>OZ008351.1:1295443-1895443 GCA_963931975.1 Cataclysta lemnata | reverse complement strand
TTTCACTGATTCGTGTACAATTTTGTGATACAAACGAAGCGGGTTAACATTTATAAAAAAAAAAGAAAAATGGAAATAAATTATTGATTTGACACTGTTCTGTGCTTGACACTGCCATATAGCTGCTTATTCAAATACTGCGCATTTTGGATTCCATAGTAAGCTATGCACGGCGGCCGCCAAGCAATTTAACATGGAACTTAGTCTTATCATGCGGCTAGTGAGGAATTTATATTAGTGCACCATGATATAGAGCTTCTGTTTTCGGCATGAAATATTATATCTAGACAGTGTAAGGTCCTATTCTTAAGTGTGTTGATACTTACTTTGGGTTGATAATCTGTATGAATAGTCTTACTAAGTCTTCAGTCAATTTGTATTTAGTCAAATAAGAGATATCAAAAACCCTTTATTACAACTAGTGGTCGCCCGTGGCTTCGCTCGCGTTAATGTCGGTACTAAATAGCCTTCCTCGATAAATGGACTATCCAACACAAAGAATTTTTCAATTAGATTCAGTAGTTCCTGAGATTAGCGCGTTCACCCAACCAAACAAATAAACTCATCAGCTTTATAATATTATTATAGATAGATATATTGCATATTGTGTATAATTACAATTGTTTTTACAGACCTCTTAGATTTTAGACCAAATTTGAGCCTCAATTTTACATTAACTCAGCTCAAATAAGCGTAACTTATTGCGGTCACGGTACTAATTCTGTAATGCTCCGTAACGAATTTAACAAACTTCAAAGCTAAAATAAATAGCCTTGCAAAATAATGATTTCATGACTGCGTTAAGCTTTTCACTAGTTAGGTAGAGAAAGTGGTTTTATATAGGTGATACAGCAAATGCAAAATTAAAAAATTATTTCGGCTTTACTTAATGATAAGATTGATAAAGACTCCATCCAGATTAAAAGGGTCATGGCTCTTACGACTCCAACTCCAACTCTTATGTTTTAGTAGAAGCTTGATTAGATCAAGCTTCTTCTAAAACCTTGAGAAGTTGACAAGACTTAGATAAGAAGAGAATTCTAATCTTTAAATAATTTGTTACATAATAATAAATAATAATAAATATTTTTACACTCACACCTATCATCTAGCCCAACGTAAGTAGCCTAAGCACTTGTGTTATGGATACTAGATGACGGACATATTTTTAATATAATTATGTATATAAATGTTGAAAATATACTACTTAAACATATACACAACGCAACATATACACAACTCGGAAACAAACATTTGTGATCATCACAAAGTTTGCTCCTACCAGGATTCGAACCTGGGACCTCTTGGCCAATACCCAGCAATCTGAGCATTCGACCAAGGCGGCCGGCATATGACACACAAGAACAATAGTCCTGTAAAAAATTATAATGAAACGCGATTTAGCCCAATACATTGTAACAATATTAAAGTTAAATGCTTTTTTGGCTACATAACAACTTGCCAACAAGTAACTAATACTAATAATCACAAGCAAGAAGACAATTAAGTTGGTAAGCACGCGCCAATAAACGCGTCTCCCTTTGCAATAAACCAAAATGCAGTGTTAATTTGTTTGTACCATATTAAACTAAGTTCTGTTTAACGATGGAGTGGCGTGATGAAACTTTGCCAATTCAAAGGATTTATGTTTTATCGACTAACAAAGTTTTATATTCTGCGCTCAGAATGTTCTGTTAGGGCAATCCAATTAATCTGAACTATTTGGTTATGCTTTATTATAGCCGTGTGGTGACGGCAGAGTAGAATACAATTGTCACCATCCCAAATCTCTCCCGTGGGTGTCGTACAAGACGACTAAGGATAAATCAGTGATGAGGAATGGGCAGCAGCGTTCTTCTTATACTACCGTCCTGACAATGTACTGCGACTTTTGTGCCCGATAAATGGCAATAGGCTCGCCACCTATTACATGGGACTTAACATAATTGGCAAAACGCGGGTGAGAATTCACCTCTGCCTACCCCTTCGGGGATATGGGCGTGATTTATGTATGTATGTATTATTATTGTGATGTTTAGAACACTATTCAATATTTTACATTTATCATCGACATTCTGCTTTATTCCTATTTTATTTGTGGTCGGCGCAGTATATTCTTCTCCCTCCTCCATATCAGTTAGTTCAAACATGTTCAGAGTAAATAAAAATATTGTTTACATACTTACATAAATCACGACTATATCCCCGAAGGTAGAATTAAAGAAAAAAGAGTTGAATTAAATTGACGTTAAATATGAATTGGAATTGTGCGTGTCGCAATCTAAAGTTTTTCAAATAGTTAACGCGATAAGTTACGCCATCTGTAAAGAAACAACCAGGAAACTTAGTTCTGGGAAGAAAGGACAAGAAACTCAGAATCACAATTTCAGATATATAGTATTAAATATCAGAAAGTACATATTTGTTACACTCAGTGGGTACTTAATACCAAGCCGAGATAACTATTACGATACGGCGCCTTCAACTCTGCCGAGCTCATCCAGAAAGTTTTAATGGGGTGCAGTGCGGAAAGTTAAATATTCCAGTGTTCGACAATACCATCCAGAAATCTACTTCATGGGATTAACTGGAGCATCACTTACGCCATTAGATACATGCATAAATCACGTCCGTTTATTCCCGTAGGGGATTCGATACTATTGTTATCCACCTGGCACGTTGATCGCAGTAATTGATAGGTAGGCGGTGTTATCAGAAACGCTGCTGCCTATTCTTCGTCGTATTTATAGCCCTTGATCGCGTTTTAAAACAAGCACGGCTCACATAGCTGGTGGTGACAATTGTAAGTATTTAAGAAAAAGATTTGATGTAAAAAATTGATTTTTAATTGAGGTTTCTTTCTGCTTAACTATACTCAAATATAAGATACTAACTGCCGCACTCAGAGTCGTCAAATAACGTTAAAAAAAACGTACTTAACGTCAAAAAATGACAATTCAAAACTAGTCGCTATTCTGGTCTTGATTTGAATGAAAATTTTTGACATTAAATACTCATTAAAGTTAATTGACGTCTCTGAGTGCGGCAGATAGATGGCCTTTTTAAGGAAACTTTAAATTGGTAATATGTTCAACTTGTAATTACATTGTAATTCACCTATCTTTGTCTTCTGGGCTAACTTTCTCAATTGCTGGCATTTGGTGAACAGACAAAGTTATGAAACAACAAAGAGCATTGTCCTGTTATTATCTGTTCTTAGGTATCTAATATTCGATCACTGATAAGATCTCAAGATCTTCCGGAACAATGATAGTAACTCCCTGTAATTATCAGGCAATTCAGATTTTATATCTGCAGTGCACATACCAAAAGGGTTTTATGGCGATTATTTTCAATGTGCTTCCTGGTTTGGAAATAAAGTTATCAAATCTTTAAGTTCAAAACGTAAGTAGTAATAATAAGGGAACATCAAAATTTCCGGGGTCGTGGTATTTCATGGATGGATTTAAATATTTAAAGCATTTTATACCACATCAACATCCGACCAAGGCTTAATTTACATTGTGAGGAAATCGTTAAAAAAAATTCACCATTGAAATATTTCAGGTTCACTTCCACACTTCTCTGGGAGATGCCTGATATAGAGAAATCGTCTCAGGGAGTGCTCGATTGCAAGGCTTGAGGACAATGAAAGAGATAGGTGGGAACTTTGGGTCTTTCCAACCTTCTCACGGGAGTAAACAACGACGCTAGTGAGAATATATACATTTTCAAAATGATTGTACGAGTATATTAAAGCGTGTCTGTTTTTGTTTTATATCCGCTCTTGGCCAACTTCCCCTACACTATTATTTTGTGTCTTATTCTTATGTGTCTTATAATTATTCTTTATAAAAAGATAATTAAGCTACGTGATTATGTGTCATATTACAATTAATTATTGGCCATTATCCACTGCCACTGCATGCTCTAATTGAGCCTATTGCTGGAGAGACGCCAGTAAATCATACTTTCGCACACTTTTTTGTTGCACTTGTATTATAACGATTACTAAGATTTACTATAGTTAATTGCTGTCCGAATGTTTTAAAGTTATTACTAGTCTAGTTTGAATTCCAATTAACAAGATTAACCACGCGGTAATAAGCAGAAAGCTTAGGAATAAATAGTATAATACTACTCTATACTTTTTATCCATATTTGTGTAAGAACGCACAATATCATTTGATTTTAATTTGAACATTACATACATTGTGGAAAAAATATTATAAAGTAGACAAACGTCAGATCAGAAAAACATCTTGGTTTGCAAAGGCACCTAGCTGCCCGAACTGCAGGGGACACGTGTTCGATTTCCGCAAAAGGACATTCATTTTTCGGTTTTATTCTCACCTTTTTACTTTATAAGACATTGATTTGTTAGGCAGAAGAATGTTAGGTATGAACCTGGAAGGACGTACAAGGAGAGCAAGACCAAAGAAGAGATTGATGGATGTGTAAAGGGGGATGAGAGAGATCATATTGGATGAGAAATTGGTGAAGGATATAGTAGAGAAGAGAGAAGAAAACATGTTATGCCGACCTCACTTAGAGCGGAAGAAGCAGGAAGAAGAAGATTTGAATACTGAGCATGACGATCCTAAAATAGGCCCAGACAACATAAACGACCAATTTATTTACAGTATCATCACAACATGAATCGCCGATGCCGAGCCTCGATAAACTTATTTGTATTGTAGATACGATGAAAATGATAGCAATTGTCTGCCGAGTACAAGGCCAGTCAACTGTACGAATACAACACTGGGTGTTGTAGTTTGTTTCTATTTATAAATTACAGGGAGACAGCCAAAGCTTTACAGAAATGCGTTGTGTCAAATTAAAATTATTAACCAGAATCAGATGTTCAGTGTGGGTAAACTTGTTCGGAAAAAAATAACTAAACATCGAACAATAGAAGCTCCGGAAATATATGTCAAAAAAGCTATAGACGATTCTTCTTCTTCTTGTTCTGTTCCCAGTTTTTACCTGGGGTCGGAACACTGTGTGTTTTCTTCCATTAATATCGGCCATCGATGTCATCAATCCACTCCCTTTTTATTCTTGCCATCTATCACGAAAGGTGATTAATGAATGTAGGTATAGGAAAGTGATGGAAAGGACCATGTCCAGAGACCGAAGAACGGATTAGGATAGCCACATTCCAATTCTTTTGCTCAAGGTTTTATCTTAGGTTTTACAGCCGGCCGCCTGCCTAACACCAACGCTCTTTAGGTATGCTGTGTTGGTGGCTGTTTCACAAATAAAATTTAAATAACTTAACGTTATTAATCAAAGAAAAATTTCTCGATAACTTTTCGAAATACTTGCATTAATTATTTTACCTGTCATACAACAAAAAACTTGAATTGCAAATCGCAAGCAAATCTCTCTATCAAGAAGAAGTCTCTAAACCGGAAATGCAAAGGAATTATGCAAGAATGCAAGTTGAGATGCAAGTGCAACATGCTCACGGTCAATTGGCCATGCAAGAAAAAACGCATGTATCTAATCAAGCATGAGACGTAAACACCGTCATCACTCATCGGCTTGCATGCATTGCAAGAAGAAATTTCCGAGCAGATTAGATCATTTATTTTGCATACAACTCTGTTGATGCCTGATGGTTTAAATTAAAATTGCAAACATTATAGTTTAGGCATTTTTTTTCTTAAAAGGTATTAAAACCCACAATTCACCTGACTGAGTTTCTTGCCCGTTCTTCTCAGAACAGGGCCTCCTGGTAGCTTACGAACGATGGCGTAGATTTTTCGCTAGATATGGAAAACTTGTGTCTCCGTCTTGGACGCACGGGTTTTCGGTATCTAGCGTCTTGACGATTCATAAGTGTATTGTAATCATACCAGATATGAGTAAACGAATTTTGACTTTGACTTATTGGCCAACCATCTATGTAACAAGTGTATCTATTTGCACTCTATGAAGCATGTTATTCAATCGTATGAGATTGTGGGTGACAATTGTATTCTGCTTTGCAGTCACCATACAAAGTAGCTTTACAAAAAAAAAACTTTATTGCCATCGAAGTTCTGAGTTTAAAATTTAAAACCGCGTATTTATTTAAGTAGTCGTTCGTTAATATTAGATGTGATATTGACAAGCACTAACTTGGCACGTCGATCTGCAAAAAAATCCTTCCTTTCTCACATTCTCCGGCGTACTCTACTAAAACCTTAAAAAAAACGAGGAAAATTTGATATTTTACGCCTAAAACATTATTTAAGTAGTGACTTGATTTTAAGTGACTAGATTTTTTAAAATTTAGATAATTACTTAACAACTTAATACTTGTAAATCAGCCATTACCGTTAATCAACATATTTTCATGACAACCAACTGATTTAATGAAAATATGAAAGCCAACCTTGCGTAAGAACCTGGGTTTTGTAAGATGATAAACGATAATTGCCACCAATAGGAGCTTGGTGGCGTTTAAATTCAAACGAATGATACGACGGATGTTACCAATTTATCAAGCGACACCAATGACACTGAGGCGCATATTGCAGCGGGCAACGCATCTTACAAATTGAGACGTGATAAAATTAACACTGACTAAACATAGATGCCGATTGTAATGTAACTTTGCCTGTAAATCTTTCACAAGTTTCCAGAAGCGAATCTTGGGTTTGGTTGTGATAATAGATAATCTTCAACCGTTTGGTTTGGCCAGATCGACAAGAACTTCTAACCACTTGGTTTGTCAAGAAAAACCAAGCGAGATAATTCATTCATTATTATCATCGCCAGCCTTTTAATGTTTTCTCTGGTGGGGCACAGGTTCTCCCTATGAATGGAAGAATATAAGGAGAATAAGCCTTAACCCACCACACTAGCCCAGTGCGGGTTGGTGGGTATATACCACAGATATATCAATATAAAAAATTAAAATTAAATTGATATATCTGTGGTATATAGCCTGGCAAAAGGTAACGATGATACAATCTAAAACAATGTAGAAAGCTGTACTAGAGGCGTTAGTTCGAATTCTTTTAAAGTGTAAATTTTAAACTACATGTCTCTCGACTTTGTTATTGTGGTAGATTGATTGTCAACGGTTAGCTATGAACATTATTTGACAGAACCAATATAAATATTTTTTGTAAAATTTTCAGGCAGTTCTGGGTAAATTTTATTGAATACAATGCAGTTTTCTATTTACTTTGTTGTAAACTCACTTGTACCAAGACACTGTAGATACCTATCTACCTAAAGCGACATACCATGTCGTGTCTAACAGGAGCTGCGCCTATCTTGTGCGGATTTAAGAGACACAGTCACAAAGGGCATTTGGTATTCATCTACTGCATCAGGGCCGCATTAGCCGGCAAATAGAGACGGCGTATTACGAGAATTGCATTTCTATTAGTCTCAGAAGGACTGCAGTGCGACACAGACGATTTAAATATTTGACTAATCTGGAAAGTGTTGAAGTACAAATACAAAAAACAGGAGTTTTTAACCGGCACTCTTCGCATGAGTTTCACAAGACAACTAAGGGTTATATGCAATATTGTACTGACTTAATATAAGAGTCCACCTCTGCCTTCTCCAGCAATGGATAGGCGTGCGTGAGTATGTATGTTGGAATTTATGCCGTTTCCCCAAGAACTCATAACTTTACTGCCGCACTCAGAGACGTCAATAAGCTTCAATGAGTACTTAGTGTAAAAAAAACATTGAAAAATGCAATATATGTCGTCTTAACCACTCGGTGACTGCTAAAACTTATGTAAGCACTTCGCCTTACTACACAGTTAAATTATTTGGGGTCAACATAGTGTGTCTTTTATCATACTGCTCCAGGCTTTGGCTGAGTAACAATGTTATTTACAAAAAGGTTATTTACATGTAGTATAATAGTTCAGTACATGTCAGAGAATACACATCAGTAAAATTTCTGGAGTTGAAATTGATTGGTAAAATTGACTCCACCGGATTACTCACCAAATCTCATATGATTATATTATTTTGTAAAACGTCTTTAATCTTCATTTGGCTCATCAATATTATTACCGTTTCCAACTCACCTGTATTGCAAATATCGGCGCCTCCAATGCCGCGATCTGCTAGAGGCACTATCAAGAGACGAGGACCATCCTTCCCTCGATCTGGACGTAGCCACGTTCCTGGATTCGGCGCTCCTGGCACTTTCCAGCAAAATAGCCGTGTACTTCGTTATTAACATTGTTCTGGGTGTACACTGATTATTTTCAACACAGAATTTCACATTACACTTTTGTTATACATGGACGATTTTTATTAAGGAACTTTTATTCAAAGATTTTGGTGGTTAGAAAAAGAATTTCGAAAAATTATGATCTTGAGGCGGGAATCGAACCCGCGTTTGCTGCTATCCGGGCAGGTGCCTGACCGCTCGGCCACCCAAGACACTAATAAATTTGCCGAAATTCTTCTAACCTTTACACTTCACGTTGTAACCCAACGGGTACCCTCGCAATGTAGAAATAAATTTCAAACATTCCAAAGCAGATATTTTTACAAATACCGTGCGTTCGGTTAAGCTTGGGTTTCCTTTATAAACTATTCGATTTTAATTTTAACCGATCGAAAATCGAATAACTTTTATTCAAAAAAGTGTTAAAGGATATAATAGGGCTTTAAGTTAGTAAGTAATACTTTGCAAGTTGGAATGGTTTTTCGAGCAATACAGTGGAAAGACTATTGCCGACTGACGGCGGATACGGATTCCACCCACCGTCACGCACGGTAGTCACTGGCCAGACTTATTATTATATCCTGGACATCCCAAACAACGGGATACAGTGAATTATGTGTGCTCCCACACTTTAAGTTGGGTCAAGTGACTGGATTTCATACAAGGCTAATTAACATAAATAATTTAAATTGACGAGAATCCAAATGTTCGCAATCTCGAAAATAATTGTTGCATAAAAATGTACTATAAAATGTACTAAATGTAAAATATCAAGGCTTGGAAATGTAAGATCTAAGTGGTCCAAAGATTTTGGTGGTTAGAAAAAGAATTTCGAAAAATTATGATGTTGATGCGGGAATCGAACCCGCGTCACTGCTATCCGGGCGGGTGCCTGGCCGCTCGGCCAACGCGCATCAAGACCATAATTTTTCGAAATTCTTTTTCTAACCACCAAAATCTTTGTACTAATTTTAATTTTAATTAATTATAATCGAATAGATCTAAGTGGATAAAGTCTCGATCCCTCCGTGGTTCCAGGTAAACACCTATTTGATGGTGATTCAAAAAATTCTGACTAATTATTTTATCAATCATAATTATAAAGTACACTTTTACCCTTTTTTATATATTACACACATGTTCTATGTGTGTAATATATAAAAAAAGTGTCCACTCTTGAAGTAACAAATAATTTTAAAAAAATTCCTACAATTACAGTTTGCATACCCGTTAATAATCGCTAGTAAAATAACACACCATTTTGCTGAGATAATAAATAGTTCAGTCCAGTAACTACTACTGTAACATATACAACAAGATACAAGCTATTTTACATATTAGTTAGGTTATAAATGATTATTAATTCCATTCATAGGTATAACCTGTAACAAATTGTCGATATTAGCGAACCTATGATCAGTTTTATAGAGTTGGTCCCCATAAATATGGATGGGAATGATAATGTCCCGTCTGGATGTAATTGGGCAAATGAGGAAGCCATTGAACTGTCATTAATATTCATAACTATTGAAGGGGCACAAATTATATCAATTATCAGTCAATTGAAATGCGGCTAAAGTTAGTCGGCTAGGTAACCGGAGTCAATCGCTTAGACCGAAGTGATTTTGTTAATTTGGATTTATAACATTATTGTTTTCTTAGTTGGTTGGCTCAACTGGTTTTTTTTCTCCTAACGGACAGTAACAATAAGCTTGTAGAACAGTTAATGTTGCAGGCAATCACAAAAGTGAATTTTGCAAGTTACAATAGTGCACAAATAATTATGTACACAGTACGTACTACAAATAACAATTTGAGATTACTATATTCTCTTTCATTTCAACATAATATAAATAAAAAAAATCTTTGAATCAAATAAAATACCTAATTATCTAGCTAGAGTCCTAAGCTAATCAACAAAATTAAATGCTACTTTGAGCGTCCATAAGAACAAATGTACTTGTACCTTTCCACTGTCACAGCAGAATGCAGAACAAGGAAGTATTTTACGTGAAATGGACATAGAATACCAATATAAAGAGTCGCTGCATTGCCAGGAATACCGTTCATTGTTTGCTTGGCTTAAATTTTACGGTAATCACTAAACGTTGAATACTTGATGTAATGAATAACGTCCATGAAAGAAATACCGACGGAGACAAAGAAACAATTTTTCTGTTTGGAATAGATATGTTATTTTAATATCTTATTCGTCACCTCTGGATTTGCAATTGATAAATTCAATATTAATAAAGTGACGTTGACATAAAAATAAATAAAAATCTCAGAAACCATCACCAGCCCCCTAAATGAATTTCGAATAAATAGAAGTTGATAATAAAGTATCCTTTACTGGTAAAGGCAGAAGGCCTTAATTACCGCTAATACGCTTCATTTTATATCGTTTGATGACTAAGTAGAAGATGTAAATTTAGAAACAGACAAACCGGCAGACGTAACACCAATTGATTGCAGACAAAACATTGCAGTGTCGGTGACCTGATTGCTATGTACAGTCGGCATCAACAGTAGCTTAACACTAACAAAAGTTTTAGTCCATAGTATTGGACCGATGTGGAGCCCTCAATATGAAATTCATATTATAACGACCGTGTTTCCTTTTATTAAGTTCCCAATAAAGAGCTTAACAGTCAATTTCATACAAATTTTGTACTTTATTTCAATTTATCACTTAGGATAGCTGCTATTCGAAGATGGTGAATGAAACAGACTAATATTGTGTCATCTGGAATATTTAATCAATAAAATTATTTAAAAAATACTTGTTAAATGTATTCTGAATATGGTGCTGATGTATCTTAATAAAGAAATAAATTATGTTCCCAGGTAAGAACTAGTCCAATTGTTTTAATACCTACGTTCTTAGTGAATCTTTGAAATGTGACCAAGCATATACGAATTTTCTATCATTGCGTTGCTGTCTGTATTCACCAGAAATGAGCGGCACCTCAGTGCACTTCACTTGAGATAGGAAACTTATTTAGCTCAAGGATTCCTTGCTGTCTCGGAATAGAAACAGTTACGGTGTACGGGACAATAATAATGAACACGATTGTTTTCAGCTAAAGATCAAAGGAAACTTATCTGATCAACCGATCCGTAGTCACACCAGTTTGTTGCACAAGCGCGACTATGGGCAATTTCATTTATTCGTAGTCATACTAAACATACTATGGACCCTTTAAGTGAAGAGTCTACAAGCTGAGCGAGCAAAGTGAGCATGCCGCATACGCGCTTGCAGAACATTAATGATATGAAAAATAAGAACAAATCACATTGAGATTTTTCTTTCTTTGTTTCAGTCACGGGCATACACATTCGATTTGTGAGCATATATCATTTATCATGGAAATTTTATAAGCAGTGCTTAAAATTTGAATAGCGTTTCCGTATTCGGGAGTAAATCACTCACCCGAGCAGGACGATTTTTTTCCGACTTATTTTAATTTGTAAATTGAAATTTCGCCATATCATTTGGAGAGCTTGTGAATTATATAGCATAGGAATGATTGGCTTGTCCCTTCAATTCGTTTGTCTACTGACACTGGCGTGTCATCGCTGTATGTTACAATTACGCATACCAATATCATACTAATGAAATTCCTCGGATTCCATCCAAAGACCTTCGGATTGGCGCAAGATATTACGTGATCAATAAATCTGAGCCACTCCTAGCGATCCGCCTAGGCATTACGAAACTGCTGATTCTATCTCTCTGGCATAATGATTGACTGTGGTTAGAGCTTGTTTTAAATCCACAATAATTATTTCTTCATAATTCTTAATAATTATTTCTATAATTATTTTCCTATGTATGGCAATGGGCTAATAAATTCTCAATTACTATTAAGCCGTAACATTATTTCGCGAAATTTTAATTTGGAGCTATCACGGTCTACCCCTTCGTGGACTTACAGACGTATGCTTACTGTGTGTGAATAATTTATAGTAGAAACTTTTGGAGAATCACCTAGAGGGAAACAAGTTTGATATTTATGGAGTTAAGGCATGCTGTAGTTATTTACCAGTTTTTTGTTCTCACAATATTGGTTTATATTATATGGTGGTTACTACTGCAATGTTACTGCAAAAACTGCTGTTGCTACCACAAGACCTACCATTTTTTATTACTATTTGACCAAAGTATAATTTTAATAGAAATGTTAACATAAAAGTATAATTTTTATGTTAACATTTCTATTAAGTCTCATGAACGTGGAATTGCATTCTCATTGATTTTATGTAAATGACTTTACAAAGATAGTCTAAGTCCGTCCTAAGTAATCTCTTATAAAGGGCATCCTGCATATATTTTAAATATACAATTGGATACCATCTTGTGGTGCACGTACTCTCGTTGGTGGTTTCATCCTAGCACGCTATTTGAAATTATCGATAATTCTAATCCTATTATCACTGATCCAATGTCTAGCAAAAGATTACACCAGTCTTTACTCATAAAAATAGCAGCGCATAAATCTTTCATGGTGAGCAACTGCGTAAAGATAGATGTACGCACAAATAAATTTATCTTAGATCAATCACAGGTAATTGCACGGCTATGCTGCGCTTGACTTTTGTAATTTATAGGCGAGCTAATCACGATTATCAGCCAGTTTCTTCTCTGCGGAGATGTGAGTTTCATGTGACTTCGAAACATTTTAAAGAATAAATTTTCCAACAACATTGTATATTTGTCAATATTTAAAAGATAATATTGCTCTCATTTGGTTACACTGACTAAAAGTGTGATGAACATGAATGTTGAGAAATGGAGAAGAAGTAGAAGACCGTAAAAGAGATGGATCGATTGCGTGAAAAATTACATGAATGTGAAAGAGGAGATGACAACTAACAGGAACAAAAAAACACAGTGAGCAGACTACAAGTGTTTGACTATGATTTGGTTACAATACCTTATTACCCATAATAATCAAACCCAATTTATGAAAAAACATTCAAAATAAGTTGAGACGCCAAAAACGAAAAATAAGATGAAACGCCAAAAAAGCCTCGCTAGAACTGAATTGTATTAAGTTTAATCAGTTTGGTAGTTACCTTTAAACAGTTAATAACGACAAAGATAAAATTACTGCGAACTCGAGAGAATTCTGCTAACTGTAACAAGCGCCAACAAATATTCGACACCTACATCGCTAACTTGATACGCCTCGCTTATCTTGCAAATTAATATCAGTTGTTTGTTTGGTGTGTTCAAGCTCTGTTGATTCGTCTGGGTGTTGTTTTTAATATTATATACCTATATTTGTGTAGCGCGTAGTCCGCTGAAGCGTATTCAAGATGCCAAATTAAACTACTGTTTCTATTTATCAAAATTGAATTACTACAAAGACAATAATTCAGCCAGAATCATTTAAGTACAAATCTCAACTGGCTTAAATTGTTACCCCAAACAGGCAGGTAATATATATAGCTCAAATTCAAAGTTTGCGAACCTTAAGAATTAATTAGGGAATAGAGATAGATATTTTTGAAATCTAACAAGTTGGTATTTTAGGGAAAAATTTTGGGGAAGGAAACTCTCTCGCGGGTGTCAAGACGACTGAGAGTTAGGGAATGGGCAGCAGCGGTCCTGGTGCATTATCTAGCTACTATTAAAGTTCTACAATTAAATTTCCCGGTGAATGGCAAAAGGCTGGGCCGTATTACATGGGACCTAACGATATGACATAAGCTGGCGAAATAGGGGTTTTATTACACCTCTACCACACACACTTAGAAAAAGGGAAAAAAGCGTAATTTTATGTTTGTATTTTACGTAAAACATATGAAACCGAAAATTGCCCTCTTATACTTTGCATACACAGAGAATTGATGTTTCTTTTTCATATAACTTTCTATACTTGAAACAAAATTTAATGGCATCTCAATTCGTCGCTATTGTTTTGTTAGAAAACTTTTATTTTACTTGGAACGCTCAAGTTCGAGGCTATATACTGCCGCGTAAACAAGTCAGATCCATGTAAGGCGAAACAATGCTCTGCAAGTTGCCTTATATGGGCCACATCACTATGACATTTAATGCTATATGCCATGTAATAGTCATTCATGTGGAGTTTCGTAGACTTGGAAATAAGTTTCTGTTTAATAGCATTCTTTTCGAGCCGTTGCAAAACTGCTGTAATGAACTCAATTGAATGAAATTGTGGCAATGTATATACAAATTCAGTCATTGACAAACAAGTTCTTTTTTATTCAATTACGGCGAAAGGTGTTCAATTTAGATGGAGTGGCATGATCTAGATTAAAATTTTTATGTTTAATATGCTTAATTTTTATGTAAAATAAGCGTCATGAAGTAAATTAAATGTGTTGTAAGTAATAGGCATCTTGAGGTAAACTATAGAAAGAAAGAAATGAATTAAGTTTATGAGGGTGGATCAGATTATTATTAAATCAGAGCTTTAGAATTATATATTTTTTATTCTATATTTAAGAATTTTTTATGTAAGTATAATTAACAATATTTCTGTTTTAAATTGGTTTATTTAGATTGCAGTATAGAATTTCAAATATTCTGGATAAAGTCTAATGTTAACTTGAGAAAGTGTTCCTCATAGAGAGAGCTCAACAATATGCTGACAAGAATCTAATTTGATATTACATATTGACCAAGGATACTAAAGCAATAATAAAATTTCCGGGTAAAAAAATTGTTTACATACAAAACGTAGCTGTTGTAATCTCATGAACTGAGCACCACGTTGTAGAGGCACGGCCTTGAATTTCAAAGCCAACAATAGGAACAAACTAACTGAATTAGAACTACATAGTTGCTCACAATTTCCTATTTAGAATTGGCCTGTATGCATCTTGCAGAGAAATAAAACTGATAAACAAATTAAACTTTCGAACTTAAATCACACCTTTTGATTTATCCTCGAAGGAGAAGCAGGGGCGAATCAACACCCACGTTTCTAGGGGGTGAGCCTATTGCCATCCGTTGGGCTGGTTAAATCGCAGTAAACTGGTAAGTAGGTGATATAAGACGAACGCTGCTGTCTCTATATCTCTCTATGGCTTTATATTATGACCCCGCGCGAGAGATGGTGACAATATTGTATTCTGCTCAGCTGTCACCACACAGCCTTCTAGATACATACATACATCGATAAATCACGCCTATATTCCCGAAGGGGTAGGCAGAGGTGAACTAGCACCCACGTTTCGCCAATTATGTTAGGTCTCATGTAATAGGGGGCGAGCCTATTGCCATTTATCGGACACAAAAGTCGCAGTGCATTACTATTGGTAGGTGGTATAAGAGGAACGCTGCTGCCCATTCCTCATCATTGATTTATCCTTAGTCGCCTTGTATGACACCCACGGGAGAGATTTGGAGTGGTGACAATTGTATTCTACTCTACCGTCACCACGCGGCAATCATCTAGATACATCCACCTCCAAATTAACATTCTCCACGGTATATGCCTTTCATGTCTTTTCGTAACACGCCATCGTATTTCCTATACGATGGCGTGGTATTCCTATATATTGTTAGTAACATTTCCATCACGAGCGCAATTTCTAAACGTCTAAAATCTCAAAAGTTAATCAACAAAGATTCTAGTAATAAAGAGGAAATACGAGTTACGCCAATATTCACTGTCTTGTGCATGCAAAAAGACGGTAAAATATACGTTCCCGTTAAAAATAATAATATGAAATGTGATAGGCCTCTGTTTCTCGCACATCACACATTACGAGTAAATATTCAACAGTTTCGTACTGTTATCTGGATAACACGTATAGCTGTACCTCGGATAAATATATATGTTAGCTCAGAAATGAAAGTTAATACCAAGCAAATTGACGTATGTTAGCCGTTAGCTTCAAAATATAGCGGCAATTTATGAATATACAAATCATAAATATTCTTCTCTACCAGCACAACCCACCACGCGGACCCAATGCGGATTGGTTTGTATAAACGACTGCAGATACAGTCGAGACCAACGACTTAACGTGCCTTCTTAAGCACCGTGCTTAGGAACTCGAGATAATTTGTTTTTTGTCATCCATCTAATGACGAGCCTTAGCAAACATTACTTAGTTCACGCAATCGCTGGCCGTGCGCGCTAATCTCATGGCATCATCAATAGTCCTTTTTTGTCCCGTGGATGGAAGGACAAGTCTACCTTGTAGATGGAGTAATATAGTGAGAATTAGCCATAGGACAGAGGAACTAGAGATATAGTAGGTATATTTTAGGTCACCGATCCCAGTTTAAGCAATCGCCGCGCGCTTGCCACTGACCATCGAAGTCCTGGCTCAAACTAAACAATAGCACATGTAAATACTATCTGCAGATAAAGTTACCGCTACTTAACTCAATTGTATAGCAAATAATTGAGAATTTCGCTATAAATTCGTTGTCTAGTGTGTCATTGCGTTGGCGAAACGCTACAATGCCTACTTGCTATGTGGGAGGTGGTTAAATCATCGACATAACTGAATCACAAACAATTCCAATGAAAATTGAGACTATTTTTGGATTGATTGGCCTTATCGCCGGAGACATGCTTGACTCGTGTCGAATTCTAGTGCTCCAATGAGATTCAATTGACGAAGAATGTTATTGGTTATCAAGCATCAAATACACTGGAGCGCATAGAAACCAGGTCACTAACAAAAATACTTAATATCGTCAAGTGTTGAGTCTGGTATAATGAAATAAAAACTCAATTACAATTTCATTAATAACAAACGATTATCTTCCTACATGTTCCCAGGTTATTTGGGGTAGGAGCAGTATGTTTCCTCTTCCATATATCGGTCAGGCGTTATCCACTACCTTCTGATTCACATCATCCATCACACCAGAAGGTGCTAGTGATAAATGAATATTTCTATGTTTGCACGAATTACATTTAAATAATTATGTATGATATTATCAACAAAATAATGGATATAAAAGTTTAATCATTTAGTATCTCAGTAGGTATTAGCATTACATTTATTTTAACTAATTCATAATTGGGGACTACAGTATGTTTTTGTGAAACTGTGTATATTTTACCAAAACTCAATACTGAATGAGTCACTTTCATTCTTAAATGTCGAACAATAAGTGTTTTTATTGAAAGCCATTATAACAGGTGATACGCGTGTACGACATACTTTACTTTTCAATTAACTTCCCTTATGTGTCAGATATCTACTTAAATATTTTGTTTTATAACGTTCAGTTCAATAAAAAACTACATTAAAATGCCAAAGGCAAAAGAAGCATTGTATCTCTTGAACAATTATTGTTGCTATAAAATGCATTCTATAAAGAAGTTATTGTGGTATGATAGACAATAGATAAAATAGACAATGCGTGTTTGTTTGAATCAGGTAGTTCATCTTAATATTTAACTTAATAATTATATACGCAAGAATTGCATTTCCAATGATATCTCTTACACAACTTATGCCGATTTATAGACTACACTGGCTATACAAATTGTCACCACCCCCATCTCTATCGGGATCTAACCTAATTACCGAAAAATTGGGTGTTAATTTACCCCTGCCTTACCCTTCAGAGATATAGGCGTGATTTATGTATGTGTCCTGGCAATTGTTTTTCCAAAACTGTCGCTCGAAAAACCGCATCCAAAAAAGGAACTTGCCAAAAAGCAATTGAAGACCGCAAGCCGCTAGCTTGCAAACAATGTGTCAACGAACCGTAATCGAGTAAGAAAGAGACAGGACGCACAACACACGCGGAATGGGAACAAACAAAATTCGCACTGACACAAAAATAAAGGCCTTTAACGTGAAAGGGGCACTTGTGTAAACCCGACTCGCGTGCGTTGTGTAGCGGTATGCGCTCGCGCACGCGTCGGACCCGCAGCGCTGTCGTACGTGCACTGCGATACTGCTATGCGAAACATGTCGCGAGCGCAGTCACAGTCGCCTGCAGGATTTCAGATCGCAAGATCAGTGCGTTACCGATTAGCCAACCTTACATGGACGTCTTTTTAGCATGTAAATACTCAAACGACTTCTTTTACCATCGGTTGTTCGCCCACCGTAATTAAGATCCCCAGGTTCCGGGTACGGGAGTACAAATTTGTAGGTACTCAGTTTGGTTGGTGGTAGGACTTTTTTTAAGTCCGTCTGGCTACTAGCTACTACCATCTTATCAAAAACTATCGCCATAATAGTATTGTTACAAAGCAATATTGCGTTTTAACAATTTATGATAAGATAGCCAGTTAACTTTGGTTAAGGATTCCAGGTGAAGCTCGATTCCATCTTTGGGCCTTATCGTCACGTCTTTCACCCAGGCAATCACATACTTACTTAACCTCGATTTAATTTATATTTTTAAGACACTTGTTCATTGCATTTGTATATAATACTAACTAAAAATTGCACTGATTCTAATTTCAATTAAATCAATAATGAAAATGGGCCTGCATAAAAAATATAAAATTATAAAAGTAAAAAAATTAAACAGTGAAAGAGTGATTATTATAAGTCTGATAGTAGAGTAGAGCCGTGTAGTGTGGGTAGAGCAGAAAAGACAGGGAACAGTAATGAGCAGCAGTGTTCCTCTTAGGTGGCAATAGGCTCGCCCTCTGTTATATGGGACCTAACATAATTGGCGAAACGTGGGTATTAATTTCCTTCTGCCTACCACGTCGGGGACGGGTAGACGTGATTGATGTATTGTTATATCAAAGTAGAAACCCAAAAACAAAAGAGGTCTGTTTTATATTTCGATAATAAAAATGCAATGCAATAAAACTTTTCAGACTGCATCCAATTGACCGATGCCCAAGGGTATTAGACCACTCTCGCAACGGGATGCGTTTTCGGACCTGTTTTATTGGCTATCTGAACTGGAGACGAGAGGACACTAATTATTTCGGATGTCCCGCTCGGGGTGGTTGAACTGTTCCAAACATGCGGGCATGTTTTATTTAGGTCTCGCTGAGGAATTTCTAGATTGGCAGGCAGAACTAGATCGGATTGCAGACCTTGTGAAGATTGAGTTTTATATGGACATTGTGTCACCACCCCCATCTCTCCCGTGGGTGTCGTACAAGGCGACTAAGGGTAAAGACAGTGATGAGTAATGGGCAGCAGCATTTCTCTCATACCACCTAGCAATATAAATTTGTACTGCGATTTATGTGCCCGATATATGGTAATAGGCTCGCCACCTGTTACATGGGACCGAACATAATTGGCGAAAAGTGGGTGTTAATTCACCTCTGCCTACCCCTTCGGGGATATAGGGGTGATTTATGTATGTATGTTTAAATTTCTGTTAATTTTTATAGTAGGTATAACTAGCTGAACTGGAAAATAGTTATTTGTTGTACGTGAGTGCAAAGTTGTTTTTTAACCGCGTGCTCAAATTTGATGACCGAGCTAGCGAAGGATTCTAAAATTAGAATCCTGAGCGATAGCGAGGGAATCAAAAGAGCACAAGGTGAAAAATCTTTGCACTCGAGTGCAACACGTAACTTTTCATCCCCCCCAACGAGGAAATAGCAAAATACAAAAAAAAATACAATCACAACAGTTTCTGTTTTCACCCAGAAACTTCCACAACACCCTCCCATTAACCCAAACACACTCTCAACACCCACCTAGAAACACCCACAACATTCACATCCGAAATACACACCCATTCACCCAGAAACACCCAAAAAACACCCATTCACCCAGAAACAACCACAAAACACTCATTCTCCCAGAAACACCCAAAAAACACCCATTCACCCAGAAACACCCACAAAACACCCATTCACCCAGAAACACCCACAAAACACCCATTCACCCAGAAACACCCACAAAACACCCATTCACCCAGAAACACCCACAAAACACCCATTCACCCAGAAATACTCACAAAATGTCCAATCACCCAGACACATCCACAAAACACCCATTCACCCAGAAACACCCACAAAAAACCAATTCACCCATAAACACCCACAAAACACCCATTCACCCAGAAACACCCACAAAACACCCATTCACCCAGTCACACCCACAATAGTCACCCATCCATTCAGACACACCCACAAAACACCCATTCACCTAGACACACCCACAAAACACCCATTCACCCAGACACACCTCCAACATCCACCCATCCACCCAGCCACACCCGCAAAATTTATCCAGACACACCTGTAAGTACCTAATAAAAATTACCGTCCCTAATGGAGTTCTGAGACGGTCAATCAGCTTGAGTCAAGCACGTTGATTTTCTGTATGTTTTTGTTCCGTTGATAGCGTAAACAAATCAAACAAACCTAAAAAGCTTTTAAATGCTTGACTCAAGCATCAAGCAAGCATTGTAGACGATCAAAATGTTTAAAGCAAGATTGACGCCAAGCTGATTGACCGTCACGGAACTCCAAGGTTTTAACAAATTTATGACGTGAAAAGAAAATGGCGCGCGCAAAGCTAATTACAAAAAAAGTACACCAAGAAGGTTCCGAGTCTGAGTTTTTAACAAATTAAAATAGGTTGCATGATAATTTCGGCACCATGGAGGTAGAAATAAATAGGTATAATGATGTTTTGAATTCACAAACTCATTGCACACGATGTTCTAAATTCAAATTTACTTTAACCTCTAGAGGATAAAAACGGCTTTTGCACTCAGATATCGAAGAGCAAAAACGCTTTTTCCGAGATGGTGGGATGAAAACGTTATTTTAACCTTATCACCAAGGAGATAAAAAAGAAAAGTACAAAGTAGTAACATGGAGTTCGGGGAAAGGGTTTTTGTGAATAGGTTGAATTGGGACTAATTTCAGTTAAGGCAAGATAACATTTTGAAGGTCAAGCGAATACTTTTTAGTCAGAAACCCGGAATGATCATCATGATAAATTAGATAAAATCACGTTAGGTTCTATAAATACACACTGATGAAGGTTGTTTGAATCATGAGTTGAGGTTTATTTGGATGGATGAAACTATGTTACATCCATGCGTTAATCCAGCGATAGAAATAGCTAGAACCCTCTTGTCAATATTAAAATTTAATTGTAATCAAACTAAGTCTTTAAGAACAAACATTATTCAACAATAAAAGGTGCTATTTCTAACGAACAGCCTTCATAAAACCACAGACGACCTTTACTGTTCACTTAATAGCTTTTGAGAGATGCTATTTCATCATTAATACCTTTTCAAATTCACAGTTCATTAAATTTAGTTCTTGCCGCTTCACGAACACAAAACATTTTGAAATATTCGCTTTTCTTAAGTTTTAGAGTTCTATGTTGTATATAATTCTGTAATTTATTAACAATACGAAAACCAAAGATAATTTTCATTAGAAAAAGTTCGAAAAATTATAGTCTCACGTGGGACCTATAATTAATTTGTCGAACTTTTGCTAATCACAATTATTTTGAGAATTTATTGTTATTATCATATTGTGACGAGAGGATAGTAAATTTTTGGTCAGCTATCCAATCTATAAGCAACCAAATTGCTTAGTTTACACATTCGCAGGCCGAGAGTAATAAACCATTGAGCTCTTTTATAGATTCATTCATCACTAACACCTTTTCGGTATATTGGATCATACCATATACCATTAAGAATTAATAGGAAGTGGTTGATTCGATGACGTCTGGCTGATATCAATGGAGGTGGAAACATACCTCGCTGATCCCAGATAACCTGAGAACAGTAGTAGCTAGCACGAATTTTTCCAAGATTCCAAGAACTTATTTTGTTTTGGTTTTAGAGTGTGTTCCCGATACGATTACGATATGAATTTTCTAAAAATTCGTACTTGAGACACAGGCCAGGGAGATAATGACGTATGTAAAGAAAAACATTGTTCGGGATATTCTAAACACACAAACAAGGGAAAGTCGTGAATAAAAAGGACCGCGACTGTTATGATAATTTAAACTTTGATGTGTTTTTGTGCCGTACGTATCCGAAACCGAAATACGCGCGGCGTCCCTTTGAAGCCTCCCGAACTCTTCTGCGAATAAAAAGGTGGCCCTAAAAGGGGCGATTCCGAAAACGTTGCGAGGCTTTCCTTTTCAAAGGGATGTGCAGCATTATGCGGAATAGAGTTATCTGGTCGGGCCCTTTTATGGCGAGATGCGGTGACCGCATCGACTCGCGGGACGCCACAAGGTTGCGTTGCAGACGCTTGCAATTTTTTTGTAGTAGGGTAAGCGAACCACGGGTAGGCGCAGATCCATAACATCACTACTGTGGATGCGTTGGGCATTAGCTCCAAAGCGAACACACTGCCGAAAGCGAGTATAATATGACTAGTGTACTAATGTCGGTTATTATACAGCCCATAGCCTTCCTCGATAGATGGACTATCCAAAATAAAATAAAAATTCTATTTGAGTCAGTAATTTCTGAGATTAGCGTGTTTAACCAAACAAACTCTTCAGCTTTATAATATTATTATAGATCTTATTAACGATAGCTCCCTGGAAAGGACCAGAAACCCACGTGCATGCTTGAGGACTTATGGGAGGATCGTAGAAAATGGAAAAACTGACCTGTGCTTATGGAATAAAATATTTAATTTATTAAATGGTTTAATAAAGGAAAGTGGCCAATTTACCCGGCCTTTCTTACTAGCCATCGCAGCAAACAATTTTCAGTCAACACCATTGTGCATCCATTCTGTGAACCAATAATTTATGCGTCATATTATACACTTTACAGTCATTGCGAAATGTTTTAACAGCGCGGGGCAAGTCTCAAGTCTAGCCAAAACCTTGAGCAGTATAAATTGAAATGTTGTCATTCCCATCACTCTCTCCGTTCATCGGTCTCTCGACATTGTCCGTTCCGTCTCTTTTTTATTACATTCATTCATGACTGGCACCATAACGGTGTAATGGAGGATATGAATCAAAAGGGACTAGATGGCTTGAAGACGTCTGACCAATATGAATGGAGGAGGAAACATACTGCGCCGATCCCAGATAGACTGGGAACAGGGCAGGGAGAAGAAGAAGAAGAGTCTCAAGTCTGTGGCGACACCGCTCATGTCCAGTATTGCAAAAAGGTCGCAAACGAGTTGGTCATTACTTAGAACAGCCGCTAACATCCAACGAAAGTAAAATTTATATTCCTCTATATTTTTTATTCCGCTATAAAGTTTATCTTTTACGGCGTTTAGCGTTGTTTTTGTTTCACCTCCGCTGTTTTATTGCCACTAACTTGGTTTATGTGGATGACATTATGTCGAACGTCGTAACAATATTTTAAAGTCCTTAATGTTTACTATTATGAAGAAGTATGTATATTGAATGCACCGGTACGAAAATAGTAGGCGTATTTTTCGTATTTATTTTTTTAATTTTTTTTTCTTGTTTTTTTCTATTCTATGTCGTAGCATTAAATAACTGTCAATTGCTGACACGTGTTCGAGGGCTTTTTTGAAAAATGATTACAAAGAAAAATAGGTTAGAAAATGTTCGAAAAATTATAGCCTTGATGCAGGAATCGCACTCACATCCTCCGCAATTTTTTTAACGTTTTCTAAACCATTTTTCTGTTCACATTACAAAATTTATCAAAATTGTATTACGGACAAACGCATCATGTTAACTCGTTAGGTCAAAATAAATTAGACATTAAAAGGTATCACATGCCGAACTCATCCGATTCGTCGGTTATATTTATTGTTCATGGCGGTGCTACATTCGCATCTAGAGCTTTCAAGCTGAGGACTAAACAGAAATTTCTCCGACATTATCGCGCTGTAAATATTCAATGAAAATTAAAACCGTACTGCTTCCCAAAGTGCCTTCGGGAGACTCGCTAACGAAGGCCCATGAATACATATTGGTGCATTAGCCCGTGATACGGCCGTGTAATTAATTACTTGCATATCTTTGCTTCTAGTAAGTGGGACTTAGAAAGTAGACAGGACTAACTGATGCACGTGAACTAATGCACTAATTTGTATTCCCAAGCACCCTATGTCGTGTTAAGTGATAAGGGACCTGTTTGTGGGCAGCTCCGTAAGTCGGCTGATGAATTGAAATAGCTTCTTAATAAATAGTATTTTTATCAAGCAATACCTTATCATCAGTCTATTCCATGCACTATCTGTGCAATCTTCCATGTAAAAATAACGTAGAATGTGCTCCGACTCATCCCAAGGGTGTCGTAAAAACCGACTAAGGGAGATAGACCAATAAGCACTTTGGCCAAATGGTGAATGACAAGCCACCAATAACAGCATACCTAAAGAGGGTTGGTGTCAGCCAGTCGGTCGGCTGTAAAACCTAAGCTAAAACCTAAAACAGTATTGATTAGAATGTTGTCATTCCGACCACTCTCTCCGTTCATCGGTCTATCGACATGGTCCTTTCCGTCTCTTTTCGATACATTTCCGGTGTAATAGATGATATATGAATCAAAAGGGAGTGGATGGTTTGATGACGTCTGACCGATACAAACAGAAGACCCGCCGAGCCCCATTTAAAAATTGGAACAGCGCAGAAGAAGTAACATTACATACATACATACATGGGTATAGGCAGAGGTGAACTAGCACCCAAGTTTCGCCAGTTATGTTAGGTCCCATGTAATAGGTGGCGAGCCTATTGCCATTTATCGGGCACAAAAGTCGCAGTAGGTAATAGCTAGATGATATAAGAGGAACGCTGCTGCCCATTCCTCATCACTGATTTATCCTTAGTCGCCTTGTACGACACCCACGGGAGAGATTTGGGGCGGTGACAATTGTATTCTACTCTGCCGTCACCACACGGCAAGTAACATTATCAGAAGTAACATTATCATCAGCCTATTCCATACAAATACATATACCGCGAATTTTTATTAGGACTTATTAACCATTTCAACCGCTGACTTAGGAGCATTTTGCCATCTCCCGGGCACGTTAATCGCAATATTGCTTAGTCTATAAATAAATTAGCAAAGACCTCAGTTCCAGATAAACGGCTAAAATCACACGGAGGCATAAACAGAAGCGACGTGGGCGGATACGCGGAAAAATAATTGCAGTCGTCACAATAAACACTGATAGCTTTAAATTTCTGGCCAGCCAAAATTAAATGTCACCCGCAGTGTACTAAATACCATTTCAATGTATCAGTGTAATAAGATATACAACATGTAACAGAAATAATGCACACTCTCAACACTACCCCATGCTAAATAGTCTTATAAAAACTACGGTAATATAAAAAATTTAAACTTATTCGAATTTTCCATACATTTTGCTTTATTGATAGAACAATTTGTATGGGGTGAGAAAATAAAATTTACAATTTTCATTTTTTAATAACAACATAATATTTAAATATGACTATGTTAGCATGGGTATGGGTAGTATTCAGGGTGTGCGCTTATTTCTGTTACATGTTGTGGACGTTTAAAATATACCTTAAGAGTGGTATCTTCAGCCATAAAGTTCCATAAAACAATAGTTCTGTCAGTTTAGCACAAACGAAAAAAAAATCTGTTTTATTTTAAACCCGCTATGGTTGAAAATCGTTAAAATGCACGCCAATAACATGATTTATGTGTTTTCTTAGGAGCTTAAAAACTGCATAAACATTTTTATAAGGTCTTGTGTTTGATTGAGTGAATCCGAATAGTCAATATTCGCAGGAACGGTTTTCATAACGTACCTAGTTTTCATAACGTACCTACCAAGACCTCCTCAACCAAAATATATATTTATTCATCGGTCATGTTTTCGCAGTGAATGGGCAGCCCCCGTCAATTACTACTACACTTACGAATAAAAACACAAGAATTATGTCTGAGTCACGTAATTATTTTGCTTCGGAGTTTCAGACCGGTCACTTTATTGGCCAATACCCATTTTACTGCAGAGATGTTGAAGAGCAATTCAATAACGTGCAGTTACTTTAGATCTGTTGTATTTTTCAGAACAAATGAATCTGTAGGAACTTTCTTAAAGGGAATTTGAAGTCTATAGATGGAAGTGTGCTCATAGATATTTCATAACTTGTAGTACCGTAACATGAACAATTTTTTGTTTATGTGGATGATTTCTTGGATTATTAAGTTGAAACTGAAATATTTCATGTAATTTTACAACAAGCTTGCGTTGTTGAGCTTACCTTCGATACCGAAAAATTCAGCCAGTTAAAGAGACAAATTGCGTATCGTTCTCTTGTTTTTTGGTCACCACCTATGTTATGTATTGGTAATGATTAATTAAATATAGATAAAACTGTGTTTGTGACAAATTTTGTCGGTCTAGCTCGACTGTTATGGTCAGAGACAATGTTGTGTGGTGAATCACAAAATAGCTGTGAAGGACATACTCCCACAAGAGTGGCCACGCACTACAAAGAGACACATTTACTATAAGAACCGGAACTGTTTTTGGTGGAATACGGGTTTTTGGCTCACAACTGCATAAATTGCCCTGTCATTACATTGAGATAAGACTATACGAAATTGTCTCTCACCGCTTTTTGGTAAAAAGTATACGAACTTTTCTATTATGTCGTACTTACCTACTCAATGTTTGGCCAAATAAAACAAAATAGCAAAAACATTTCTCATTTTTCATCACAGAAATAGCGCCGCTAAATCAATTAATCACCGATACATACTGACAACTTATTTAACGCTTTACAAAATGTCCTGGCAATGCAGTGCCGTTAAAAACTTGAAAAGCACGCGTCACACCTCACGATATTTATTTCAAAATATATCCTATTTCACTTACTGTCGCACTCAGAGACGTCAAATAACGTTAATGAGTACCTAACGTCAAAAAATGACAATTCAAAACTAGTCGCTATTCTTGCCGGTTCTATGGTCTATAAGAAAATAAGAATTTAAATTATCTATATTTGAATGAACATTTTTGACATTAAATACTCATTATAGTTAATTGACGTCTCTGAGTGCGGCAGTTACAATACTAACAGCTGCACTCAGAGAATGTCTCTGACTTTAAATTAAAGGGTTCCTTAACGTGTTTTTCATCAATTCTAAACTAGCATAAATGAACAATTTTTTGTATTAAGTACTCATTAACGTTAATTGACCTCTCTGAGTACGGACGTAAATGTTTTTGTGTGGCCTATAAAGTAAATTTTAAATTTAAAAACATTTACATAATAATAATGGTATTTTTCTTAGGGAGATAATAAAACACGTACTAAAAGGAGGAGCTCGATAGGGCAGTGTGGCTTAGCGCGCTCGGACTAAGATTGCATAAACTAAGCAATGTTCGCCAAGGACAGTCATGGGAATGGGGACCAAAAAAATACTATCTCGAGTTCCTCTATGCTTCGGAAATACATACCCGCTTTTGTGCGTAAAAGGAATGGAAATTCTCTTTGATTTTTTAAATATTCATACTCGTAAAGAAATTTCGAATTTTAATTTTCTTTGCGTATAAAATGTCATAACACTAAATATGATATTCCTATTAGAATAAAAAGTTGCCCAACACTGTCATATTTGTCAAGAGTGCTACAAAAAATCGTATCGTAACGTATAACGCGTGGAAGTACTGTTAACCAACCGATGGCGTCCATTGTTTCATATCGATGATGAGGGTGTTACGCATGAGTGAGCACGTGATAAATTGTTTTGCTCATTGTTAACCGTCTACCGATTAACCCTCTCTTGTTGGACCAAATACCGTAGGTACATAGGTACGTATTTTGGGTATGTTACAAAAGTAACGGATGAATCAACAAAAAAAAACAAGTAGATACATTCAGCGCCACGTAAGATCATATTATTTACATACTAGGTATCCAGTAAAGCCAATGTAACATTATACTTTATAGAAATAGACACATAGTTGGTATCAAAGTGACTATGAATTCACCCATCGAAATACGGAATTCTAATAGAGGACATTGATAATTATTATCATAATCACCAGCCCTTTAACGCCCCCATTGCTGGGGCACAGGGCTTCCCTAGATGGAATATAGGAAAAATGGGTCATAAGCTGGCCCACACTGGCCCAGTGCGGATTGTTGGATATTAACGACTGCAGATGCACCCGGGACCAACGGCTTAACGTGCCTTCCGAAGCACGGCTATTGAATACACGATAATTATACAATTATGTCTATCGGAGACAGTAGGTACATTTCCAAATTTTGATGATCTATGAACTATGAACACACACATGGTGTTCATAGTTATTTAATAATGAGCCTATAGGATTTTCTAATTATTTTAACCTCATTATTCTAAAATTGCTCATTTCTAAATGTTCCGGTACTGTCTCCGATAAAAGAATATACATTAGAAATAATTACAAAGTATAAAAAATGCCACATCCTTTAAAACAAGCATCATGGCGCTGACGCGATAACCAATAACAACGAACAAACAACAGGCTACAAGGAATACATAAGATAAACAAAACCTACGCGATTAATTATTAGTTCTACGGGACGGGGAAATATCAGATACTATCGCGAGCGAAACAAATAACACAACTTCCCCGGTAATACAGTATCCATGCCAAAGTTTTTCAGCTTAGCTACACGCTCGGTGTTTTAGCCGATAATGTATTTGGTTTATGGTTTATGTTCGGCCAAACATTTTTTTGTAGTTAATTAACTTTTCACTCATTCTTTGAATCTCAGAAGCTTGTAGCTTTTGACCCTTTTTTTTGTCCTGGGGTTGAATACATTTAAGTATGTTCCGCGATCCTAGGGCGTAGAACGCGGGGTTATGTGGGACTGACGGCATGAGAGGTGCCGAGACTACCCACTAAAACTCGCCAGGGTGCTCCACTATATCGCATGGGCGGGGGGAAGGGAAAGGCTCAGCAGGCTTGTGCCCAGGTAGTCCAGTGGCTGCTGCCCCTTCTGTGTAATTTTCCCATACTGTTTCAATAGTCTTATATCGAGGTTGATTGATGACTTGATTTTGTTAACAAGCTTTTTAGAACACTACCTGAACTGTAATCATCACCATCACAATCAACTAACTTAGGCAATATAGGTACTGCATGTGCAAGTAGCTCGCGCGGTCGCGCCTTTACTTGCTCCAGCTACTCGCTCGTGTAGAAGCACCATAAGGGGGAAAGGACAATTTCCTCGCAAGGAGATACGAAACATAGCGTAATTGGAGGGAGGAACAAAACAAATAAGCAGTGATTCCCGATCCAGGCGAGCCAGTGTGATTAATATCCAGAGCGATCAGCGTGGACACTTGACGGACGGCCCGCTCTGACGTAGGGCTGTGCTAACGAGGAAGCGATTATTTTTTAAGTGGCGACACGGAAACGATGCCTTTTCGATGTCACCCCTGTTGAGGGCTTTTCGGCGCTATAAAGCATTACATTCATACATAAATCATGCCTATATCCCCGAAGGGGTAAGCAGAGGTGAATTTGCACCCACGTTTCACCAATTATGTTAATCCCATGGTGTGTCCTACCTATAGGTGGCGAGCCTATTGCCATTTATCGGGCACAAAAGCCGCAGTGTATTGCTAGGTGGTATAAGTGGAATGCTGCTGCCTCATCACTATTTTATCCTTAGTCGCCTAGTACGACACCCACGGGAAAGATTTGGGGTGGTGTGATGATTCAGTATTCTACTCTGCCGTCACCACACAGCCTAAATAGATCACGCTTATTTATCCCCGAAGTTAAACGAAGGAACGAAATGGTCGGTTTACAATGGCTATTTTATAATTAGTAGAGAAATACATAGGCACGATAAGAAACACACAAAGACACAATAAGAAGAATATTTACTAACATAGATTGTTCCGACCTTTCTTATTAATCAACAAGTTATTGAAAGAAAGACCCAAAGTCATGATAACTATTCATTGCTTACCATATTAATCAGCTTAGTTATGCATACCTGAAAAATAATAAAAACGACAGTTAAAATTAATGCGCATGAAATGACTTACACTTAAAGATAGAGAGAAAATTGAGCCTGTTTTTCTTAATTATACATTTATGTAATCTTGTATAAAAATGAATTGCTGTGCATTTGTCTCGTTAAAACTCGAGAACGGCTGGGCTGATTAAGGTGTTTTGGTTTTGAAATGATTGTCTTGGGCCAGGCAAGGCAGGAAAGGTGAGAAAATGTGGAAAAATTGCGAGGGAAATAGTAAAAACAATAATTTCATTTGCCCATAAAAACTGCTTTCCTGTCAAACATACGTAACCATGACTACGGGATAATTTATTTGGCCTAACAACATATGTCGGGTCAGCTAGTTTAATAAGATATACAATAAGACAGCCCTAGCAGTTGTTCCGTCATGAATAAAGCATAAGCACTAGGTTGAACGCCCCGGAGTCGTCCTCTGGGGTAGTTCACAGGTATGATTGATTGGACCTCCACCGGTACACTTATTGTGTTTGGCCTGCTAATAGTTTGTTTTGTAAGTGCTCCCACTTGATTTGACTGATTGGTGCTGATAAATTACTTGTTAATATATTTTTTGTTTGCTCTGTTATGCCATTAACAATTTACATATTTAATTTTATTCGCGCTTAAGGTGACTGATTCGTCATACATACCACGGTTGTATGCACCCGAAGCGGTAGGCAGACGTGTCTTTTAAATTAATTAGTACATACTTAAATCACGCTTGTTTATCCCCGAAGGGGTAAGTAAAGGGGAGTTAACACCCAATATTAGTTTAGTTCTGCCAATTATTTTAGCCCCCATGTAATTGAGGACAAGCCCATTAGCATCTATCTGTGCTTTTTAGGTAACACAAATATGCTTTCAAAGTTTCCAAGAAGCGTACTCTGACATGCACCAGATTAAACTCAGAAACGCATCGACAAACTGACTCTTATGTCGAAGACGTTAAGTTGCAAAGTTCAACTGCACGAAGAAAACACAGTCAGCGTGCTTCGACACGATGTCGGGAACCTCCCTTTTCTAATCCGAAGACGAATGTAATTGGAAACCTTTTCTTTCTAATACAATAGCTCTAGGTGTATATAACATATACCTTAGTATATGTACACGATCATATAAATAAATGTGAGCATTATTTTAAACCGTGTGGTGACGGCAGAGTAGAATATAATAGTAGAATATAATTGTCACCACCTCAAATCTCTCCCGTGGGTGTCGTACAAGACGACTAAGGATCATCAGGATAAATCAGTGATGAGGAATGGGCAGCAGCGTTCCTCTTATACCATCTAGCTATGTACCTACTGCGACTTTTGTGCCCGATAAATGGCAATAGGCTCGCCACCTATTACATGGGACCTAACATAACTGGCGAAACGTGGGTGCTAGTTCACCTCTGCCTACCACTTCGGGGATATAGGCATGATTTATGTATGTTCGTAGCATTATTTTGTTATGAAAACTTTCACAGCCGACCAACATCTAAAGCTTTGGTCTTTTGATCGTAACGCACAACACTGCGGTATGCGGCGTTTGCTCTTTGCTGCAGACGTATACTGCGACGGAACAAGAGACCACTCCAGTAGTTTTTAGTTTGTAGATCAAGAGACGAATAAGACTGAAGGTGCTCTAATGGTCTGCAAAATGCTCCGACTCGTAGCACCCTGTGAGGCTCTCCGCTCCCTCTGGGAGATGCCATCTCCTCCAGTACCACGGGTCGTGGACAAAATCTCCACGGAGAAAAAAAATTACTTTCCTCTCGCTCAAGTGATGGAGAGAGATTTTGTCCACGCCCTGTGCTAGGCTTAGCTGGGAGGTGCAGGCTGTGGAGAAATCTTTTCAAGGAGTGCTTAATTGCAAGGCGAAGACCTTCTCCTTAGGTATTCGCCTTCGTAAAAACCTCTTCAATGCTTGACTCAAGCATCAAGTATGCATTGTAGACGGGCAAAGTATTGTCAAAATTGACGCTTATCCATACAAATTTTACAAGTATTGTACACTTAGCTTTAGAGCAGTGCTCAAAATTTGAGAAGCGTTTCAGTATTCGGGGAACAATAGCGTAGTTACATCATAATCCGCCTCGGTGGCGACACGTCACAAATTAGCAATGTTCTCGTTGACAATTAACATAATTATTAATATTTGAATACGGGCAACCCACGTGGTGACGTCATGAGCGAGTCCCAGAATTGTGTCGAATTAATTATGCAAACGATTTCGACGAGCGAAGCTTACAGCCCTCACTTAGTGGCAAATGAATTGTCGGGAGCAGTAATTGTTCTTCAAGTGCGATTTGAGAATCGCGCTTGTGTGGAGTTTACTTATTTATTTGTCTAAGTATAAGCTTTAAATACAGTGACTTTCTTATATTCTGTGATGAACACAGACGGTTATTTTATTAATTTAGTTTTTTATTAATTCGTGTAACACGTTTTCAATAAGAATTTTCTTCTCTCTAACCTAAGGCCCTAAGGTAGGGTTGTGCCAACCCTAAGTAGGGTCGGCACAACATACGTATCTTCTTCTTCCACTTCTATCAGACGTGAGCTGCCCTCTTCTTCATATTATCATCTTTCAAACAATCCATCCATCGCTTCTACGGTCTTCCTCTTATTTCGACACCTGCAAGGAACAACATTGTAACTCACTTTTGTCAGTTTTTAGTTACAATCATATTCTTGCTATACAAAAAATCACATTTTTTTTGCACTCGCTACTGCGCCTTAAGCTCTTTACGTATAGATTTGAAAAACTGTAAAAACATTGTAATTCACGAGTCAACTATATTTCATAAAATGGTAAATTGAGTTACAAACCATCATTCATCATTATTTAAAGAAACCTTTATAAATATTACATTGTATCTCAAGATACAATTTTATTTTCGGAAAAAACTTTCTCATTGAAATATTCACTACATTTTCTACATTTTACGATTGTATGTCTGAGTTGAAACATAATCATACAAAATCTTATTTTACATGTAGTGATATATGCCATTGTAACTCACAAAAAGTCAATTATATACAATATATATAACCTTATGAATGTATAGCTATTCCCTTGTTGACTCAATTTTTCAAGATTGTTTGGCAATAAAACTTAAATTAAATCTGCGAGATTTTTTAAAAATTTTGAGGCGCTCTCCTGTAATGTTACTAAAAATGAGTTACGATGTTGTTCCTTGCAGGTGTCGATTTATTCCTTCTAAGTAAATTCATTAAGTCATGAATAGTTAAGAAAGGATTCTATTCAAAATCGGAAAGCAGTGTGCCACAGCATATTCTAATTAACAGAGTTCTTAAAAAAACTTATATGACTTACATTATAAATACATTTGATTGAAACAAGTTTAACATTATACGTTCTTGATATCATCCTCTGGCTCTTGTTCAATCCCGTCCTGTGAAGAACCCAAAATATGCGCAGTACATTTTTCCATCACATCACCACTTATGTGGTCTTCTTCTTCTTCTCTACCTCTCAAATTTTATGGTCATCGCTCTTATACATTAATATAATCTTCTTCATGATACGTCCATTATCTATTTCAGGCCTATTTAATATCGTCTTCTTCTCAATGTCCTTTATCCACTCCAACCCGACTAGCATGACCACCGAAACACGATATGATATTGCCATTTATCGCGTTGAACAGTAAAAATCATTGGATTTTAACACTTGAAAAGGCCTAAATTAAATAATTGAATGGCTATATAATAAAGTTATAGCCATTATCGCTTTGAACTGTCGATAATCCAAAGTAAGGGGATTATCGACAGGGTAATCCAATATAAGTTCAACGCGATAAACGGCCATATCATATCGTAGTTATGCTAGCCGGGCAGGCCTATTTAATATCGTCTTTTTCTCATGATACACCCTTTATCCGTTCCAGACCCATTCCTGATAGCGCCCAATAGATTACTTAGCCCAAATAAATTCCTGTTACCACATCGGTCGGACACAGTCGCCTTGTAAAATATTTCCAAAGCCCCTTGAGTTTGATCCTGTAGGTACGTTTTCTAAGAATTCAAGTTATTTGGGGACGGTTGTAAATCTTAATGGCTGTCTCAAAGTTTGGAGCAATGACTCGTAAACACTGCCCGCAAATAAATCCGGCTTAGGGCTGAACAGAACAGATTAAACTGAATTATCAATGTCGATAGGTACTCCTGAGTATCGATACCTATAATCGCAAGATAATGAGCAGTGGCATAACGCGCTCGGCCTGCGATTTCGGACACTAAGAAATGTTCGTCAAGGTCTGTCGTTGGATGGATGACCAAAAATCGTTAGCCGTTAGTACCGGGTCGTTAATACCCACCAATCCGCACTAGGCTAGCGTGGCGAATTAGGGCCCATTCTCCACAGTGAGAATGTTAACACAGACAGACACAATGTAAAAACAATTGACAGTCAGTTGAAACAAACTGCATTCTACAGCCAAAGAGTTCCATTTTCAAATGTTATAATTACTTTTTATATATTGTTTAAGTAAGTGGCTAGTTCCAGAAACTTTTAGTGTGATCTATGTAGATTGCGTTTCATCTTATAGTTCCTATGCCGTGATGATGGCTGCCCTGTCTGTCAACAACATCAACCCGTAAGTCATAGTTCCAGGTTATTTTATGTTTTAAAGACAAACTTTGAGAAAATCATGTCCAAAACATAGAAAAGTGATGAAAGATTAATTGTGTTAAAAGCTAAGGTGTTTTGTGAACGTGAAAAACGTAAGGAGGTGCCGCATAATCCATATTAGTGTGTATAAGTTCGGATTGCCGCCATAAATTGGGTTACCAGTATCAGTTTTATTAAGTTTTTGATTAATAAATTAAAAATATTTATTTCAGTTTTATAACTGTAAATTCTTCTTCTTCCTGCCCTGTTCCCAGTCTATCTGGGGTCGGCGCAGTATGTTTCCTCTTCCATTCATATGTCAGACGTCATCAAGCCATCCACTCCCTTTTGATTCATATCATCCATCCCACCGTAAAGGTGCTAGTGATGAATGAATGTATAGAAAAGAGACTGAACGGACCATGTCGAGAGACCCATGAACGGAGAGAGTGATTAGAATGACAACATTCCAATCCATACTGCTCAAGGTTTTGGCTTAGGTTTTACAGCCGGCCGCCTGCCTGACACCAACCCTCTTTGGGTACGCTGTTGTTGGTGGTTTGCCCTCCACCATTCGGGTGCCCCAAGGTGCTTATTGGTTTACACCGGGCCATCTCCCTTAGTCGACTTTTACGACACCCATGGGATGAGTTGAGGCTGGCCTATTCTACGTTATTTGTTCTCTCCCAGGCCAGCATACAAGGCAGCTTATAACTGTAAATAAATACTAATAACGATTTAACGACTGACAAGAGTGAGGAAATGTCAAATGTAGACATGTTAGATGAACACAATTATTGTTAACGATAATAAATATAATATTTTATTATAATTTAACCTTTTTTTACTTAATGAGTCTATCCTTCTTACGTCACTACAATTTATATTTATCTATCTAATTTCTTTCATACTAATAATGCTATTAACTAACTGTTCTCGCAAATTTTGACGAGCTTGGCTTATGACTTTCATAAAAAAACTAATATGTAACTACTACTTAGTACCGCGAGTAGTTAGTTATAAGTAACATAATAAGATAGATGCATAATTATTTATATAGTTAATTGAAAAAAATCTCCCTGAATTAAAGGTGAGACAATAAAGTTGACATGGTATTATTTTCTTGCAATACTACCACCATGACGGCATAGGAACTATAAGATGAAACGCACTATAGAACGAATTTTCTATCATATTCATATCCCAAGACTTACAGTTGGCAAGACGGTGATTTGTAATTTAACTTGAAATAATTTTCGCCGAGTTTTCCATACAGCGGCCGTAGCGTGATCCCGTGTGGGGGGAGGACAACTTTTGAGACTGTTTCCCCTTAATTAAAGCTACGGGACTGACGTGGGACTCGGAAACTTGAAGTCGAGTATTATTCCCCTACTGCCTGACGAAATCTCTTTTGACTGACTGTAAATAATGTCAAGCCTTGTTTTGTGTGAGCACAATATTGTGTGCCGTCGTTGACACACCGGCAAACGGCATTGTGACGAATCAATTGAATTTCATAACTTTTCCAGTCATACATACATACCAGATGCTTGCGATAACAGGATTGCAGAATACCATCGTTTACCATCGCCGTTTATAAAGTTTGTATGTTTGATTTTTGAATAAATAAATGAACTACAGCTGTCGAAATGTTAGTGTTGATACACCTCCTTCGACCGGTATAGTCGCATGTTCAGATCACTGGCTATCCGCCAAGTGGTTCCGGGTTCGTACGTTGAAAGAATGGATGAAAGGAGAATGACAAAAAGGATTTACATGGCGAAAGTGAATGAAGAAATGGGAAGGGGAAGGCCTAGGCGGATCTTTCATAATCAAATTGAAAGTCTATTGAAAAAGGGCCAGGTCAAGAGTACCCGAAACCGACGGGCATGCATGAAGAGATTGATGAGATTGGATGAAGCGAAAGAAGTATGTAAGGATCGTAGCAAGTGGACGGAAGTGATCTCTGCCTACCCCTGTGGGAGAAGGGCGTGACGTATGTATGTATGTATGTATTTATTTTGCTAGGTGGAATGAGAGGGATGCTGCTGCTCATTCCTCATCACTGATTTATCTTTAGTCGCCTTGTACGACACCGACGGGAGAGATGACGGTGGTGACAATTGTATTCTGCTCTGCCATCATTATATACCTTTATATATATACCATTATATACCATCTTTTATTATTATATACCTTTGATAAGTGTGTCCTGCAGATTCTTCTGACATAACTGCACCTGTAGTAGGTAGGGACAAATACTAATAAATATGTTTGTATGTAAAGTAACTGATAAAAATACTAGAATTCCTTTAAAAAAGTAATTTTGAGCGGTGCCTTTTTGCTAACCTTCCCAAATCCCCGGAACACGCCGCTAAATCTGCTGACCAAAGACACCATATTGCGTGACATACGCCTATTACGGACATATCAATTCCGAGGTACGACAGGCGTAGCACGAGACGTGGACAAAATCTTTCTCCACCACTCGACAAGACAGTGTTTTGTCTCGGGATTAAGTGGGAGCTGGAGCTAGAGGCAGATATGTTGTTTTCCCCGTGGAGACTATGTCCACTAACCGGGCTACGGGGGCAGGTGCCAAGGGTCGAGCGATATTGAGTCATAACTCAGAGCAGGCACTGGTGCGGACTATATTTAATATTTACGGCTTTGAGGTCGGCGCGGAAATTATCGGAACGGCGACCGAGACCAACAGACGCTTGTATCGGTTTCGAAATATGGGGGAGGGGGGGGAAACGGTAGCAGGCTCTAGCGGCAGAATAGGATCTACACCGATTTCGAAATTCAATGTCTAAATTAATGACTACAAGACTTACTGCCGCACTCAGAGACGTCAAATAACGTTAATGAGTACTTAACGTCAAAAAATTACAATTCAAAACTAGCCGCTATTCTTGCCGGGTCTATGGTCTAGATTTTAATGAAAATTTTTGACATTAAATACTCATTAAAGTTAATTGACGTCTCTGAGTGCGGCAGTTATTCCTGGCCGTGTGGTGACGGCAGAGTAGAATATAATTGTCACCACCCCAAATCTCTCTTGTGGGTGTCGTACAAGGCGACTAAGGATAAATCAGTGATGAGGAATGGGCAGCAGCGTTCCTCTTATACCACCTAGCAATATACTGCGACTTTTGTGCCCGATAAATGGCCATAGGCTCGCCACCTATTACATGGGAACTAACATAATAAGCGAAACGTGGGTGCTTGTTCACCTCTGCCTGCCCCTTCGGGGATATAGGCGTGATTTATGTATGTATGTATGTAAGACTAGCTCCCGAATACAGAAACGCTAATCAAAGTTTGAGACCTGCTTAACATTTAATTATTGTCAAAATTGACGTTTTCCATACAAATTCTGACAGGTACTGTCCACTTAACTTGATAAGCAGTCCCCAAAATTTGAGTACATACATAAATCACGCCTATATCCCCGAAGGTGTAGGCAGAGGTGAACTAGCACCCACGTTTCGCCAATTATGTTACGTCCCATGTAATAGGGGGCGAGCCTATTGCCATTTATCGGGCACAAAATTCGCAGTGCATTACTATTGGTAGGTGGTATAAGAGGAACGCTGCTGCCCATTCCTCATCATTGATTTATCCTTAGTCGCCTTGTACGACACCCACGGGAGAGATTTGGGAAAATTTGAGTAGCGTTTCTCGGGGTTTACTCTTACTCTTGCAGAATTGCAAAGTTCAGTTGTATCTGTTTTTGTTAAGAATCGTTCATTAGATATATATATAGTCGCGCAGGCTATCTTTTTTATGCTAGTCAGGGAAGCCCTTGGCCTTCATCTCACCTAAGGTAAGTGACGATAAGCGCTGAAGATGTAATAAAGCCTCCTGGAACCCTCATTCTCAGAGAGGCTGGATCACAAATTGTTGGAACATAATAATACTGTAACATTATCGTTATGGCGACAGATTTTGATAAGATTGTGACAGCTAGCCAGGCAGACTTGAAAACAGTCCTACCACCAACCTAAAATATCTTCTTTATAGGAAACTGTAACAGGTAAAGGGGCCATATAAAGCACCCTGCACCCCATCCCCTGCCGCATAACATCTCGCCTCAATACAAGAGTGTTAATATTTAAACAGTGGACGTGCCATTGCGTTTTCAGAATACAAATGTTGCCATATGATGTAATTTGTGAGTGTCGCTCGCTGCAGTGTAACTTTTATGACACTAGCAACATTTGTCTGGAATATGTTTATGTCAATATCGAATAAGTTAGGTGCATTAGTTAATGTGGGATATCGATCATTATTTGTGTATAATTATTTCCAAGTCTGAAGGTGGCGCTAGTGACAGAAAAGTTGAAAGGGAGTAATTTAGCTCAATCTGTTGTACGGACATGTTATAAGTAAGTACTACAAAGCTTTCAAATATCTATAATCGATCGTCAACCTCAACATTTTAGCTTAAAGCATAAAGTTGATTGAGAATATTTTACACATTGTGGTAACGTAAAAGTACTTAGCGAACTGGCTATCAAATAAATAAAGCATACTTTTTATTGAAAAGAATTCACGAACACCTACAGTCTGTTCAAGTGACAGACTTAAGATACATACATAAAATCACGCCTTTACCCCGAAGGGGTAGGCAGAGGTGAACTAGCATCCGCGCTTCGCCAATTATGTTAGGTCCCATGTAATAGGTGGCGAACCTATTGCCATTTATCGGGCACAGAAGACGCAGTAGGTACATTGCTAGGTGGTATAAGAGGAACGCTGCTGCCCATTCCCCATCACTGATTTATCCTTAGTCGCCTTGTACGACACCCACGGGAGAGATTTGGGGTGGTGACAATTGTATTCTACTCTGCCGTCACCACCGCCGTAGATTCAAGATACACTCGTATAAAGACGCAAAATGTTGAATTTATTAGAAAATTCTATACAGAGTCTGCATGAGTTACATCTCATTTAAGCGTCCCTTGATTTACGAGCAGCTGCACACTGTCCCGCTATGGAGGAAAGATTTAGCCCCCAACTTTAGTTCTTTCCCTGTTCAGTTATGACAATATTTTACTAGGCTCATGGAAATGATAATACCACCAGTTTTATATTCAAAAGACTTTATTTTATCTTTCTCGCGCCTCTATCTATCACTTTCTTTCTATTTTATCATAATAAAGATCTAGATTTTGACATAAAACCTAGAACATTAAATAGCATCATTATTGTGTTCCGATATTTTGTGATAAGATAGCCAGCCCATCTGTGGTTGAGGGTTCTAAATGAAGTCCGATTTCATCTTCGGCCATAGTCGTCATTTATCATCAGGTAAGATGAAAGGCAAAAACTTACCTGTCTGTCATAAAATATAATGTTCTGATCTTATGTATTTGCTTTGTATTCATAATAGGCGCATATCAAATATACTATTACGCTCCACAAGTAACAAAAACAAAATTAGGCCACCTCCATACTCCAAATATTTAACAATCGAAAACTTCGCGAACCTCCCAAGTTCCAAAAATAAACAAGCATACAAAGTCAAATGCTACATGTTGGTTCTTCAAATAAAGCTACCACAATATGATTGAACCGGCCCTTAGTTAACGGGACTCTATAAATTATTTATAAGGTGCGAAACCCTCACCTTTGTTTCGACATGTGTTTTGTTGGTTTCACCCATAACTATTAAAGCAAATTGTGTCTTTATGCGAACGAACGAAAATAAATCCACCGGTTTTTTATTATAGTAAGTTTTTTTTATTAGACTATAAGATCCCACTGCTGGGCAAAGTCTTCACCGCCGCTCTCCACATCGATCTAAGCGTCGACATTACTATTTTTTAGCTTCATAAATTTTTGGGCTCTAGACAATTTCTCATTGGCAAGCATGTCTGGTTACATGCATAGGTCTATGTTAAACAAACAAAACAGACCAGAGTGTCTTGTTAGTTCCTTTGTCTGGTTAGCTATTAGAGTCTTTAAAGTTTAACATTTTACCTTTAGATAAAAGCTTTAGTAAGTACCTACTAAATATGCATAATAATGATACAAATACCCACTTACAATCTCAAGGTGTAAAAGCACTAGACATAAAAATGAAAGGACGATCGAATGCCTATTGAGAAACCGACGAATAGAACCAAAAAGGGAACGGTACCGAAGTGGCTCCATAATACACTGTCCAAGTGAAAGATACTCCATAGACACAATTCAAAGGAGACTCTCGTCCGAGATTGTGGGCGTGATTCAATTTAGCAGTCCCCGTTGGGGCGCCACAGCCGATAATGCAATTTGATTGAGCCACTTATTGCCTCTTTACCTTTCATTACGGGCAAAATTTACGAAAGAAATCCTTTTTGGATTGAGTTTAGGGTTAACAAAAATATTGATGCTCACTAGCATATTGTACGCAAAAGTGGTTTTGAGATAATTTGATTTACAAAGTTTCATTCAAAACTTACCTGGTTCACTTACACTTAATTTTTTCTACAAAAAAATGTTTATTACTCGTGCCTATGTGCTTCCTAGTCCAGTTTTATTAGTCTTAAGTTAGACTTTTTTTAATTCATATTGTTTACTCTTATCTAATCATTACTATAAAATGTTCATGCTATTTTCAATGTATGCAAATCGAAATTCCAGCCCCAGCTTTAGTGTCTATTTGGTGTATATTAGCAACATTTCTAAAAGGACGTTCTATAACAAATGCCTCATTGTAAAATATAAACTACATAATACTATTCAGGCGTAAAGGATCTAGGGCGCTTCTTCAAAGTTGTGGGAGTTGAATTTGAAAAAGGCGACGATATGACGCCTATAGTGTTCAAACTTAAAATGCTTTTCGTTGAGGTGGAAACGTTGTGTAAGTGTATTGAATATGAAACCTTTGTCGTAAAGTCTAGCGCTTGGAAAACTGATACCAGTTGAGTAGGTACTGAAATCGTTCCTATTTGTTCTGTCTGCTATTTGTAAGTGAAGGTAAGCAAATGACGTCAATCTACATTGTGGTGAGTGGGAATGGAGGTAAACCTGCAAAACAAATATGACTCAATTGTAGTACTTTCTAAAAGAAACTTAAGTTATTATATATCGATGAATATAAATGTTTACAAAAGAAAAAAATAAAGTGACGATTTAATTCTAACCTATTTTGCTTCTCAGTAATTCTTTGAGAAAGTAATCAATGTGTGTATTTACAATACGTCTTGTAATTACGATTTAAGATGTTGAATTTAAAAACAACGATAAATGTCCGACTCAAAGCGGAGGCAAAATTATTATTCAAATAACTAATAAGTTAAATTTATGAGGTCCAAAGCAGTAAATTCTCTCCTCTTAAGTATACTCTTGAAACTCTATGAAGGATCAATTCTGGAAAGTCTTCATTATCACAAATCTTCTTCTTCCGGCCCTGTTCCCAGTCTATCTGGGGTCGGCGGAGTATGTTTCCTCTTCCATTCATATGTCAGATATCATCAAGCCATCCACTCCCTTTTGATTCATATCATCCATCCCACCGTAAAGGTGCTAGTGATGAATGAATGTATAGAAAAGAGACGGAACGGACCATGTCGAGAGACCCATGAACGGAGAGAGTGATTAGAATGACAACATTCCAATCCATACTGCTCAAGGTTTTGGCTTAGGTTTTACAGCCGGCCGCCTGCCTGACACCAACCCTCTTTGGGTACGCTGTTGTTGGTTTGGCCTCCACCATTCGGGTGCCCCAAGGTGCTTATTGGTCTACACCGGCAATCTCCCTTAGCCGACTTTTACGACACCCACGTGATGAGTTGGGGCTGGCCTATTCTACGTTATTTGTTCGCTCCCAGGCCAGCATAGAAGAATCTTCATTATCACAAATGCCACTTAATTTAATTCTAGAACGTTAAACATTCTGCACTTCTCTAAATGAGATTCATAATAATTAACGAACGAGGCTGCTATCGTGAATTCGCTAAATATTCAAACTGTGGTGGATGGGTGAGTAACCACTTCGAGCTGTTAGCTGCTGGTAATCAAGTCCTATTGTTGTCCTGCCTCGATGGGGGATAAATTAATGCCTTCATTAATTAAACCGTTGGATGGACGATGTTACCACATTTAACTTCAAATCTGAAGTTATATAGGTAAATAATCTTAATAGTTACAGACAACATTTAAAAGAAAAAATCCAGGGTCGGTCTAATAATCTCTTCTTTAAATTAAGAACTTTAGATTATGCAGTTGGAAAATTGTTTTGCATAAGACTAATATTTATATATTTACTATAATATTTCATGTTCGGTTTCATAACATGGCTGCCTTCCCAATTGATCTGCAGTCGGCGCAAAGTAGTTCATGTTCCATTCATATAGGTCAGTCAATCACGCCCTTTTGATTCATATTACACCAGAAACGTGCTAGTAAAGAATTAAAATAAGGAAAGAGATGGAAAAAGGACCATGCCGAGGCAATGATTGGGATGACTATATTCCAATCCATACGGCCCAAGGTTTTACCTAGCTTAAGATTTACAGCCAACCGTCTGCCTGACACCAATGCTCTTTGGGAATTCTGTTGTTGATGGTCTGCCCTCCACCATTCAGGTGCCTAGTGGTGGTTTTTCGTCTACACCTGACAATGCCTCTTGGTCGATTTTTACGACACCTCAGAGGTTAATCGGGGCTGGCACATTCTACATTATGTTTTCGCGCCAGGCAAGTTCTGAAGTCAGTCAGTCAGTTAGCCGTAAGATGCCCATTGTTGGGCTATGCTTCCCCCAACGGCCCTGCGCTGCCCGTCTCCAGCGGCTTCCCGCGTACTTCACCAATCCGTCGGCGTCGGTCCACCTTGTAGGGGCCTCCCAACACTGCGTCTCCCGGTGCGAATGACCTTTCCGGCCCACGACCGTCAGTCCTCCTCGCAATGTCCCTGCCCAGTGCCCACTGCCACTTAACGTTCGCAATTCTTCGGGCTGTTCTTCTGCGTATCTCATCATTTCTGATAATGATCACGTAGGGAAACACCAAGAATAGCCTTCTCCTTTGCTTTGCACTTTGAGTGATTTTCAGCCTTCATAAGAGGCCTATTTGGGAGTGGAAATAGTATAATGTTCATCCAGCATCAAATAGCACAGAATTCAGAATTGACACATCTACTATTGTGCTATGAAGTGAGCGCTACCCCTAACAATTTGGACGGTTTTCCAGCAGTTAAACGTTTCCGACGCGCACGTCCCTTGATTGCAGACGGACACGTCAGCTACATTCGTAATGAATTCAGACCACATATTAACTAAGGCGTTTAAAGCATTCGCTGTATTGTTTACCAACCAATGCATTGTCCCATTCGTTCGCTTTTTTATGATTAAGAGAGAACAATTGATTGATATTAAACACCACATTTCAAAGCTCCTTGGCCAATTATATACTTTGAGCTAAAAATTTTAAGGACGTCTATTTGTCGTGTGGTGACGGCCGAGCAGAATACATTTGTCACCACCCTCCATCTCTCCCACAGGTGTCGTACAAGGCGACTATCGGTAAACCTATTTACGTACCCGTTATAATATATCAATAGCTTAAAAGGCTAGTCCCCAATTAAAGAGGACCTCATATAGAGGAGGAGGTCATAGAAAAACGTGGATGTTAATTCATCTCTGCCCCTTAGGTGGTAAAAAGACGTGATTTGTATAATAATGTGTGTAAGAAAATTCATTAAATAAAATCTTTATCCACCGCTCCCACCTCGACGACAAACAAACCAACAATTTGTAGCCAATTTTCGTTAGTTGGTTTTGGCAATATTTGGCGTAACTGCAAAAGCTGATAGAGAACACAGATAGCTTCCCACAAAACGAATTGGCAACAATGCGAGCACAGAGTTTCAATGGAGCGTCAAACGCAAACAAACCATTTTCGATTTGAAAACTGTAACCACCACGTTTTGATAGACAAAAAAGTGTCGGTCACACTTATAGTGAAACCATTTACAGCGCGTACGACCTAAGCGTGCTGCTTATTCAATTATTGATTCCGTATGTTCTGAAGGTGTGATAGCAGTTGGTCGGTATTTGTTAAGAAAAAATCCGTAGAAGGAGGAAGCATGGCGACCATAGCTTTGTGGCCTCTTTACATAGGTATGCATTTATATATATTATGACTTATTAAGTTCTTTTCACCTGAACGTGGGAGTCACATCGAAAAGGTATTAGCACCTTTTATAACCGACGAAAAAACGGAGGAGGTTACTCAATTCGTACCCGTATGTTTTTTTTTAAATCTAAACTGTTGTCCTCTTCGCGGCTTCTGGCGCTTTAGGTTTCGAGGTTTTGTAGAACTCCTCCAGGAATGAGTGCAGGGTTTTTTGATTGGAGTCCATCGTAGCATAGTATCTGGAGATACTATGCTTTATAGGATTTTAAAGGAAGGCGAAGACCTTGAATGATCCTCGAGCCTTGCAATCGAGCACTCCCTGAGAGGGTTTCTCTACGGCTGGCATCTCTCGGGGGAGCCTCACTGCTGTGAGAGCGGAGGGTTAGTTATACTTCGGAACAGAAATACCCAAAGAGACTTGGTTGCAAGTCACCTACTTGCAAAATCTAACTACCGACTGGAAAATCTAAACCAATATCTTGAGCAGTATGGATTGGAATGTTGTCATTCCAATAACTCTCTCTGTTCATCAGTCTCTCGACATGGTCCGTTCCGTCTCTTTTCTATACATTCATTCTTCACTAGCACCTTTACGGTGTGATGGATGATATGAATCAAAAGGGAGGGGATGGCTTGATGACGTCTGACCGATATGAATGTAAAAGGAAACATACTGCACCGACCCCAGATAGACTGGGAACAGGGCAGGGAGAAGAAGAACACACTATGTTACGCATATAGCTACGTGCTGTGTCTGAAAGCGGGAATACTGCATAAAAAGGGACTCTCACGATTAAAGTATTTTCCACAAACTCGAGAGAATAGATATAAATAAAAACATCCATTGTCTTCCTTATAGGGGCGTCATCATTTTGCTGGTTATCTGATGGACTCGGCGCAGTAAGTTAGGCGCCCCTACAATTCATATCGGTCAGACATGATAGCCGCCCAATCCCCTTTTTAAATAAATTAGATGTGTATATATTATATAATAATCTTTAAATGGCCGTGTGGTGACGGCAGAGTAGAATACAATTGTCACCACCCCAAATCTCTTCCGTGGGTGTCGTACAAGGCGACTAAGGATAAATCAGTGATGAGGAATGGGCAGCAGCGTTCCTCTTATACCACCCAGCAATGCACTGCGATTTTTGTGCCCGATAAATGGCAATAGACTCGCCACCTATTAAATGGGACCTGACATATTTGGCAAAACGTGGGTGCTAGTTCACCTCTGTCTACTGTATATGGGCGTGATTTATGTATGTAAATATAAGCGACTCTTTATTCTATGCCAGATTCTATATTATTATTAGTTTTTCGCTCCCAAGCCATTATGCAAGCAAATAACTCGTTTCAGTCAGTGTAGCCGTTGTGCCGCCCTATCTTAATGCAACGAACGTATCCACGAAAAAATCATCTCAGTAGGTACACCTTTTATTTTATCTCTTCCACCACATAAAAATTGCATAACCACTACGATAATCGCAAGTCGTGTCTTGTAACTCGAAGCGGGATTATTGGACGGAATCCACATAGGTGGCGAGGGGAGTGCTCAGTACTTATATCTCGTGTTCACGGTCCATTAAATGTGGCTGCGCTGTGTAATTAAATCCCCGCGTAGGCACGGAATTTTGACGCTAAAGAATATAAGGAAAGGGCGCGGCGTACACTGGAGTTTTTGACAATTGTGTCTTTAGTTTACGCATTGAACGCAATATTGCGTAGGCAATGGCTATGGCGCCATGCAATATTGTGTCACAGGCACGCAATATTTAGGCTACAGTAGTAGTTAGACAGTTGTGGTGTGGTCACCGTGGCCTCTAATGCCTTTAAATGATGATTTAGTTTCATCCATTTTCCTTTGTAAATTATGGAATGTTGAATACACCTTCTTCAGTCTTTTTTAGTTTTTTTTCATAGATCAAGTTCATATTTTTGTCCTGTTAACATTTAAGTTAATGCTCTTATAGACTCACCCCATTAACTACGACTATTGTTTTTCGCTCCCAGGCCAGCATGGAAGACTTATCATTATTCATACCTACACAATATTCTGCAGTTTCAATGAACGCACTGCTTTACGAGGAATATTTTAAGAAAACAAAAAAGCACAGATCCAATGGGAGCGCGCAGATGGGAGACTCCTGAATAATTACCGGGGCGCCTCAGGCGACACCCTGGTGTAAGGGCTTTTTATACTTGGCAGAAATTTTTGTTTCTTTTCTGCTTATTTACCTACTTCAAGAGACATCCGGCTTTTCGCTCGAGGGCTAGTCGCTTTGAATGTCGTAATTATATGGCTGTAAATCTCTTAGTAGCAAGAGTACGACATAGTTTTATTAAAAACAGTTGAATAACCAGCTGTGGCAATGTGGGTGTTATTTCTGCCTACCCCTTAGGGGATATAGGCGTGATTTATGTTAGGTTATGAATAACCAGCTACCGTTTCGGTTCGGCTTTGTGCACTATGCTCACCCGGGTGATATATGTAGATACACAAATAGAACAACAGTGACCACCAATGACCTTTCCACTTTGTGCACCTGGTTTTTTTTAATGCTAGACAGCGAAGCTCTTGCCCTTCATTTCACTTGATGGTAAGTGACGACAATGGCTATGCCCGGTCTATGTTCTAGATTTAAATGATTTCTTTTTACATTAAGTGCTTATTAAAGTTAATTGATGTCTCTGACTGCGGCAGTAAGTCGTGGTTTGTAAAAAGGACTTGACTTAAGCAAACCACGACTAAGATTTTTTTAAATAATCTTTGTGAACACACCTTTGCGAACGAATGAAATCTTTTTTCAGTGAATAATAACTCTTCATTTTTTTCATTAGGATTCATGTTACTTTCGGTCTCCAGGCTATCCAATGTTATTTCGAGAAAGACTTTCACGAATAATTCAAATTTTACATTATAGAAGTTCATAGCGCACGCTTTTATGATAGCGATATGTTTCTTTAGCGTTTGTGGACTATTAGAAAACCTTCGATTCTGTCGAGAACTGATTCGTGATCTTAATGTGGTGACGGCAGAGTAGAATACAATTGTCACCACCCCAAATCTCTCCCGTGGGTGTCGTACAAGGCGACTAAGGATAAAACAGTGATGAGGAATGGGCAGCAGCGTTCCTGTTATACCTACCACCCAGCAATATACTGCGACTTTTGTGCCCGATAAATGGCAATAGGCTCGCCACCTATTACATGAGACCTGACATAATTGGCGAAATGTGGGTGCTAGTTCACCTCTGCCTACCCCTTCGGGGATATAGGCGTGATTTATGTATGTATGTATGTATGTAATGTGGTGACTTATGAGTGACCCACTATAATTTTTTTTTCCATTACAAAGCATTTCTTGCGAAGGTGTTGTTATAAACATGATTTAAATCTTAACCATTCGACGCTAACGAAGTCGCGGGCACAGCTAGTTAAAACAGTTAAGTTACCTTTTGCTTTAAGTGCGAAAAAGATAGACAAAAAAGTTATTTTACATATCGGTCAGACATGATAGCTAGTTATTTTACAAACTATAGTTTGTATCATTTCTGCTTAACTGCGTCCAATCAAAAGCAGACGCTTCAGGCTTCAACTAAGCAACGCATCAAACTTCAAACTTGCAATCGAGACATGTTTAATATCCTTAAGGCGATGAATCAATCATTCCATCTCAGGGACTTGGTATTATCTTCACTTCAACAATCGAACCTCATGCAACTTTAAAAGGGGTGTATCGAAACTTAGTTCCCGAATAAGTTAGGCCCATGTCAAACAGGGATATGCACTCCCCGACGGAGAGAGGGAACAAGTTGACTGAGACTAATCTAATACAGAGACTAACTTTTAGTTTAGTAGCGATGTTGTAAAGCAGTGTTTCTCGAATTGGGCTCGGGAGTTTCCTCTTTTGGGACGGACATCTTTTCCTACTTGTATATAGGGAATACGTAACGGTGTAACCTATAATTTTGATTAATAAAACAGACGTGAAACACAAGGCTTAGGCGCAGTACGTTCAATTCACAAAAAGTTGTCGTAAAATGTTCATATTTCAGAATGCCTATTTCTCAGAATGCCTCTTTGGCAAAGTGCACCCCTAATAGTTTATAGATAGGAAGAAATATAAACTGTAACTGTATGCGTAAGCAGAAGTGAAAACACCCCATTTTCGCCAATTAAGTTAGATCGCATGTAATAGGTGGCGAGCCTATTGCCATCTATCGGGCACATAAATCACAGTATATTGCTAGGTGGTAAGAGGAATGATACTGCCCATTACTCATAGCTGTCTCTACAATTAGTCGCCTTGTACAACGCTCACGAAAGTTAAAACTAAGTTTAAATACAACGATTTTGGTGGTTAGAAAAAGTTAGAAAAATCATTCTCTTGATGCGGGAATAATTAATTTATTTAACACTTTTTCCAAATTATTTTTAACTATCAAAATGTTTGTATCTTCTTCTTCTTCTCCCTGCCCTTTTCCCAGTCTATCTGGGGTCGGCGCAGTATGTTTCCTCTTCCATTCATATCGGTCAGACTTCATCACGCCATCCACTCCCTTATTTGATTTATATCATCCATCACACCGTAAAGGTGTTAGTTATGAATGAATGTATAGAAAAGAGACGGAACAGACCATGTCAAGAGACCGATGAACGGAGAGAGTGATTGGAATGACAACATTCCAATCCATAATGCTCAAAGTTTTGGCTTAGGTTTTACATCCGGCCGCCTGCCTGATGCAACCCTCTTTGGGAAGACTGTTGTTGATGGTTTGCCTCCACCATTCGGGTGCCCCAAGGTGCATATTGGCCTACATCGGGCAAGCTCCCTTGGTCGACTTTTGCGACACCCATGGGATGAGTCGGGGCTGGCCTATTCTATGTTATTTGTTCGCTCCCAGGCCAGCATGGAAGACTTTGTCCTAATTATTCTAATATTTTTATTACATACATACATACATACGTCACGCCCTTCTCCCACAGGGGTAGGCAGAGATCACTTCCTTCCACTTGCTACGATCCTTACATACTTATTTCGCTTCATCCAATCTCATCAATCTCTTCATGCATGCCCGTCGGTTTCGGGTACTCTTGACCTGGCCCTTTATCAAAAGACTTTCAATTTGATTATGAAAGATCCGCCTAGGCCTTCCCCTTGCCATTTCTCCATTCACTTTCGCCATGTAAATCCTTTTTGTCATTCTCCTTTCATCCATTCTTTCGACGTGACCAAACCATGCGAGCATCCCTTTGTCAATCCTTGTCATTACATCTTCTTTCAAACCAATATTTATATTATAATGTTGAAACTCAAATCGAGAAGTTTAAATAACTAAATTGAAATAGAACACAGGCAATTAACGTCCAACATTTTATTACCCCATATTAATATTCTTAACAGGTACACGGGTACAGTAATTAATGGTGAAATATTAAAGAGTGAACAAAATTTTCAAGGCCAGGGCCGAATTGAGAACAGTCGAAATATTATTTAATATTGAGCTCGATGGCGAAGTCTCTCGTGTCTTCGGCTTGAGATTGCGAGCAATGATCTCGAAGACCGATCATTGGATGGGTGAGCAAAAATTATAAGTCGAGCTTCTCCGTGCTTCGGAAGGCACGTACAGCCCTTAGTCGCAGCTGAAACTGCAGGAAGTTAATACCCAATTTACTAAAATCAATCCGCATTTGATTCATCATGTTTCCTATTTTCTTGCATCCATAGGGCCCTTAACGACACACCACATATCTCTTTATGTACCTGTCTCTTATTTTTATTGTCTCTTTCGCATTATCAAGCTTTCTTAGGATAGTAATATTATCTATATATTATTATAATTTTTTTTTATTGGAAATTTATATCCTATCACGCAAGAGAAAAAAATTTCAATTAAATTACTGAAAAAATTTTGTTTGTATTAAACGTGTCTACTATTCTTACTATTCTTTTGTTGGAACCCAATCGCTCTGGCCTATTCTCTAATTTCATTGAATATTCATTTTGCTTTCCTCCAGCCGGCCCATGAAATACGAGTACAACAAAGGTGTTCCTAATATATTATTTATCCCACTCCGGTCCTATATCCGTTACGTTAGTGTTCAACAGCCTTTTGTTGGCGTCGATGCCTAAATAAGTTCCCCTCATTCTACGGAGTGGGGTGTACTTTACACGTTTTATGCTAATGCCCGACTAGAGGCGCTATGAAATAATGATATCTCGGAGTCGCTAACTCAGGTGGGACTAGTGATGTTCCTACTGAGATACTTTTACACATCGGATCTGATATTTTTTGTTTTTTTTTTACTGTCTGTATGACGATACTTTTATGCATCAGATCGAATATATTTGTTTGTTTAGCGGGAACTTGACGGAATGGCAGCTGGCAACCGGGCCCTAGTAAACTGCCCACTAAAACGTCCCCAAAGAGGGCTAACGTGTAATGTGTAACATAACGTACCTAACCCCTAGAGCAGTAAGACTTTGAATTTTTTAACACAAATAGATATATACACGTACATACACATATCATGTCCTATTTATTGCAAATTATGCCTAGTCCCATGGAATAGATGGTGAGCCTATTGCCATACATATAATATTTTATGTAGTACCTTTATTGTGTTATAGGAAGAAACACATCCCTAAGCCCGGCTCAGGTGTTTCGATGTTACGCAACAACCAACTTTGTTTCTTAAGCGGTAGAAGCCAAATTGGATGTGCAGTCAAGTGATTTTATATGGGCCATGTAAACAGCAATGTTACACAGTTTTCCTAGCGGAAAAGTGTTTTGGGAAGTTAATAAAACTTTGATGTTTGCGAGTGGATGGCGCCCATATTCACGCTAATATGCACTCTAATGGTTTTATTTCTGGTATTATAATCGCTTGTTTATGTGGCGTGATCATAATGGATTATATTATAGAGTCTTAACATACAAGTCAAAATGATAGCCACAATAAAAAAATCTAAAAACATTTTCTTTGCCTATACGATGATAGATAATAATTTGATCTATTTCTTTAATAAATTGGTCACGTTTCATTTCATATAAGTACTTTATTAAATGATTAAGATATAAGAAAGAAATATAATTAATTTCTCGAAATTACCACCACACCAGAAACCATCTGAAAAATTTTTTTTGCTGAAGGCTACAACATTTAAACAAATATTACAAAATAATTCATAAAAAATTAAAAAAAATGCACTATGTAAAATATACTGCCCGATAGATGCCAATAGGTTCGCCACCTATTACCTACATGATATGGGACCTAACTTAATTGACGAAAAGTTGTTGTTTAATTCACATCTGCCTCCAGAGGTATAGGCGTGATTTAGATGTGTATTGTATATGCATATGTGTGTGTAAAATATGCCTAATACCGACCAAAATCAAATAAACATTAGCCGCTACCCTAGATTCGAACCCAGGGCGTCCATCGCCGAAATAAACCAAAGCTCATACCTCCAATGTTATTAGAGGACATTTTTTCCAGTTTAGACGAACATACATCACTGTTCCCTTCAACACAACGAAGCTCAATCATTTAAAAACGATATCCCTCCATTTGTCACCGGACCTAACCGGATTGAACCGGCTGCGGCTACCGTACAGGGTTACGCAATTTGCGAGCGGAGATACTGATTAATTTCTATTTCTCAAAACGCCTGAAGCGGTGCGGTCAGCGACACGACATACGCATCAGCGGTTTAAACACGATTAATGGACGGTGCGCAGGGCTGGCTCTCGCTTACAATAAAAAGTACTTAGCCATAAAAAGTCCTTAAAACTACAATTCCGTGTGGTGACGGCAGAGCAGAATACAATCGTCACCATGCCCATCTCTCACGCGGGTGCTGTACAAGGCGAGTAAGGGTGATGACAACAGTGATGAGGAATGGGCAGCAGCGTCGAGGAGCGTCCGATAGATGGCAATACGCTCGCTACCTTTTTTGCGGAGAGGTCAAATGTTATCAATATAATATCAATCAACTACAGAGTAATACTTTATTTTGCAGTACGCTGCAGACAGACAGAAATAGAGTTGACGTCAGGCAGGCGGCCGGCAGTAAAACTGGATTGGAATGTTGTAATTCCAATCACTCTCTCATACTCATATTCATTCATCACGAGCACCTCTCCAGTGTGATGGATTACATGAATCAAAAGGGAGTGGACGGCTTGATGACGTCTGACCGATATGAATGGAAGGGAAAACATAATGCGCCGACCCCAGATAGACTGGGAACAGGGCAGGTAGAAGAAGAAGAATCTGCAGTACGATCTTAAACTGCAGAAGTATGTGGGACTCGGGGTAGAGGCGTTCCCCCAATACCCACTAAACATCCTCTCCGGGCATCCAGCTAAGGCACACTACAGCAGCGCATCCGGGGTCATCCGTAAGGATATGTCACCGAAGAATAGACTCACCACCCATCATCCCTTTAATGTCCACACTGCTGGGGGACAGGACGGTAGAATAAATGCAGGATGGATGAAATGGCGGCAGGTCTCAGGGGCAACGTGTGACCCAAGATTGCCCCTGAAATTACATACATACATAAATCACGCCTATATCCCCAAAGGCGTAGGCAGAGGTGAACTAGCACCTGCGTTTCGCTAATTATATTAAGTCCCATGTGTGAACGCGTGGTGGCGAGCCTATTGCCATTTATCGGGCACAAAAGTCGCAGTATATTGCTGGGTGGTATAAGAGGAACGCTGCTGCCCATTCCTCATCACTGATTTATCCTATCCTGAAATTAAGGGTAAAATATACAAAACCATAATAAGACCTGTCGTATTGTATGGATCAGAGTGCTGGGCAACGAAAGCGAGGGATGAAAAAAAATGCATGCAGCGGAAATGAGAATCTTGAGATGGATGTGTGGGGTACTAGGAGAGACAGGATTAGAAATTAGTACGTTAGAGGAAGTCTGAAAGTAGCGCCGATGATCGAAAAATTGAGGAGTAACATGTAATGAGGAGGGATGAATGTTACGTAACTAGAGGATGTGCACAGACCTAGAATGAGAGGAAGACCGAAGAAGCTGAAGATGATATGGGAAAGAGGAGAGTTCGTGCTGAGCTCACGTCTAATAGGAGATAGTGGAAAAAGAAGACATGTTGTGCTGACCCTACTTAAAGTAGGATAAGGGCAGGGAGAAGAAGAAGTAGACTGCTGATGCACAGGCCTTCCCTATGGATGGCAGCACAAAGGGAGAATGGGCCATAATTAACCCACCACGCTGGCGCAGGTGCGGATTGGTAGGTATTATCGACTGCAGATGCAGCCGGGACCAACGGCTTAACGTGACCGGCCTTATTGAACATTGCTTTGTTTAACCAATTGCAGACCAAGGGCGCTACCGAGCTCCTCTATCTACCTCTTCGGGGATAAATAGTCGTGATTTATGTATGTACTTTTTGGGTTGGTTCCGTTCTGCTTAAATGTGTCCAATACGAGCTCGTGCGTAAAGAGATAGAAACACAGGGCACTTCATTATTTTTCCACCACCTGTGCACTCCGCTATAATTTACACGAACGTTTCACCGTAATTAATCCGCATCTGTAGGAGGAAAGCTTTTCCTGCTATAATGGTGCTTCTACACGATGCAAGTAGCTGGAGCAAGTAAAGGCGCGAGCTATTTGCGCAAGCAGTATGCTCGAGTCGCCGTGGATGTCGTGGTACAAGGCGACTATGGATACCTAAATCAATTATGAGGAATGGGCAGCAGCGTTCGTCTTATACCACCTGGCAATAGCAATGTACTGCGACTTTAGTGCCCGATAAATGGCAATAGTCTCGCCACCTATTACATGGAACCTAACATAACTAGTTCACCTCTGCCTACCTCTTCGGGGATATAGGCGTGATTTATGTATGTATATATGTAGTATGCTCAAGTTAGTTCATATGCCCCCCATACGTATTACAGAGGAAACAATATGAAAGTTTCATTCTCTATGCGTTCGAATAGATGAGCCACTTGGCTATATAGGCCCTCAGTGCATATACAAAGGCGCGGGGTACTTGCGCAAGGTACTTGCACGTGTAGTGCATTCTGCTCACTCGAGTTCTTTATTTATTGGTTTTGTTCGTTTGAGCTGTCAGCATGTCTGCGCAAGTAACCCGCGCGATGTGATGCGCGCGCAGGCCACTTGCGCATGTTACTTGTGCAGGTGCATCCTCTAGTCGCTGGACTCGATCAAATCTTTTACACGATGCTTGAACCTGCGCAAGTGCCTCAACATGCGCAAGCCACTCGCACCGTGTAGAAGCACCATAATGTACATCTCACGCTAGCCACGCTAAAAATGGTAGATTACCGAGGATTTGGTTTCTAAAAAAAATTGTATCTCAAGTTTATTCTGCCAGAATTGTTTTTACAAGTTCCCAGGAGAGATTAGTGGGCGGAAATTTATGATATACTTACTTAAGCAGCTGTTATAAATCATGGAAATATTGTTTAGAAACGCTATTGGAGGAGGCTCGGGTGAACATAGCGTGGTGTTCATTTCAATTTATCCACTGTGGAAATTTTAGAAGGTTTTTTTTTTGTTTTGTTTTTGAGTTATGTGGTGAAAGCAGAGCAGAATACAATTGTCACCACCCCCATTTCTCGCGGCACAAGGTACAAGGCGACTAAGAGTAAAGACAGCGATGATGATAGACTTCCCTAGTGTGTCGTCTAGCAAATTGCTGCGGTTAAAATTCCCGTTGAATGGCAATAGGCTCGCCCTCTATTACACGGGATCGGCATAAGTTGACAAACGCAAACCTCTGTATACCTCTGAGGGGAGAAAGGTGTAATACATATAAATATACACTGGGCTTCCTCAGTCGACTTTTATTAAACCGAGTCTTTGTTATTTTTTCGGTCCCAAACCAGCATAGAAGCACCAAGCCAGGCCAGAATAGAAGCGATTTTTTAAATAATCACAACTCGCAATAATGTTCCTTATTTCGCTGGGGAGTAGATGGATATTGCCACGTGGCGCCAGAACAACTATTACACCCCGAACTAAAGCGTTGCCAACTATCACAAAACCCAAAGACAATAGGCCATAACTATAAACGTTACGTTAGTCTATGGCTCCCTTTGTTGACTGCCTGGAAGCCAATTCCTGAGTACACAGCCAAGTTACACCGGCTTGTCATTTGAAAAGTTACTTTGTTTGTATTAAGCTTAAGAGCGAGGTTTAGTTGTGTACGGAGGGCAACTTGTCACCGTGTAATATTAGCCCGACTAGAGTTTGAAATTTTAGCCCTCTTGGGCCGGGCGATCTGTACGTTAGGATGTTTAAGAGGAAGTCTTGATAAAATATTAATTGAATATATTTCGGCACGTAACAAAGTATTTTGGCCGTGTGGTGACGGCAGAGTAGAATACAATTGTCACCACCCCAAATCTCACCCGTGGGTGTCGTACAAGGCGACTAAGGATCAATCAGTGATGAGGAATGGGCAGCAGCGTTCGTCTTATACCTACCACCTAGAAAAGTAATGCGACTTTTGTGCCCGATAAATGGCAATAGGCTCGCCACCTATTACATGGGACCAAGCATAATTGGCGAATCGTGGGTGCTAGTTCGCCCCTGCCTACCCCTTCGGGGATATAGGCGTAAATTATGTATGTATGTATGTACAAAGTATTTTCTCATAATCATCATCACCAGCCCTTTAATGTCCCCACTGCTGGGACACAGGCCTTCTCTATGATGGATGAATATAGGGAGAATAATTATTTTTAGTCCGGATTTTCTGCTATCATTTTGCAAAATAAGAACCGATTCCGTGTATTTTTTTTATACTAGACAGGGAAGCTCTTGCCCATCATCTCACCTGATGGTAAGTGACGAAGAGGGCCGAAAATGGATTCGAGCTTCACCTGAGCCTCAACCACAGAGGGGCTGGCTATCTTATCACAATTGCCGGAACACAATAATGCTGTTAACATTATTATTATGGCGACATCTAGCCAGGCGGACTTGAAAGAAGTCCTACCACCAACCAAACCGAGTACAACTTGGTACCCTCCTGGGGATCGAACCCGGGACCAATAGACCACGGAAGGTGGTGCTGCGGGAATTTTGACGTGGTTAATATATTAACATTAACTACGTTAAAATTCCCATAGTTCCAGTAGTAAAACTAGACGGGTGGACCACGGGCAACAGAGGATTTTTTCATATACATATATCTAGCTTACTCATCCAGCTGGTGTATTTACACATTCATACATACATACATACGTCACGCCCTTCTCCCACAGGGGTAGGCCGAGACCACTTCCTTCCACTTGCTACGATCCTTACATACTTCTTTCGCTTCATCCAATCTCATCAATCTCTTCATGCATGCCCGTCGGTTTCGGGACACATTCATGAGTGCTGAATACTCAAAATTTTATTTTCACGATACCAAAAATACCAGAGTCCCGGTTACTGCTCAGCCCGGTTTAATACTGTTCAGCCCGGTATAAAACCTGGAGGTTTTTTTATTACGATTGCCACTCAACGCAAAAGGAAAGAAAATCGGGAAGCAAATTGAATAAAACCGTAAAACAGCTTCGAGATTTCGTACACGTAGTCGGATTTACGCGTCTCTCATAAATGGTAACTATTGATTCGCCGGACGACCATTGGTGCACGTCGTCTGTAGTTCATGAATCGGGTGGCCATGCGGCGCCGAGATCGTAGGATTTTTTTTACATGCATGAGATTGGATGCAGCGAAAAAAAGTATGCCGGGATCGTAGCAAGTGAAAAGATGGTGATTTCTGCCTACCCCTGTGGGAGAAAGACGTGAGTGTTTATTTATAGTGTATGTACGTAAATACATACAAAAATCACGCCTATATCCCCGAAGGGGTAGGCAGAGGTGAATTACCACCCACTTTTCGCCAAATAAATTAGGTCCCACGTAAGAGGTGGCGAGCCTTTTGCCATATTGTATCGGGCACATAAATCGGATCGGATCTATTGCTAGGTGATATAAGAGGAATGCTGCTGCCCATTACTCATGCTGTCTTTACCCTAAGTATACGACACCCGCGGGAGAGATGGGGGTGGTGACAATTTTATTCTGCTCTGCCGTCATCACACATTAAATAACCTCCCAAATGTGCCCGTTCACGTGGACACAATAGCCGCAACACTATGCTGCGCCCCCGTATTTGTACGTAGTGCGTACGTCGAGATTGACTCCGCTTGCATTGTTTGTGAAGCTCGCAATCACTCAAAAGTACTGCCATTCTCACTAGTGTTGTGTAAAAGTTGCACCAGTGTCAATATCGATACCACGTATTACCGTGTACCAATGAAACCGTGTCGATACTAACCGACTTGAACACACAAAAGTAACGCGTCTAGAAGGGAAACGCCCTCACGCAGAGTTGTATTGACATCCTTAAATCGCAAACTGTTAAATCCCCGGACACGATAATTACACTTGCTGGTATACTTGGAACGCCACTGCCTCACTCCGTATCATATTAATATTTGTAACCCTCAGCCTTTTCCGACTATAACATTAGGAGTGCTGGAAAACTCATATAGAGTTCAAACAAATCCAATATAGTCAAATACTTTACAACAACCCAAAATGCTAGACAATCAATATTACATTCATACATACATGAATCACGCCTATATCCCCGAAGGGGTAGGCAGAGGTGAACTAGCACCCACATTACGCCAATTATGTTACGTCCCATGTAATAGGTGGCGAGCCTATTGCCATTTATCGGGCACAAAAGTCGCAGTACTATTGCTAGGTGGTATAAGAGGAACGCTGCTGCTCATTCCTCATCACTGATTTATCCTTAGTCGCCTTGTACGACACCCACGGGAGAGACTTGGGGTGGTGACAATTGTACTCTACTCTGCCGTCACCACACGGCATCAATCAATATTTGCTTAATTAATTTATCAATGCAATGCTACCCACTTACAAAATAGGCACTTTTCTATCGATATTAAAGTCGAAAGTTTACTGATACCGCACCTCACTAGTTTCTGAGGATAACATCGGGGTTGAAAAGGACTCGCTACAAGAACTAAAAGCGCAGCCCAGTTCCGCAGGCTGTCTCGAAACCACAAAAGGCCTGCTACAATGACTGCCCGCACAAAGGCTTGGGTGTTCGAACACTGTTTTCATGTAATACCTACTTGGTAGAATAAGCAAAATTTTTTCTGAATATATACATCATATTTCTTTATGAAATGAGGAGGCGGTAAATTGGAATTAAATATATTGTATATCACGTCAATTTACCTAGTAGGTTGAGATGTTTTAACAACCACATTTTGTAGTGTAGGTGTAATCTAAATGGTCTAAATCTAAATAAATCTAGATGGTATAAAAAGAACGCTTCTGCCTATTTCTCATCACTGTTGTGAAACATCTACCTCTAAATACAAATTCTAATCAATAAATAAATATAATTAAATAAATAGATCACGCATATATCCCCGAAGGGGTAGGCAGAGGTGAACAAATTGTAAAGAAACATAAGTGTGCTTTAATTTTCGAATGAAGAAATGGCAAATTTTAATACACATTCTATAGATCTATATATTCTATAAAAATATCCATTTTAAAAATGTTTTTTTTAGTGTGGTGACGGCAGAGTAGAATACAATTGTCACCACCTCAAATCTCTCCCGTGGGTGTCGTACAAGGCGACTAAGGATAAATCAGTGATGAGGAATGGGCAGCAGCGTTTCTCTTATACCACCTAGCAATAGTACTGTGACTTTTGTGCCCGATAAATGGCAATAGGCTCGCCACCTATTACATGGAACCTAACATAATTGGCGAAACGTGGGTGCTAGTTCACCTCTGCCTACCCCTTCGGGGATATAAGCGTGATTTATGAATGTATTTATGTTCTATAGAAACATAAGTATGCTTTAATTTTTGAATGAAAGAAATGATAAAGTATGTGATATTATTCGATTTAATAGAGTTCATAATTTATTGAAGTTGCATGTTACATGTACATAATGTATCTATAACATCAAACTTACAATGTTTAAAATATTCGTTGTATCATCGAAATGGAAGATCTTTCTCCGAATCAGTGCTTCAGCTCGGTGATTTGAGATTTAGCACAGGTTGCTTAACGATAACCACACTATAACTAACTGATATACGTATCATATCCTATAATGGGCTCGGGTTACTTAATCGTGTTTAAATGTGTGGGGTAAAATTACTTTTATATTGCGTGCTGTAGTATCACCGTAAATAAGACCGCTCGCTACAAATGTTGATTTTGAATTTTAAAGATCATCAACTATCTTCTGCTTTTTCATTTCTGTTCGTCTGGATTGTCCATACGGCAGTCTTTGTTTCATATTCTCTTTCACGAACTTTATTATAATTAGATACTTTTTTAAACTTGTCCATTCTTGTAATTGTAGTCTTGTTTTATCGATCATTGTAACCCCGTTCTTTTACTTTACATCCTCCTCATCCATCCAATTATTTTGTTTCACTTCTCAGAGCCTAAACGTTAGAATTGGAACCCATAAAAACGATAGGTATTTTGACCTTTTTTGTTTAGATTTCACCCTTTAATTTTAAGGCCTTCCCTGGTTTTCCAAGTTGTTGCAAACGTAAATGTAAAATTCATAAAAATGGATATTTCAGTTATGAGAACAGTTCGTTCAATCAATAAGCATTTTATGGCACATGCTGTTCAGGAAATCCAGTAGGAACAATACATAATTCCGACCAAAACACCGAAATCCGACAAAGAAATTAAAACCATTGAAATCTGTCAATACCGTCGAACGCAGTATTTTAAACAAAAGCCTGAATTTGAAAGGTGGCCGAAAGGGGGGCGGTCCATTATAGTCCATTCCATTTTAGGCAATTACGAATCAGAGCTGCAGAGTAAATCGTTCGCAGAACAAAAGGTAATTGACAATGAGTCCGTTCAATAAGCCTCCTTATTTACTTACTTTAGGATGACTTTTGTAAAGAAATACCATTTAGTAGTCCTGATTAGGTGGTGATTGGGTCCTTATGACGGCAGAGTAGATTACATTTTTTGCCAACCCCGCCTACAGTATGCTGTTCTTATAGCAGATAGCATAAAAGCATAAAAATCATATTGGTTAATAGTTTTAATACAAAAGCAACGTCACATCCTTTTTCGGCGCCCTTTATCTAGATACCGTGATATACGGATAATCATGCAGAGAAGAATATTAGAAGTACTGTCAAGACCCTTGTGATTCTCGTAGGTGTCGTACAAGGCGCCTAAGATTTATAATGTAACTAGGAATGGAAAGCAGCGTCCCAGGTGTACCATCTAGCAAATTAAGCGCGATTAAAGTTCCCGGTAAATGGCAATAGACTCACCGTCTATCTATAGAAATAAGCTGGCGAAACGCGTGTGTTAAATCATCTCTGCTTACCTCGTAGACGATAAAGTCATGATTTATATTAGAATGTGCAACGCTTAAGAATTAATGATAACATTAATTCTTAAGCCAATAGGTATCTTCTTCTCCCAGCCCTTATCCTACTCTTACTAGGGTCGGCACAACATGCCTTCTTCTTCCACTCTTTTCTATTAGACGTGAGCTCAGCACGAACTCCCCTTTTTCCCATATCATTTTTCACACAATCCATACATCGCTTCTTCGGTCTTCCTCTCATTCTAGATCCACGCAAATCCATACTTAACATAGTTACGTAGCATTCATTCTTAAACCAATATACGTAATTAAAAGCAAAAAGACCTTCACAGTCCCAGAGTGCCGACTTTCGCGTTAGCTCCTTCAATTTATCACACCAACAGTCTCCCTGGCGGCTGAGTGTGTCTTCGGGGAAATTCGGACGAAAGTTCCGCCTTAAATATTTTAATAAACTCATATTAAAGCCGTAAAAAACACTTTGCGCGCCCATTTTTCCGTTGCGACACCATAGTCAAGAGTGTATCAGTAGGTCAATACTTTTTTCCCCTTCCTTTTGATTCATATCTTGACACCGGAAAAGTGCTTGAGATGAAAAGGAAACCGAGAAGACTGAGAGAGTGATTGGGATGACAACATTCCAATCCATACTATGCTACTCAAGGTCTTAGGTTTTACAGACGGCCGCTTGCACGTAACCAAATTTTATTTGGGTATGCTATTGGCGGTGGTAGAATACTTTGGTATACCCGAATGGTGGACCACTCGGCTAGGGTGCCCAAAGGCGATTGATTAGTGCTCCCAGGTCAACATGGAAGAACGATAATGATCTAGTAATGTTTGAATCTGAGGTAAACCAAAAACACTGGTCTTACTTTGAGAACTTTTTATGAAATAAATAAATAAAATATTTCTTACATTCAACCTACCTCTATACCTATCTAGCTAGCCAAAAATAAAAAGCATAAGCATGTCCTGGATACTAGATGAAAAACTTTAAATTATCATCTTAATATAATATTTATTAAAGGTGAGTGTAAGTATGCTTAAATTTCTTATGTAAGCATATTTATTAAACGATTTTCTGTAGCTTCTATAGAACCTATAAATATTGCATAATTAATATTATGATACTGTGCGGTCATGCACTGCGGCACAGTCTCATCTTACCGCAAATTTCTAGGCGCACTGAAGGGTAAAACTTTGGGTGGGGCGTTTCATTATTCATAAAGCTTTGTCCGGACGAGGGATGTTTGCCGTTGCAGTTGACAGCTAAATAACACTCTACCGAAACATCTTACCTATATGTAAGTATGTTGATATCCTGTTCAATGTTAATTAATTATTATTTTTATATATATACTATATCTACCTTTAATCTAGCTTTTAGTCCCTTAGTTTTATGAATGTTATATTTGTGCAATAGTACATTTAAGTTTGAAAACATAATTATATAAATATTATTTTGTTATAATATTTCTTTCCATTATTATTTACCTTTTATTGGATCATATGTAAACATTACAGTTACAAACCTCTTTATCTTTGCTTTGCTATTAAAATTGAATTGTTTGTTCTTTTTATATTTTTATCTTGCCATGCTGGTCTGAAAGCGTAAAAAACACGTAAAACATAATAATATGTTCCAGCTACAATTCCTGTCAGGGGTGTCGTTAAAGAAAGATAGCCGGTTGTAGACCAATAAACAATTTAGGGCACGCATGGTCGAGGGTAATCCAACATCGACCTGCCTGACACTCTTTGGGTATGGTCACAAAGAATGGTATAGTGACCAGGCATTCGGCTCGCACCTTAACCAAAACCTTCAGCAGTATAGATTGGATTTTGACATTCCTATCACTATCATCACCGGTCTTTCGACATGGACCTTTCCATAACTATTCATCCATAACATCTTTTCGGTGTGAGGAATCTAAAGGGAGTTAATTGGTGATGACCCCTGATAGATATGAACAATGGAGACAAACATACTACGTTATCCCCGGCAAGAAGAAGAAGAAAAAGAATCATGCTTGATTATATTATTTTAAGATGTGATTTAAAGTCTTTAATCTAATTAAGTACCTACTCAAACGCAGCTATCACGGAAGGTGAAGTGTACTATATTAAAATTTATTACTCATCGTTTCCAATAACCAAGGCTATAAAACGCAGGCCAAATCTCTCACCTCGCGACGAAGGGGTGTGTTATGTCTTTATGATAATCTTCCGTTGCATAATGTGAAGGAGTAACGAGACTATTTGGGTGAATTTTAACAGGGTTCCGTATTAAGGCGCGTTCTGTTCTGTTTTTTTATGTTTGTCGTGTATGTGCCGTGTGGTGACGGCAGAGCCGAAAACAATTATCACCACCCCCACCTTTACCGCAGGTGTCGTACAAGGCGACTAAGGGTTAAAACAGCAATGAGTAATGGGCAGCAGCGTTGTCTCATCTTACCGCAAATTTATAGGCGCACTGACGGGTAAATCTTATCCAAATGGCTAATTGAAACTAAGTAACCATAAGAAGGTTTGAGCTCATTTTAAAAAGTGTAGGACATAATCTAAAAACAACGGTATAAATGCTTTATGTCTATTTTAATAACCATTAAAATATCTTACGGAACCATGAGGCAACAATAGAATACACCTCTCCACTCTCTCTTTATGCGTTAAATCTGCGTAGTAAGGGATTTATTATGCATCGAGGTAAAGTGTTTGTGAACAATAAAGTGGGTATTCATGCTTGAGGTAAATATCCCGATGCTCCTTTCAAACATAATATTATGTATAGAGCGTTATAAAATAATTTCAAATACATCATTATATTAGAACTGTTTTGATAAGCATGTATTTACGGATCATCATTATGTTATTCACATAATCGACAAAAAAGAGACGAAAAAAAGATAATACTTCTTAGGGCCGATTTCACAGTCCCTCATAGAAACTGAGTTTAATAAAACTTGGTTTTGATTAATGCAAACTATGTAGCGGAACTCAGCTTAGAGCATAAACCGAGTTCAACTTCAACTGATCGCGTTTAATTCTGCAGTGAAATCGGCCCTTAGCATTCCAAGGATTCACCGTGCGGGTGCCGGTCCATAGTGTGGCAGAGAGGGGGAGTCAGTGGCAGCATCGTATATATTTTTTTAATTGGATATCGTCAGTTATAATAATTGTTAACTTGATTATTAATAATAAAACAGACCTGCAATAACTGAATTAGCGTTGGCTCTAAACGAATCTTATATATAAAAATTAATTGCTGGGCGTTTGTCTCGCTAAAACTCGAAGACAGCTGGGCTGATTAAGCAGATTTTGGTTTTATAATGATTGCCTTAGGCCAGGCAAGGCAGAAAAGGTAAGAAAATATGAAAAAATTGCGTGGAAATTAGTAAAAACAACAATTTCATTTTCCATATAAATTGTTTTCCTATCAAACATTTGACGTAACCATAGCAACCAAATCGTAACCATAAATGCGGGATAGTTTATATGGCATAACAACGTATCAGCCGGGTCAGTACATAGGGACCAATAACGCAGACCACCTTTGAAGTGTGGACAGAAGAAAATTGCAGAGATAATAATTGAATTGGTCGGGGCGTGCGGTCTGCATAATCCCCCCGTCTGGATGCACACTCGATACTTTTATTTGGGGCTTTGTCGGAAACAGGGATTAGTGTTCACGGATGTCCAATCAATTTGGAATTCATAACATTTTCCAAAAGACATGTTTCACAGTTTTCGTGTCTGCCACGGTTTTCCACTCCATTTTCGTTGCAACAAAAAGATACATAAACATACATAAATCACGCTAATATCCCCGAAAGGGCAGGCAGAGGTGAACTGGCACCCACGTTTCGCCAATTATATCAGGTCCCATGTAATAGGTGGTGAGTCTATTGCCATTTATCGGGTACAAAAATCGCAGTACATTGCTAGGTAGTATAAGAAGAACGCTGCTGCCCATTCCTCAACACTGCTTATACTTAGTCGCCTTGTACGACGGGAGAGATTTGGGGTGGTGACAATTGTATTCTACTCTGCTGTCACTACACGGCTTGGCTTGGAATTCATAACATTTTCCGAAAGACATGTTTCATAGTTTTCGTGTCGGCCATGGTTTTCCGTTCCATTCCATTTTGGTAGCTAGCAAAGAGTTACCTACCTATCTTGAAAAAATTGGCTAGGCACATAAGTGGTCAATGGAACAATGATACTAAGGGCTTGTTTCACAATGGACAAGTAAGTTCTGAGTAGCTTACTTGACAGATCATTTAATTTTGACACTTGTAATATGAACTATATGGCAATTGAACTACCAAGTAAGCTACTCAGAACTTACTTGGCGATTGTGAAACAGGCCCTTAATCTGCAGTATACTATAATATATTGTATAAGGATAAGCTGTTTAGCCCTCAGTCGCCTTGTGTCGTACAAGAGAGTACCCGCGAGAGAGATTGGGGGTGGTGACAATTATATTCTGATCTGCCGTCACCATACAACAATTTAATCAATTATCTACCTATGGGCTTTACTTACATAGAGCTTTAATTACATATCAACTCTTTTAAAAAGTCTGCATGCTGCGTATGTTTTCAATTCTATACAAAATTCCGAAGTAACTGACCGGGAATTGAATAAATATACTAAAACAACAATATTTAGAATTTTTCGGAACTTACTTTTGTTGAAATAACACTTTTTTGCTTATGATGGCAAAATACAGCATACAAAAATAAAATACAAAGATAAATAAATAGGGACCAACTAATACATAATATAATACTAACTAATTTATGTATTTAATTAAAAGAAAATGAAAAAAAAAACGATACGAAATATCAAAGTAGATGCTAGTTCACCTCTGCCTACCCCTTCGGGAATATTGGCGTGAATTGTGAATGTATATATGATTACAAATTGGTTGGTGATGCTTAGTTGCCTCTTCTCCAGTAGACCAGCTACTATCTTCCACAATTTATATTACCTATATAAGCATCAATATAATTGCATAAACCCGTCGTCTCTCAAAGGGTATCGTATCAAAGGAGTCAGGAGTCGAATCCGGGTCCGAGGTAATTCGATTTGCCCCCGTCACTGGTGCGTGCCACTGTTCTGATATAATCTTATTGGAAGAAGAACATTTTAGAGTTTCACCGAGCAAAACTATGATGTAATACATACAATTCTGGCTCTGACAAATGACAAGATTTTATCTTATTTTTTTTAAAGATTCGTATCTTAATGTATGTACAATGATACATACATACATACATAAATCACGCCTATATCCCCGAAAGGGTAGGCAGAGGTGAATTAGCACCCACGTTTCGCCAATTATGTTAGGTACCATGTAATAGGTGGCGAGCCTATTGCCATTTATCGGGCACAAAGGTCGCAGTACATTGCAAGGTGATATAAAAGGAACGCTGCTGCCCATTCCTCATGAATGATTTATCCTTAGTCGCCTTGTACGACACCCACGGGAGAGATTTGGGTGGTGACAATTGTATTCTACTTTGCCGTCACCACACGGCTAGTATATATGTACAATGTTTATGTTACTTATTTACGTACCTACTGTTAAAAAGCCAGCACCAGGAAACTGTTGGTCTAATATCTTCTAATATAATGTATCCTCCATGGTTGTCTGAATGAAATTGCTGTTTGGCAATAAGACCGCCTATTGTGCTATTTCCTATTTCCTGTATTTTGTATTTTCTTGTACACTATAAAATTGTGATCATTCGTTGTATAATTTGCCTCACACACACACCATCTATATGTATTTTTCCACTGGTACCTATCTACTGGTATCAGTGGAAACTTTATTGTGATGTGTACATTAAGAACAAAACAAGTTATGTATGTAACATACATAACTTACTGCCGCACTCAGAGACGTCAAATAACGTTAATGAGTACTTAACGTCAAAAAATGACAATTCAAAACTAGTCGCTATTCTTGCAGGGTCTTAGGGTTTAGATTTGAATGAAAACTCGCGACATTAAATACTCATTAAAGTTAATTGACGTCTCTGAGTGCGGCAGTAAAATTCTTCTAATGTATGTTAGGGTAACAACAACAAAATACTATTTTAAATAAAAAATAAATACCTGTCTAATTTCCCATCTTCATACAATTCCGTCAGCATATCCTCCAAGTCTGTAGACAGAGTGTTGAGAAGCTGGAACAAAAATAAAAACTATTATAAAAAAAAAATTACAACATTATAGAAGTTAGGTGGACATTAAACTATAATTGAATTCATACATTAATCATGCCTTTGCCTCACAGGAGTAAGCAGAGATCACGACTTCTTTCCACTTGCTACGATCCTCTACATACTTTTTTCGCTTCATTCATTCATTCATTCATAAATCACGCCCACATCCCCGAAGGGGTAGGCAGAGGTGAACAAGCACCCGCGTTTCGCCAATTATGTTAGGTCCCATGTAATAGGTGGCGAGCCTATTGCCATTTATCGGGCACAAAAGTCGCAGTACTTTGCTAGGTGGTAGGTATAAGAGGAACGCTGCTGCCCATTCCTCATCACTGATTTATCCTTAGTCGCCTTGTACGACACCCACGGGAGAGATTCGGAGTGGCGACAATTGTATTCTACTCTGCCGTCACCACACGGCCTTTCGCTTCATCCAATCTCATTAATGTCCTCATGCATGCCCGTCTTATTCGGGTACTCTAATATAAAACATTTTTGGCATTATCCTTGCACTTATTCCATCTACGTGACCAAAGATCCCTTAAATACAGAATTTAGATTTGTGTGAAAGATATGGAAAAAGGAAATTCATGTCTGATAGAGGACACCTTTTTTTGGTCACCCAACCAATGACCGGCCTTAGCGGACATTGCTTGGTTTACGCAATCGCATGCCAAGTGCGCTAAGCCACGCGCTATGGAACTCCTCATAATAATATAAGGTTACCCACGAGTTACCTATAAATAATTTGTCCATGACTTGATTTACATATCTCTCTTACCTTGACACACAGTCATATCGTTTCCTCCCTTTGTAATCGGACAATATTCTGACCACATTTTTTACTCAATGCCGTTATTTATGTATATGAATACATTCTTCGGAATATGCAGCGAAGGTAGGGGAAATCGGGGCTCTCCAAATAGGGTATTCACGTGAAAAAGATCTTTATAAAAATGGATATAACGAAAAATACGAAGAAAAACTGTGTGTTCTAAATTTATGACAGCAAGACTTACTGTTGCAGGAAAGAAATTGGAAAAAAATAGAGAGCATAGGTTCACCACGCGGCCGCAGTACGAAATGGTAACAATGCCCAATTTAGGGGAAGTGGCCCAGAGCAGGTATACTAAAAGGACACTCTCTCACACACAAGGACACACTCTCTATGTAAAATCATTTTTAAAATGGATATATTTACGCCCGCCTCGTGGTATACGCCCTTCAGGAGACAAGAAGCCCCTAAAGTTCACTTTTATAAGGACCAGAGCTGTAGGCCGCGGGGCCTTTACGGGATTTGTAGGATTTTTTTTTTTTTTTTTTCTTTATTTAGGGACTTTTATACGTATGTACATGACAGTCCTATAATAGGCTTATCTATATGACTACACTATTTATACTATATTATATATATTAAGGTAGAACATTTAAAATTTATATATTATTTCTTAAACACTAGACCTTAACTTAATACTATTTATGGCAAAATCCAGAAGAGCCTTCCCAGATTCGGATGTTGGCTCCGCCAGAATTTGATTGAATAGGCCGATGTCATATTGATTCAATCCCAGTTTATCTATCAGATCTTGCCTATTTAGCCTGAACCGAACACATTCCATCAAAAAATGTTGTACGTCTTCTATACAGTTACATACTTCACAGTTCGGTGAGACTACTTTTTTCATTAGGTATGCAAACTTATTCAATGGGATGTGTCCAGATCTCAGTCGTAAAGCAGTAACAATAAAGGTTCGTTTCATTTTTGATTTAGTAAACCAAGGCATACGAGGAGGCTGACTCTGTATTGTTTTGTACCAAATACCTTTTTCAAGTGAATGTTTATTATAATGCTCTTTCCATAAATCGTAAATTTTGCGTTTGAATTTTGGTAAGATTTCCGAATGGTTTGGGTTTATTCTCACGGTAGAACCGTCACTAGCTGCTGTTGTAGCCAAGCGGTCAGCCTCTTCGTTACCAGAGAGTCCAATATGCGAAGGTATCCACTGGATCTTTAGCACAATGTTATTTTGTTGACATTCATACATTTTCCTTAAAATGGAATATGCTATAGAAGTGCCTCTGTCACCAGAAGCACTCTTAGCAATATGATGAATGGCACATTTGCTATCGGTAAAAATTACAACATTTTTATTGGCTATGTTGGCTAACATAATATAAATTAGGGCTTGTAATATTGCTAACAGTTCAACAGACATTATAGATATGCAGCCATCTACTTTGTAAAGATAACCACTATATCTGCTAGGGACATAGAATGCGGCTCCTAGACCTGCATGGCTCTTGGATCCGTCAGTATAGATTTTAAACCAATCATTATATTTTTCATAAATTTCTTCTATTATATTTGATTTTAAAATATTAGGATTATAATTTTTTTTGCTGTTAGTACACTCTTAAGGTTACTTTCTAAAATTTCATTACTGTTTATTTTTGTAGGCCATACATCCAATGTATACATTTCCAGAATCTCTGTAGAATGCAGAGTTTCTTCTTTAGTTTCTTCGTAAACCGTCTTAAGAAGTGGATTCTTTATATGAAGCCAGTATCGCTTGTAACGTAAATTTATCATGTCTGATAACAAGTTAATAATTACATTATTTGCTAAAGATTTAACTTTAAGAATATATTTGTAGGCAAGATATTTTCTTCTAGCGAATAAAGGGGGAGTACACATTTCACTTTCCATGACATGTATAGGAGTAGATCTTATAAAGCCACCAACAGTTCTTAATGCCTGATTCTGTATCTTATCTAATTTGGCTAGGTGAGTCTTTGCACTGACATCATACAAAAAACTGCCGTAATCGATTCTGCTTCTTATAAGAGATATGTATAACCTTCGTAAGTGTATTGGATGAACCCCCCAAGAAGGGCCTGCCAAAACCTTTAATAAATCTAAGTATCTTCTTATTTTATCACTAATCTCATTAATGTGTTTAGACCAGCGCAAAGACTTATCCAGCCACATGCCTAGGTATTTAACATTATCTACATTTAGAAGATTAGAGTTGTACAGTTTTAATGACACTTGATGTCGTCTATATCCTCTGGTAAAAATACACATATAAGATTTGTTAGGCTGTAGTTCTAATCCTAGTGCTTCTAGTGTGACAGTTAAGTTGTTTAAGGCAGGCTGCATTTGAATTACACTATCTTGAATGCTTTTACTAGAAGTATACAGGACAAAGTCATCAGCATATTGCGATATTTCAACTGTGTGTATCTGTTTACATATATCTAAGGTTACAATATTAAATAGTAGAGGTGCTAAAGGATCCCCTTGAGCCAAGCCCCGATTAGTCCATCTAGTATATACTATTTTTTGGTCCTCATCTAAGGTGATTTTTAAGTGTCTTTCGCTTAAAAATGACCACAAATATTTGCATATTTTCTTACCAATATTGATATTATCCAATATATTGACTACTTTTTCAATTAAAACGTTGTTATATGCACTGTCAATATCTAAGAAGCAGGCCAATGTAGGTGCACTCTGTGAAAAGCCTGTCTGTATATGCGTCACTAGCTTTGTAAGACTATCCAAAGTAGATTGTCCCCTTCTGAAACCTGTCGTGTTAGGAGACAAAATTTTATTAGATTCAACAAACCACTCAATACGTTTTGCAATCATTAAGTGAAACAATTTACATATACAAGAAATAAGTGAAATGGGTCTTAGTTTTGTTTCATGCCTAACGTTGGGTTTAGGTATAGGAATAATACGGATGTTGCGCCATTGATTAGGTATCAAGCCAGAACATAAAATATTGTTAAAAAGATGCAATAGGAATAATTTCCCGTTTTTAGGTAGATTGAAGAGCATTGAATAAGTAATGTTATCATCTCCCGGCGCAGTGTCTTTTTTTTTAAGGCAGTTTATAAGTTCTTGAAACGTGAAGTCGTTTTCTATTAATGGGTTGTTTGAGGAAAAATAGGGTTGCCTAATAGGAACATAATCTGGTGTAAGCACATGTAATAATTCTTCTTTTTTATCTGCGGGGATTGAAAAACTTTTTTGATCTACACCCTTAAACCATCGCATTCGGCGCCACATGTCAGATGTAGGATTTTTAAGGCGAGAACCTTAAAGTTCCTCAAACATTGCTATCGGGCGCTTCCTGCAGGCCTAGCACGGGGACGTGGACAAGTCTCTCTCCATCACTTGACAGTGTTTTGTCTCGGTATTCAGTGGGAGTTAGAGTGAGAGGAAAAGATTTTCTTTCCCCCGGAGATGTGTCCACGTTCCGTGCTACGGGGGCTGAAAGGGTTTCTCAGTTTCTCTACTGCCACTACCATAGAGAGTTTTGCAAGGCCCTACTAATCAGACCAGGGACAAAGTTGCCAGCTTTCGCCTTGGTAAATAGTCTAATACATGTCCTTCCCGTTTAATCGGAGGTTTAACGCGTTATCAACACCTGCTCATGGCAATAGTATGTTATGTCCAAATAGGTTTATGCAGAAGATTAAAATACTCCCTTTGGGTCCATAGAACTAGTCGAGTACCGATAGTTTCCTATAATCTTCATTATCCAAACACCGTTCCGGTTTTATCCACCCCATGAGCACATATTGGGATTACGGCACGGGAAATGAGTTAAACCCTGTGCACCGCAGCCAGCGTTATTTGCCACCGTGTCACACTGACAGACAGAGCGGCGAGTGCAGTGCTGCCCTGCCCCCGCACACGGGTAACAGAAGTCTCCTCGGGGAAAGAAAATATTTTCCTCTCGCTCTCGCTCAAGTCCCACCAAATCTCGAGACAAAACACTGCCCAGTAGTGGAGAGAGATTTTGTCCACGGCCCGTGCTAGGCCTACTGGGGTTTGAACGAATAGAATACAATGTCAATAAATAAATAAATATTCGATTTTAATTTTAACATTAAATAAATGTTTAGAAAACCACCAAAATCTTTGTAAATAATAAATATATTTTTACACTCACACCTATCATCTAGCCCAAAGTAAGTAGCCCAAGCACTTGTGTTATGGATACTAGATGACGGACATATTTTTAATATAATAATGTATATAAATGTTGAAAATGTACTACATAAACATATACACAACCATGACTCGGAAACAAACATTTGTGGTCATCACAAAGTTTGCGCCTACCAGGATTCGAACCTGGGACCTCTTTGGCCAATACCCAGCAATCTGAACATACGACCAAGGCGGCCGTCTCCTTTTTGACAACTTCTCTTAAATGCGTAACGACGGTCGCCATGTTGTCTCTATTAAAATACATCAGTTTCGTATATATGTATTCCATTCGTTCGAATAGATTGACCACTTGCCAAGAGGACCTGTAGGCCTATTCCCTAACTTTTTTTGACAGTTGAAAGTGATGATCACCGAACGATTTACTTAACCATTACTACTTTACTATATTGCTATTGTGACACTTGTCCTGTGATAACAGCAATGTATTAGTAAATAGTTCGGTGATCATCACTTTCAACTGTCAAAAAAAGTTACGGAATAGGCCTACTGGTATCACTATGCAGTTATGGAACACATTCAGTACCTCGAAGTAATTCTTAGCAAAGTTACACAACGCCGAATTGCGGATTCAAGAGGGAAGGCTTTAAAGACTAGAGCTAGAGGAGACTTTAAACCATTGATTTAATTTTTTTGCCGTGTAGTGACGGCGGAGCAGATGCAATTGTCACCACCCCCAATTCTCTTAAACAAGGCGACTGTGAGTTAAGACGGCGACGAGTAAGGAGCAACAGCGTTCATCTTATACTACCTAGCAAATATACAGCGATTTACGTGCCCGATAAATAGTATTTGGCAATAGGGTTGACATAAATCACGCCTATATCCCCGAAGGGGTGGCAGGGGTAATTTAACACCCACTTTTCGCTAATTATGTCACCACCTTCGGCACCACCTTCGGAGATAATAAAAGCGTAACTTAAGTATTAACAGTTGTACTACAGCGCGACAACCACTAACGCCATCTATAATCTTTTACCATCAACACGCTTCCCGTCCAACGCGGCGGTATGTGGCCGCGGAGGTATTTGCTTAGTTCGCAGACAGGGTGGGTGGCTACGAAAAAATTGCTCAAATAAAAAAAATCTGGGAGCATCGCAGCGGCCTATCGACGCGTGACACCCCACGTTGCACTGCGCCGTTTTATTGGGTCGAGGTTTGTACCACCTTTTGTTTATTGTAAACACCGGTGGGGTATCGACATTTGCAAAAGCGGGGAATTAACTAAAATTATAGACGGGCATGGCCGTGGGCATGCCGGGCAGTGAATTCCTCGTTTTACAGCCGTACTCAGAGATATGACTTTAAATTAAAGGGTCCTTAACGTGCTTTTCGTCAATTCAAAAGTAGTCGCTATACTAGCCAGATCTATGGTCAAGTCTATGGTCATGGTCAAATCGAGTTTTGTCGTTTATTATTAAATGTACATACATACATACATACATAAATCACGCCTATATACCCAAAGGGGCGATGAACCAGGCAGAGGTGAACTGGCACCCACCTATCGCCAACTATGTCAAGTCCCATGTAATAGGTGGCGACCCTATTGCCATTTATCGGGCATTAAAGTCGCAGCACATTGCTAGGTGGTATAAGAGGGAACGCTGCTGCCCATTCCTGAGGTATGGCACACAATAGTTTTGAGCACAATATCAAGATTTGATCTAAGCTCTTTATTTTTTTAAGTTAAGAATTTGTTTAAAAATAAAATAAATCATATGAAAAATAGCATAATAAATAAATAACTATGTATGTTGACTATATTTATGTACACGAGTGAAATTATAAATAGGTATCAAAGAGGTGTAGGGGTATCAGCCGTGTGGTGACGGCAGAGTAGAATACAATTGTCACCACCCCAAATCTCTCCCGTGGGTGTCGTACAAGGCGACTAAGGATAAATCAGTGATGAGGGATGGGCAGCAGCGTTCCTCTTATACCACCTAGCAATGTACTGCGACACTTTTGTGCCCGATTTATGGCAATAGGCTCGCCACCTATTACATTGGACCTAACATAATTGGCGAAATGTGGGTGCTAGTTCACCCCTGCCTACCCCTTCGGGGATATAGGCGTGATTTATGTATGTAATACTCATTTATTTAAACGAACGTTTTCAGGGGATATTTTGATTGTTGTTTAGAATCTTTACCAAAACTTTTCGGATATTAAAATAACCGCACTTTTTAGCGCTTTTGTTTTTCAAATTCGAAGCCGACACTTGAATATTAAAATATTTATTGTGTTCCTTGCACCCTATCACTTGCTCGATGCCATTTGCAGTTGTCGCCGTAGTATAAAAAAGTCATCCGTATCTGTACACAGCCCCAGATGCGTCAAGAACCCTTAGACATGAAAGGCATTTGTTAGGCGTATTCGCTGGTCCATCAAATGCTTCACCCTCGAGTCTTTTTTGAAGGTCATCTTTTTGAGAAATATACGGCTTGATATTTCTGATTTACTAGCTCCATCGGAAATAATATATAAAGTCTGGTCAATAGAACGTATTTTCCTAGACTGACAGAAGTATTCATTAAAGTACATACATACATAAATCACGCCCATATCCCCGAAGGGGTAGGCAGAGGTGAATTCTCACCCGCGTTTCGCCAATTATGTTTAGTCCCATGTAATAGGTGGCGAGCCTATTGCCATTTATCGGGCACAAAAGTCGCAGTACATTGTCAGGACGGTAGTATAAGAGGAACGCTGCTGCCCATTCCTCATCACTGATTTATCCTTAGTCGCCTTGTACGACACCCACGGGAGAGATTTGGGATGGTGACAATTGTATTCTACTCTGCCGTCACCACACGGCTAAGTCATTCATTAAAGTATGTTTTTGTATTTACCAATCTTTAGAGAAATGTGCAATTGGATTGGGAATATCTTTGAAACCGTTTGATATTATGGGAACCGCCTATTATCAGAAGGCGTCATTAGCTCAAAAACAAAGTTTAAAGTGTAAAAAGCTCTTGCCTATAAAAGAACAAGGCCTCCGTTATTTTCATGAATTCCAAGAAGAAACATACCAGTAGTAAACTTTTAAAGACTCTAAAATTTCATAGATGTTAAAATGATTTACTCTGCCTATTACAATTTACTACGATTGCACTAGTGAGGGCACTGACCCACGATTTCCGTACACAAAACGTTGCTTAGCAACGTAAATAAAAACATTGATCCTACTGATTCTGTAGAGCTTTATTCCTTCGCAATAAGATACAATATTGCAATCATTGATCACTCTTGTAAACATTGTGGGGTTGTCATCTAGGTCAAGTATGGGTCCCGGGTCCTTGTATCTACAGTATCGATTGGTTGATTATGTTTGTTGCAAAGATTCCTTAAAAAGTAATTGAAAATTTCAAAAAATCATGGGGCTTTAGTTAGTTAGTTAGTTTAACTGGGCTTTATCCGCACTTAGCCCCCTGATTGGGCCATTGTACGTGTCTCCCTATTATTGCTACTCCAACCATCCCAGACTATCCCAAAAACCCAGCAGTCTTTTCAGACTGCTGCAAGCTTCCGGGACCGATACTGGGGATTGGAGGAGCCTTGCCCGTTCATCTGCCACGCTCCTGCATTCTATAAGCACGTGCTGTGGCGTTTCTTCTGCCTCCATGCATCCTCTGCATAGAGGGCTATCCGTCACCACAAATCATGGGGCTTATTGATACGAAGGTATTAGTCAGCGTTCCTGGTACTTCTTTGAGCGATACCGCTATTAAAGTGCCCGTTAGATAGCAATAGGTTTGCCATTACACGAGTTTTAAATAGTTGATGAATCTAAGTATCAATGCACCTCTGACTAATGAATAAAAAGGCGTGATTTACATTAGTTCGTGTATACCATAACTTAATTCGAGGAAGTAGTATCAGCCCTTTTATGTCCTCACTGCTGGGACACAGGCCTTTTCTATGGATGGAAGAATATAGATAGAATAGGCCTTAACCGACCACGCTGAAATCGGGTATTAACTACTGCAGATGTAGCTAGGAACAACGACTTCACGTGCTTTCCGAAGGACAGAGGAACGATAGTATATTCTTGGTCACCCATTCAATAATTAGCCTTAGCAAACATTGCTTGGTCCACGTAATGGCAGGCCGCGCTAATCCACTGCGCCATTCAACTCCCCAAAGTAATACAATGTCAAAACACAATACCCAGTTTAGCCATTTCTTTACGTAGTAAAAACGGTGCGAACTTCCCTCATAAAGCTAACGGTGTCTGTCTAATTGTTTGGAAGTGTCCCGTGCCTCCCTAGGGGAAGGTTGACAAGCGCCTGTTATATCTTTTTTATTTCCTTCCACCATTTAACGTTATGAGGTGATATTTCATCGCCATAAGTATATGCATGATTGACAGATAAAACTTTTAAATATTCTTCTTCCTGACCTTATTCCGCTCTAGGCGCGGTCCTCCCTATATTTCTTCTTCTTCTACACATTTTTATGATTCACCAATTTCCCATCCACTCTTCTCGCTATCATTTCGTTATTCACGATTAACGTCGTGTGGTGACGGTAAATCATAATTGTCATTGCCACCACCCCTATTTTCTCCTGTATGGGTGTCGTACAAGGCGATTAAGACGTGTTAAGCAATGAGTAATAAGCAGCAGCGTTCTTTTTATATCACCTAGCATAATACTGCGATTTACGTACCCGATAGATGGCAATAGGCTTAAATGGGCCCTAACATAATTGCTGAAACGTGGGTTTCGGCAATTATGTTAGGGTCTCTAACCTAACTTCCACCTATCTCTTCGGGGATAAATAGGCTGATGTACCTATGTCGTTATTCAGATCTGTTGAATTTTGGAAATATCTTCGCAATCATCACAGTCATAATAAGGGAGCCACCTTTTGAAGACATCGTTTGCGCGGTACAGTTTTCGCTTTGACTTAATCAGGAACGCAATGTCGCTTCACGCTTCACGGTCTAGCTGCGGAGATCAATGTAAGTTCAATGCACAGAGTTAGGTTGGCGTGGGCCAATGACTTGCATAGAAATTTTCAAATTGGAATACAATGGTTGGGACTAAAACTAAGAAGCATGTTGTTGTTCTGATTTCAATCTATACATACATAAATCACGCCTATATCCCCGTAGGGGTAGGCAGAGTTGAATTATATAGTACCCACGTTTTTCCAATTATGTTTGGTCCCAACTAATAGGTGCCAAGCCTATTGCCATTTATCGGGCACAAAAGTCGAAGTACATTTCTAGGTGGTATAAGAGGAACTCTGCTACCCATTTCTCCTCATACATAAATTTATCCTTAGTCGCCTTGTACGACACCCAAGGGAGAGATTTGGGGTGGTGAAAATTGTATTCTAGTCTGCCGTCACCACACGGCTACTCCAATCCAGCCTGAGCAAATTATTTAAGTGCCGGTACAGAATGCCTAATGTCATACTGCTTTTAGATTTGGCTAGGGTTTATGAAAACTTCTGGTGAATTGGCTTTTATTTACTTTACTTAAATACCATTTTAGTACCATTTTCTTTATTTACCACTATAAAGGAGATACATATTATAAAACGCAATATAAAATCAGTATTGCAAAATGACCCCAAATTTTCTAGTCCAATCAACATACTCGATATCTTAGAGAATTTAAAGCAACATATAAATACATAAATCACGCCTATATTCAGGTGAGTTAACGTTTCCCCAATAAGGTTAGGTCCTATGTAATAGGTGGCTAGCCCATTGCCATTAATCGGGCACGTAAATCGCAGTAGGTACCTATATTGCTAGGTGGTATAAGAGGACGCTGCTGAACATTACTCTTCGGTGTCTTTACCATAAGTCGCCTTGTACGAGACCCGTGGGAGAGATAGGGGTGGTGAGATATTATTCAACGCTGTTTTAAAAGGGTTAAAGTTCGCAGAATTGAAAATATAAAAGTAAAACAGAAACGTCAAAAAACACAAAAACTTAAACAAGTGACTGAGCAAATTTATTAATTATTATCTGTTCCGTAATGAAAGCAACAGTCAACATTTTTACGGTCACATTATCAGAATAATAATTTATCTCAATGGTTTTATCTGAAAACCACCCTTGTACTGTCTTAAAATGCAAATTTGGACATTATACTGAGCGTCCACGGAGCGACGCTCCGCCGCTCTGTTTATGAATAATGTCTTTCGTTACATTTACAATAAACTCATTAATTTTCTAAGAGTGCGCAGGGTTCATTATTGAGAAAAGGGAAATGTACACCGATTACCATTCCGAACACAGAATTAAATCGGAAAATCGAACGGTGGGAGAATGATAGGGTTTTTAATATTTGCAATGTTCGCTGGATTTGCTATGCAAGTCGTTCTTTTAAAGAACAGATTGCAGTGGTATTTTAATTTTAATGTGACAAAATGTTAATAAACATCAGATAGATGTTAAATAACAGCCGTTTTTAATGTTCGGTGTACGGATAGAAGACGCTTCTCAGAATATCCCTATTGTAGACAGTGAGCCGAATAACAGCCATACAACCTTATAAATAACAATTAATATACAAAGATTACAAAGGTCTTTGAACATTAATTTCACATAGATAACAATTATCATCATCACCATCCCTTTAATGTCCCCATTGCTGGGGCACGGGCTTTCCCTATGGATGGAAGAATATAGGGAGATTACGCCATACATAACCCACGCTGGCCCAGTGCGGGTTCGTGGGTATTAACGACTGCAGATGCAGCCGGGACCAACGGCTTAACGTGCCTTCCAAAGCACGGAGGAAATAATAAATTTTTGATCAACCACCCAATGACCGGCCTTAGCGACCATTGCTAAGTTTACGCAATTGCAGGCCAAGCGCGCTATGCCACTGCGCTAGCGAGCTCCTCATATATAACAATATAATAAATTAAACCAATAGGTGATGGTCTTCTAAGATCCCTAACTTATTGATGTAAAAGAAAACAGGCGATCCAACAAAAGACAACATCGACCTAGTATTTCCAATAAGAAATTTCAAATTATTAATGGTGCAAAACAAGAACAACGCAGACATCAATAATTGAAGCGAGATAAATGAGCGTGTTTCTCGTCTGTCGCTCGTTTTTCTAATAAATGATATCCTTTAGCTATTGCTGACAGAAAAGAGAAATCTTTTCTCAGAAGAATGGAACAAAGTGAATGAATTGAGGCCATAGATGTTGATTAAAATACTGTAATAGATGATTTTATCTGGTAATTTGGGTAAGTTTTGATCATTAAAATTTGATGAAAGAATATTCTTTTCTCGTCTCTATTTTTCACTGAGTTCCACTTTGGACTTTAAGATATATAGATATACATGTGTCGTTATAATGAAACTTGAAATAAAATCCTAGGACAGTTAGCAAAACAAAAGGGCCAACAAAGGAAGGGCTAAATAATGCGTCTACATGCGTTTAGAGTGACCGTAGACATACAATTTCAAGTTGGCCGACTATCGAACAACTAAGTTGCATAGTCTGCGGACCAACTTTTTAGTTGTACGATTTATTTGGAAAGATGTAGGCTATCATAAGTTTCTATGACTATTGGTACAATCTGCAATTTAGTCGGCCAACTTCAAATTGTATGTCTGCGATCGCTCTTATATAGTGTAGATGAGAACATTCTGATTTCAGATTTGCTAAAACAATACTACCAACTCTTAGAAGTTAGACGCAATCAGGATTCTAGCGACACAGAATCGCAAATTAATCCGATTCAATTGTAAAACGCACCACGTGGGTGATAGCGCCGGTTTTACAATTCAGATCGTACGACCACGAATGTGCATGGACGCGACACCCCATCTGAATCCCTAGTGGGCTCGTTTAAATAACAACCAGACACTAACACGATTCTGTGTTAGGTGACGAAACTATTATTGTAATTTTCTAGGGAATAGTTTAAATGTAACAGTTTAATGTCCTTCATGTTGTAACTGTTTACTTGTCAATGCCTATGCTCATACTATATACATACATAATATCACGCCTATATCGCCCGAAGGGGTAGGCAGAGGTGGATTAACACCCACTATTCGACAAGTAAGTTAGGTCCCATGTAATAGGTGGCGAGCCTATTGCCATTTATTGGGCACAAAAGTCGCAGTACTATTGCAGGTGGTATAAAAGGAACGGTTTGCCGTGTGGTGACGGCAGAGTAGAATAAAATTGTCACCTCCCCAAATCTCTCCCGTGGGTGTCGTACAAGGCGACTGAGGATAAATCAGTGATAACGATGAGGAATGGGCAGCAGCGTTCCTCTTATACCACCTAGCAATGTACTTACTGTGACTTTTGTGCCCGATAAATGGCAATAGGCTTGCCACCTATTACATGGAACCTAACATAATTGGCGAAACGCGGGTGCTAGTTCACCTCTGCCTACCCCTTCGGGGATATAGGCGTGATTTATGTATGTATGTATAAAAGGAACGCTGCTGCCCATTCCTCATCGCTGATTTATCCTAAGTCGCCCTGTACGAGACCCACGGGAGAGATTTTGGGTGGTGACAAAAATTGTATTCTACTCTGCCGTCACCACACGGCACATATATACGGCGTCATATTTACATAACCTTTAAAGATCTAGAGTCTCTTATAATACTGCCGCACTCAGAGACGTCAAATAACGTTACCTAGTCGCTATTCTTGCCGGGTCTATGGTCTAGATTTGAATGAAAATTTTTGACATTAAATACTCATTAAAGTTAATTGAGTCTCTGAGTGCGGCACATAAAGTCTTATTGGCAGCAACAACATGTCGACACCAGCTATTTATACTACGCTAACTCATGAAAGGGAGGTATACAGTAGAAGCGTTTATCCTATAAAGACCATATTTATTTAAATATTTATATTTTTGTCGTCTTGATGACAAACATGACGAAAATAAATATAACAGTATTTCCCGTTTGTACTGTTTAGTACTACCTACTGTTTAGTTTAAAAAATACAACTTTCTTTAAATAGTTCGCCAAACTTTCGATAGCACGCAAAAGGTTAATGTCATTTGATTTTTATTTGAAATATTACAAAGAAAATAGTTTTTTCATCCCACCATCTCGGAAAAGGCGTTTTTGCTCTTCGATATCTGAGTGCAAAAGCCGTTTTTATCCTCTAGAGGATAAAGTAAATTTGAATTTAGAACATCGTGTGCAATGAGTTTGTGAATTCAAAACATCATTATACCTATTTATTTCTACCTCCATGGTGCCGAAATTATCATGCAACCTATTTTAATTTGTTAAAAACTCAGACTCGGAACCTTCTTGGTGTACTTTTTTTGTAATTAGCTTTGCGCGCGCCATTTTCTTTTCACGTCATAAATTTGTTAAAACCTTGGAGTTCCGTGACGGTCAATCAGCTTGGCGTCAATCTTGCTTTAAACATTTTGATCGTCTACAATGCTTGCTTGATGCTTGAATCAAGCATTTAAAAGCTTTTTAGGTTTGTTTGATTTGTTTACGCTAGCAACGGAACAAAAACATACAGAAAATCAACGTGCTTGACTCAAGCTGATTGACCGTCTCAGAACTCCATTAGGGACGGTAATTTTTATTAGGTACTTACAGGTGTGTCTGGATAATTTTTGCGGGTGTGGCTGGGTAGATGGGTGGATGTTGGAGGTGTGTCTGGGTGAATGGGTGTTTTGTGGGTGTGTCTAGGTGAATGGGTGTTTTGTGGGTGTGTCTGAATGGATGGGTGAGTATTGTGGGTGTTTCTGGGTGGTTGGGTGTTTTTTTGGGTGTGATTGGGTGTTTTGTAGGTGTTTCTGGGTGACTGGGTGTTTTGTGGGTGTTTCTGGGTTAATCGGTGTTTTGTGGGTGTTTCTGGATGAATGGGTGTTTTGTGGGTGTTTCTGGGTGAATGGGTGTTTTGTGGGTGTTTCTGGATTAATGGGTGTTTTGTGGGTGTTTCTAGGTGAATGGGTGTTTTTTGGGTGTTTCTGGGTAAATGGGTGTTTTGTGGGTGTTTCTGGGTGAATTGGTGTTTTGTGGGTGTTTCTAGGTGAATGGGTGTTTTGTGGGTGTTTCTGGGTGAATGGGTATTTTTTGGATGTGTCTGGGTGGATGGGTGTGTATTGCGGGTGTGAATGTTATGGGTGTTTCTGGGTGTGTGTTGAGAGTGTGTTTGGGTTAATGGGAGGGTGTTGTGGAAGTTTCTGGGTGAAAACAGAAACTGTTGTGTGATTGTATTTTTTTTTGTATTTTGCGATTTCCTCGTTGGGGGGGATGAAAAGTTACGTGTTGCACTCGAGTGCAAAGATTTTTCACCTTGTGCTCTTTTGATTCCCTCGCTGTCGCTCAGGATTCTAATTTTTGAATCACTCGCTACGCTCATGATTCAATTTTAGAATCCTTCGCTAGCTCGGTCATCAAAATTGAGCACGCGGTTAAAAAACAACTTTGCACTCACGTACAACAAATAACTATTTTTTAATTTGTAATTCTAATGTAGAACAATTTTTTTTTAAGGATTTAAATGTAGCTATTGTCAGACTGTTTCGTTAGGAGCACTGCTTCCGGTCCAACTGGAAATTGTCTACACACAGAACTTTCTAGAAACACGGTGTTTCTAAACATCAGTTCACACAAATTCCAGTTAATATCAAAGCCCAGCCAAACAATTGTTCCCTCACGAGGTTAGCGTTCAATTTCCCATACCACCGCAAAGCGGCGCCGGCCGCTTCGTGACGTCACGGGTACCGTTGCTCGTTCAGTTGTTTTAGTTTTCAGTCTGGCACTTGTATTTATGTAAAGAATACAGTATCTATCTATAGTCTGCGTATTGAGGGTGCTGTGTCCATCGCCTGATAGGCTAAAAAAGAAGGTTTTTAATACCCTATGAAATAAAGTTGAATAGTGCCCAAAACTTGGGACACGGGTGTCAGTTTTAAAATAGACAGACCAGCTAGAAGTGATCGGATTTAACTTCTGAAATAATTGCCAAGTAAGTTTAAGTAATTGTAGCATAATTATGGTAGTGTATTGTGTAATATTATTACATTTATTAAAGTGTTGCAATTGTGGGTTAGCCAAATAAAAATATAATTATAAATAAAATAGTATAAACCAAACTTAATTTAGTTTCCATCTGCGTCGTTATTCAGATTTATGGTTTATTTTGTACAATTTTGAAGTTAGCAATTTCGACAATATTTCGGCCAGGTGTTACATGTGCCATTCAAAGACTTAACGTTGCTGTATGTAGACTATTTGGATTCAAACTAGACCCAGATAGATGTCATTTTTCCTATCTCTACGATTTGCGTTTTTTATTAAACGTCTTTGAAAATGCAGCTTCACTTCACCGAAGAGATACAACTCAAAACTGCATTCCTGTATAATCATAAGCTTAGAAATACACGTTTCTAACTGCCGCACTCAGAGACGTCAATTAACTTTAATGAGTACTTAATGTCAAAAAATTCATTTAAATCTAGACCATAGATTCGGCAAGAATAGCGACTAGTTTCCAATTATCGGTTTTTGATATTGAGTACTCATTAACGTTAATTGACGTCTCGGAGTGCGGCAGTAAATGTTTTTTTAAATTACTCGATAGCGATTGTGAATACACGAATTTTCATTTTATGAAATGAGAAACAATATTAAAACTATACTTCATTATGATGGGACAGTAATTATGACGTACAGTCAACAGCACGTCAGACTACCACAAAATGGCAAAATTTGTCAATCGATTTTGTGCTCTATTATCACCTAATTAAGGTTGACAATCGATTGAAGAAATTTGACAGTTTTGGGTAATCTGAAGTGCCTTTGACTGTACCTACAAGGCGATTAAAGGACATTAAAACAGTGATAAGGAATGGGTAGCAGCGTCCCTGTTATGCAATATAGTAATTCAATTCTGGGTAATTCACCCAAAATATAAAATTTTGCCTAATTTCCTTGATATGTATAAAACTTTTTTTGTCGTGTCTTTCTGTCCCAGTTAAAAAAGAAAAGGCAAAACTGTACTGAATTTTCTAAAAGGGGTGTCACAAAATATTTTAGAACAAAAGTTATCGGGTGATGAAATTTTGGTAGCCAAGGAAATTAGGAAGAGGCCAATGAAATTATAAAATCACTCCAAAGAAATTATGAGCTGTCATGGAAATTAGAAAAAAAATTGTTTCTCATGCATTTTTTTTATTAATTAGTTAGTATAATCAGTTCAAACTTAACACAAAGTATAATATATATTTAAAAAAAAAAAATTCTTTTCACGATTGTCTACTACACGCTTATTAATCATAGTTAACAAAAATTAAAAAATCTCTTAACTTCTTAACATAAATTGGCACTTACTGAGATCAACACTTTTGAATTATAATTATAGAACAAATACTAAATTAAAGATTTAAACATGATCTTATCATCCAATTGAAATGTTGGCTTTTCTTGGACTCTGAAAATCGAGCTCATTGTGATTGTATCAGTATCACTTTGATCAGGCCACTTATACAATAAACCATCAATGTGGTCTAAAAAAATTACGTGATAATCACAATCAACAAAAATTAAAAATATCTTAACTTCTTAACATAAATTGGCACTTCCTGAGATCAAAACTTTTGAATTATAATTAAATAACAAATACTAAATTGAAGATTTAAAGATGATCTTACCATCCAATTGAAATGTTGGCTCTTCAAGGACTCTGACAATCGAGCCTATATTGATTGTATCAGTATCACTGTGATCAGGCCACTTATACATTGAACCATCAATGTGGTCTAAAAAAATTACGTGATAATCACCCAGTCTTATATCTACCACTGACGCAACAAATTGTTTGACACCCATATATGTTTTGAATTTTACTAAAATCCAAGACCCAAGTTTAACTGGTATATTTTCTTTATCATTTAAAGAATCTTGATTGTAATTTTCACTACCACTTGCGTTAGCATCATCGTAGTCTAACGATGATGACGATGCTAATGCATTGCTACCGCCCGATGATCGAGTAATTGTAGGTCTTATTAAACCAGGGCAAAAAACTATTTCAGATAGAACTTTAATTTTCTTGTTTGGGTTAACTTGGGTTTTAGGGTTTTCTGGATCTACAATTTTATATAAACCTAAATGTTTATTGTGATAGCATTTTGAGGCCTTTGAAAAGCAGTCTTCATGAATGCACGTCAGTGTGCGCAAAGTCACACTATTTCTGCTTTGTGAGTTCCAGACAGCTTGGTGTACCTTTAATGTCCCAGAAAACACTGGTAACTTTGGCGGTAATAGCATGTCCTTTTCTAAAATATTGTATTCATCTATAACTTCTAGTAAGACACCATCGACTTTTTCTTTTAGAATTTGTACAAAGTCGTCTAAATTAGAAATGTCATTACCGAAAGACACGTGTTTGTCTGCAGTTCGTTTAAGAACTCCACCGACGCCATCAGGAGCCCCTTTTCCGTGGCCACACTCGCTATAATTCCAAGTAACTGACTTCAAATCCGGTAAATACCAAGAAAGTTTTGAAATAATATAAAATATCTTTCTGTTCCGATATTGAGATGATGGTGAATCAGAAAATATATGTATTGATCGGACTTGAGGACAATTTTCCTCAATAAACTTTAGCAGGGGTACCAGATGTGCCCAAACAGCAGAAGCATCATGTCGTAAACACTTACTTAACGTACAGATTGATTTAGTCTTTTTTTCTCCAGTAATTTCTTCGTGATAATAGAGAACAGCGGTATGAAGGGTTATTTGCTTTCTGCTGCCTCCGAAATGCATAGACTGAATCTCCGTGCCAAGTTTACAGTTATAATTTTCACTGTAGTCAATATGAAGGACACATTCTTCATTTTTCAATTTTTCTTTTGTATTTTTGAGAGCAAAACTTTGGTTAACAATTTTGGCACAGTGATTCATAAACGGTGTGAGGTCCTGTTCAAACTTTCTTATTACATCTCGTGGACTCTTACTTATTTTAACTTTTTCAATAATAGTAATTTCTTTTTCAACTCCCTTTTTTATAAATGTTTGTTTTTTGTTCTCCCATGAATTGTATGTTATTATCTTAGAATCATCAAATTCCTGATAGCTTATAACTCTGTTTCTGCAAATGGGACATTTTTTTTGAAGGCAGTTAACATTGTTCCTGTCGCAAGTAAGATAGTTTAGCACTTCAGTAGTATTATTTTCAGTTATAACCTTGTTGTTTCTTAATGATGCTATAACCAATGCTATATTATCATGTACTTTGCACAAACATGTGTCCCGAATAGAAATAGTAGGATTTAAAATCCAGAAAGGCCTTAACTTACAAAAAGTGCCATAGTGAATTTTGTATTGGTGAGTAGACAAAAACTTTTGGTGCAAGTTTTGGAGAGTGTCGTTCAAATAGCGTTTCTGGTGCTTGATTTTATTCTTCGTAACGCAGTCTTTTTTGCCAGGACATAATCGGCTATTTTCATCGTCGGTTAAAAACTTTTGAATATCTAATCTCAATTTTTGAATTTTAGATACAGCTTTTGAAACATTTTTCTTTAAAGGTCTACCCTTATCCTCACTTATGTTTTCGGGACGGTTATTACTATTTTTCAGTCTATGTGCTTGTTTCCTCAATGTGTCTTTCTCTTTTTGCAATTCTATTACTTTTCTCTGTAAAGTTTGAATGATCTTTGTTTTTTTGTATTGGTACTTCCTAAAGGTTGATTTTGAAACTATTGAAGAATTTGAAGATCTACTCGAAAATGGAGAGGCTGGTTCACTAATCAAATTACGTCTTGTTAAACGGTGACTACATTCTGGCACTAGTTGAGGTGGTAGTTCGTTATCTGACTCGGGAGGACTGTATTGACGTAACAAGGTATCTATTCTTTTTTGTGTTTTTTGTCTGGTATAATAAGCTTTGAAATTATCTCTATTTCTTTTTCTTTGGATCCTCTGTCTTCGAGGGGTCAATTCATTCATAGGTAATACTTTTTTCTGCTCCTTTTTTTTATAATATCTTGCTCGGTCTTTAGCTTTAAACTCTTCATAAAGTTGAGGATCACTCTTTATTTTTTCTAGTCTTCTTTTTTCTGCCAACCTTTTTTTCTCTAGTTTTTCTTCTCTAGTTTGCTTTTTCTTCGTTCGCCCCATTTTTATGCTACCTACACAATAAAAAATGATACTCAATATTCAAATATTCAGAATATTCTAATATTAAAGGATCGCTGAAGTAACAAGTTAATATTAAAATACAAGTGTAATTTTCATTGTGTACATTTTTTTTTTACCAAATGTACTAACTTTTTATTTTTCGGTTAAGAAAAAAGCGTATTAGATTTACATTGACTCAATAAAAAATCGCTGTTTTATTGTAATATAATTTCCATGGTACTTCATAATTTCCTTGGCCAGTTTTGAGCCACGGAACACAAGGAAATTAGTATCAAGGAAATTAGAATTATGCCTAAAAACCATCATAACCTAGAAAATATTTAGTCTTAATATTTACTATTCAAAATGAGGGGTTAGCCCTACAAATACTATTCTATTTAAACAAACGCTTAATTGAAGTCCACTTTAAACCTACAAAAAAGAGGCCAGGGAAATTGTGTCATTTATAAACAAAAGCCCAAGGAGGGAGCTACTTACGTGACTGACACGAAACTGATCAAAGGTGCTCAGGTCCTGCCTCGATTGCCGCTCGCAACGAAATGGCCGACGTAAAGCAGTGTAGTCCGTTAAATTCAATTACTTGTGCGTTTCGATCTACACTGCTAGAAACGTCGACCCAAGGAAATTATACTTTTGACCCGGACAATAGCCAAATTACGTTTACAATATTGGTTTTAGCCATATGATATGAGTAGATAATTTTTTTTATTAGGATTTTGTCTTTAGATCATTTAATTTGTCTTTTTGGAATGAATTAACAATATGATTGTATGCTATATGCTGTAATTAAGAAAAAATAAACTAATGGACACACCAAGGAAATTAGAAAACTTGGTTACGGTTACAATATTTATAGGTCAAAATTGTAGTTTATTATGTTTAAATAAAATAAACAAATCAAAATTAAGATATTTATTACACAAAAATCGATATCTACTTACAGATATTAAAAAAATATGAGTTCGCCAGTCCGGACATAAAAAAAACACCGTTTTGGCGAATCACCCTTCTATGATTTACTAGACCGATAGATGGCAATAGTCTCGCCCTCTAATACACGGGGACTTAGCGAAATGCTGGCGTTAATACACCTCTGTCTACTACTTAGGGGATAAAATAATAAGAGTGATATTTATGTGCGCATGTTTGTATCTATTACATACATACATAAATCACGCCTATATCCCCGAAGGGGTAGGCAGAGGTGAACTAGCAACCACGTTTCGCCAATTATGTTAGGTCCCATGTGGCGAGCCTATTGCCATTTATCGGGCACAAAAGTGGCAGTACATTGCTAGGTGGTATAAGAGGAACGGTGCTGCCCATTTCTTATCACTGATTTATCCTTAGTCGCCTAGTATGACACCCACGGGAGAGATTTGGGGTGGTGACAATTGTATTCTACTCTGCCGTCACCACATTATAAAATGTCTCTTATCTATTATATATCTCTTATATCTATTAATCTTCTCTCTTATTCGTCCAAATATCTAAAAGGAAAGTTTACAAAAGTACAAAGAAAAGAGACAGTCGAAAAAAGTTTGGAGATGCGAAGGTTCAAATGGTTAAGGGCAAGTAAAAAGCGTACGATCACTCGACTAGATAAAAAACTTAAGTGAAAATGTACTTATAAAAAATACCATGTATACTATAGTTTATAAGGGATCCACCGTATGAGTCTGCGTGCATCGTTAGACAGAGGGCAGGGAGCATTTCCGTGCCCGATAAATGGCAATAGGCCCGCCAACATGGTACCTAACTTAACTGGCGAAACGTGGGTGTTAGTTCACCTCTGCCTACTATAATATAGGCGTGATATATGTATGTATGTATGTGAAATCTTTACGAATTGTCGTGTCATCCTTGAACCGAACGGGGCGTCTTTCTGAATATGTATTATATTTGTAAAAACATGTTTTGCTCCAGGAAGAGCTCGAACATTCACTGGAGCCATTATTTTGTTAAATTCAGCTGTAATGTTTGTTTTATTGTAACTCGTAAACTTAGTAATTGAGACAACACTTGCTTAGTTTACGCAATCGCATACCGAGCGCTAGCAACTGCGCCGTCGAGCTACTCACATTAGTGCCCACTGATGAGAGTGACAGAAAAGTAGAGTAAGAGAACATACTGCGCCCATTCCAAATTAAGATGGGATAAGAGCAGAGGGTGACAATGATGATAAGACAAGTACTTATACTACTTACTTTAAGCTAGATGATAGGTGAGAGCATATGAAAGAGTTTTAACATTTAAAACACGCTCTCTTATTCTCGCTAGTTTTACATAGTAGCCGATAATATACCGACTGAATCCCATTTGCATAACACAATACAAGAAATAAAGGATTGTGAATCCCGTTTTCCAATAGTAATTATTGCGTTGCATTGAAACAAAAGAACTCCACCCAGCCTTGCTGCGAACTGCAAGTAATTAAAAACTTCTCCCCGCATTGGTACAATACCGAACAGTAGCGTCTGGCAGGAAAACCACAAACAAATACCACAGTATACCCAGAACAGCAGTTTAACTGCGGTCTGTCGGCAAGTTACAAGCCTACTCTTGCGTTGACGCTAGGGTTGTATATGGCGGCTGCGACCGCGAATGTGCCGGCCGGGAACGAGCAGCAAGCGAAAATGCAATCATCTTGTACACGCACGATCACACCGAACCCTTATACCCCCGTATTTTATGTCAATGTGTGGGTCACAGTGCGTGCCTACACGGCGCCGAGTATACGCCGTGCACACATTCTAATGGGCAGCGGCTAGTTTGTACGAAGACATATTACTGTTCTGGGTATACTGTGCAAATACCTACCTATGCTCGCAAATCAGCCGTAAACAAACATGCCTTGTTATACAAGAAAAATGCCCCTTGTTTCTTCCATTGAAAGCTCTTTGACGGCTGACGGAGAAGTTTCTTTTAATTTTCACCAAACAAAGGCGTTGTCAACCCATCAATAGTGAAATTCATTATAACGAAACAACAGATTCCTAATATTCCTATAGGGTATCTGAATAGTAAAGTGATTTCCCAAGCAATGAGGTATTATAAGTGACATACAAATTAAGTATTTTTGTATGTGTCAGAAAACTCTGATTGAATAGTCTGCATCCTTCATTCCTTGTATTTCAAGTGTATGTAAAATTTTAATTTGCAAGCGTAGAAGACAAACGATGATATTATTTACCTAAGGGACCAACTCATTGCTCAATATAATTTTTTTAACTAAAATAATTTGAAAAAGGCGACACTATACATCATAATAGTACTCATACGACGTTTCAACCTGACTGATGATATGAATTAATTTGAATGGCTATAACATACCGTCTGGCCTATATGAATAAAAACGAAACATGCTTCGTCGCCCCCATACAACCTGGGAACAGAACATGAAAATGACGATTTAAAAATATATATTATGCTAAATCCATTCCTTCTTGGGTGGCCGAGCGGTTAGGCACCTGCCCGGATAGCAGCGGACGCGGGTTCGATTCCCGCCTCAAGATCATATTTTTTTTAAATTCTTTTTCTAACCACCAAAATCTTTGTACTAAATCCATGATAATTTATATCATAGATAAATCCGTCCGGGGAAAACAATCGAACGGGCGAGAGTGACACGCGCAAACAAAACACGAAGTCAAATCAAAAGGTTCTTATATTTAAAAATTCTCATTCCTCGTTATATTTGTTGCAATGTTACGGTTTTCCTGGTTCAAATTATTTACTTTCCCCTTGTGTTTGGCAGTAATGTTGAGATAGACTTTTGACAACTTTTAATGAGATTACTTCGATTCTTCGCACTTTGAAAGTCTTATTTTTATTTTGAGATTACATTTCTGAATACACTTCCAAATAAGTAAGTACACTCGTGCTAAAATTACAAATTTTGGTCTCGAATTCGTCCAGACGCCACGCAGCAGCAGCGTTGTGCGTATAAGTGCTTAAAGCTTAGGTTAGATAGCGCCTAAGCATATATTTTTTTAAAGTCAGGATGGGGCTGACTGACATAGATCTATAAAGGCACCATTAATCAATAAAGAGTTAAAATCTACAACAGTTTATCGCCCGGGCTATATCTGTTGTATAACTTTCCTAAATATATCCAGTCAATCGCTTATTTAAAATGTTAATTCATCCTCTAACCTGAAACCACCCTCGACACTGCGTTCTGAAAGTTCTCTGAGCACTTTCTTGAATTCCTAATGGGCAATCTTTGTAATTGTTTTAACAAAGTTTTAATGGCCTTATTAGTAAAGTCTCCGAGATTTCAACGCAAGTCTGCATCGTCTATTATTTCATTGACTTTCTTTTTTATTGAGCTGAGTTTTTTTGACGTCAATGAAGTTAAAGAGATCCACTTCCACTTAATTATCTTCCACCATATTTATTATTTTGATTTTTGCATCAAGACAAAAAATTTCGAACTTTTTCTAACCACGATTTCCATAATGCATTCAAAACAAAATATGATGGATATTTTGTTTTGAATGCAATATGGAAATCGTGTAGAAGCAATTCAAAACACACGTCAAAACTATCAGTTTGGAATTAATTAGAGTCGTAGCTTTGTCCGCTCAGATTCAAATCACGGTAAACACCAACGTCCAAACAGACATCATCGCTAGGCTCATGAGCCGCAAAGCAAGTTGCACTGGACATTTCCATTTCCTATCGGATATGTTAGTGACCACGCTGCTGGAACATGAAAAGACTTGTCACCGTATTACGACCGTAAATTGGAAACTTCGGCCTTGCCAGTTTATCTTTATAGGCATTTTGACGTGCAGTTGTAGAGTAGATAAGTGTGATATTTAGTAGTCTTTAATATAAGTAGTCTTTAATATAAAAATGACTTAGTAAATATTGCAGTGTTAAAACGAAGGTGAGAAATGATCGGTATTTCAATGGTTATAAAAATTGAAGTAATGCAATTTGGGGAAGTGAACGAAGAAAACATACTAACATGTCTGTCAAATTCATTCATTTGGTGAGATATGTGTGTTAGATAGAATCATTATGAGTTTGTGGTGAAATAGACAAAGGCTTTGAATACGGTATTTCTAAATCGAAATGTTATTGATGGAATTAGTAATATTTTTTTAGGAAATTAATGCATCTTATGATTTAAAAGTACAATAGGTACACAAAGGCGAATGCTCAGTCAATCTGATTCGATGATCATCAGTTCCTTATAGAGTGTTCCTTATATATGTGTAGACTTATGTCTTAGTACTTTCACATTTCACCGGATTCGGAAAATATTTTGAGCAAAGAGTTTGATCTTGTTTGAATAAAAGGACGATTTTATAAAGGGGGATAAATTAGCTGCCACAATCAAGCTAAAAGAACGCAATGTTTGCTACGAAAAAATTATAACATACGGGATATTCCAGCATAAGCCACTTTCATAATATTGGCAGAAGTGTTGCTCATAAACTCATAACTATTCCCGTTAATCATTTGAAGTGGACCCGTACCCTTGTTACTGCCTTCGTCACGCGATAGCTGTTTATTATTTCCCATGAATCGTTTCAATTTCCAAGCCTTTTGGACTATGTTTGTTTGGGTTAGTAAGGGAATTTTCCATGTTTATGGTGGCTACTTTATTCCGATTGAGTTTTATCGTTTATGTCCTTTTTCAATGTTCATTAAACTTATGTAATTAAATTAAACTTAAGTTTCACTTTAACACCATGGCCAATGACACTACATTTACCATTGTATTACTATTTTATTACATTCATTTACTTGTTAAATGTTAAATATAAACTACTTAAATAATGTAGTCTGTGAGGTTAATATTTTTTTTTTAATTTCTTTTCATTTTCTTCGTCTTTCTTTCCTCTTCTTTCTTTTTATCATTAACTCTTATATGTAGGTACACTTTTATAATATAGATCACACATAATTGTTTTCAATACTTGCCTTCATGTATGAGCCGCCACTTTTCTCCTCGCAGTGTCTTCTAATGTACCGTTGACAAATATTCGACATTGTGGCACTGAAACAAAAAAAAAATATTAACTTCAGACAAGTAGTCAATCTCCCTTAGTTTTATGGTTTGATTCTTATTTGAATATTATAATTTTTACAAAAAAAAATATGCTAAAAAAAAAACTAGATTTTTTTGTCTCCCATTAGTAGTACAAAGATTTTAATGGTTAGAAAAAGAATTTCGAAAAATTATGATCTTGAGGCGGGAATCGAACCCGCGTCCGCTGCTAGCAGCGGACGCGGGTTCGATTCCCGCCTCAAGATCATAATTTTTCGAAATTCTTTTTCTAACCATTAAAATCTTTGTACTAATTTTTCTAACATTTATATAATGTTAAAATTAAAATCAAATAGTTCCCATTAGTAGGTTTATTTATAGAAGATAAGTGTCTTTTTGTCTACAATGTTTGTCTTACTTTTTTTTTCAGAAAATGATTCTGTTTCTCATGTGCTATGTCGTTACTTTTTTACATCCCTTCCCACTCATTTAGCTGTCCATAATAATTTTGCCCAGTTATTGAAGCCTGTATGCAATAAATCAATCACAATTATTCTTATCACCCACTACTAACGAATGTCTTAACTATTCAAAGCGGCAGTGTTTACAAAGCCGACGTTGCAGATGTTAGTAAACGAATCAACACGAAATAAATAGTTCCTCTGTGATGCCGAAACAGATGCCCCAACAGCACCTTGTTGCAAAGGAAATAGAGCTCAAATTAAGGCGAAGACTCGCACGTTTATTGGATGTTAACTCGGGCGGAAAACGTTTCGACTGTGGTCAAACGAAAATACTGGGAAATTGTGGGATTGAATTGGCGTTATCATTGGTGATAAATAAAACAATTTGTTCGCACGGATTCCGGTCATTTCACGTGTTACTTTTTCTTGAAATTAGTCTATAAAGCAGTAGGATTTTCCTTAATCCGGAAAATAATAATGTAGGTAATAAAGTTCAATCTTCGAAATATTGAAAAATAATTCTTCGATATTTCGAATCTTTTTTGCATTACGGTATCTATCGTGTTATACTGTACCAAAACGAAATAAAATATTTAATTTTTAATACGTTAAGATCATAAACTACAAACGAATAATATTTAGCTGCGCTAGAAGTGCATTTATTACTAACGTCAATGTGCATATTGCAGTGACTACACAGATAGCACTTAGTTACTCCGTTCACTGGCCTGAGCAAGTTAGTTTCGAATTATGCAATGATTGCAAGGAAATAAAAGCCATTGTACACCAACCGTATCCGTCCCTTTCTAGGAAGTCCCAATTTAGAAGACGCTGTGAATGTTGCCGCGTGGTGACGGCAGAGTAGAATACAATTGTCACCACCCTAAATCTTTCCCGTGGGTGTCGTACAAGGCGACTAAGGATAAATCTGAATATGATTAGGAATGGGCAGCAGCGTTCCTCTTATACCACCTAGGCTAGCCATGTACTGCGACTTTTGTGCCCGATAAATGGCAATAGGCTCGCCACCTATTACATGGGACCTAACATTATTGCCGAAATGTGGGAGCTAATTCACCTCTGCCTACCCCTTCGAGGACATAGGCGTGATTTATGTATGTATGTATGTATTTATATGGAAGTATTAGGTTAGGTAAGTATATGTATTTTCTAACCACCAAAATCTTTGTACTAATTTTTCTAACATTTATATAATGTTAAAATTAAAATCGAATATGTATATATATGTTTTAAACCAAGGTGAAGAAGAACTAAGGCAAAAATCTTCAAAAGAAAGTCCCCTTACCAACGAACTCATGCTCAGAGTTCCAGAAAACTTTTCCGCCGTAATATTTTAATTGGAAAAATCCCCGAAGGAGCTTATTTTTAAATGTGCCCCAAAATAAAAATAAATCGCCTCCTTTACAGAACCAATGAAGCGATCGGAGAAAAGAGTCGCAGCGGCTATTTCGTTTCGTTTGGTGCGCTCGCTGCTCTCTAAAGAACGACGTTTACTGAAGTTATATAGGTAATAGTGTATTTATTTATTTTCTTTCAACTTCCAAATGGTATGTACAGATTTAATTTTTTTATTAACTAATGCTCACATTTAACAACACCTTTTTGGGATTTCAACACCGTTTCTTCTGCGCAGTCGTACGACTGACGGAGTGGTCGTGGGCATTGATTGTCTGAGTATTGGGTTGCGGCTTTTGCCAGATTTCTCATTTTTTTGTTGGTGGTACTACGTGTATATTCACTTACGGCGGGTCCCAATATTCTATCTACAGGTAAAAGTAAGCTTACTCAAGTTTAGTTGCCTGGCATTTTTTGCTATGTTACGATAAATAACAGAAGTTGCTAAGCAACTAAGCTGTAGTACGTCTATTTTCAACTGTGATCCAATATTGTTAATGATATCTGCCCATCATATAGGTGATCGGTAACTGGTAAAACCGCTAGCACAATAAAATTAAGCTACTCGTGCCTAGGATACGCTATGAAATTGACACATCAATCTATTTATTTGGAAACGTTTCTTGTTCACCTAGAGACGTGGCCAGGTTATGGCAATAATAGGCTCGCTTCCTATTACTTACGGCCTAACATAGATGGCGGTTATTACATCTCTGTCTACCCCTTCGGAGATTACAGGCATGACTTATGATTGAATGGTCTACAAAATACAAGTCGCAATTTTTTTTACAGTATTAATTTTCTTACTACTTTTCTTTTGTTTAGTAACGTGTGACCCTAATCATGACGTCAGTAATTTGTGTGTAAAGAGGCTGAGCATTGAACGGCTCCCAAGCGGTGCCAAGCAATTTACGGCCTGTTTATATGAGATTAATGACTCCATAGGAAAGATAATTAAATGGAAGCTGACTTTGCAACTGCATTCTAAAATAGTCGTCAATTTAAAACTTTTAGGGATAAGTATAATAATTTTTCTAAAAGTCAGTGTAGTCTGCCTCGTGGTCTGGTTCATAAAGGTGATTTAGATGGAAATTTAAGTTTCTGACTGTCATTTTAGGTGAACGGGAGTAATTGTTATGTACACGTGAGTAGGTACACGCTGGTACTCTCACTTTAATTATTAATTTAAATTTTTTGTTTGTAGTATATTTTATTTTAACTAGCTAGCGAAAGACCAGCGCTAGTCTATACTGAGCCGGGACCGTTTAGAGATAAATAATCAGCATGTTTGATATTTTTGTTTGTTTTTTTATGTTATTATTTCTTTCGCATCCTACTATAGGTCACCACACTCAATAGCATGAAACGATATCTATACTAATATTATAAAGCTGAAGAGTTTGTTTGATTGATTGAACGCGCTAATCTCAGGAACTACTGTCTCAAATTGAAAAATTCTTTTTGTGTCCGATAATCCATTTATCGAGCAAGGCTAGGCTATATAAACCGACATTAACGCGAGCGAAGCCGCGGGCGACCACTAGTCCTTAATAAAAATCTTACTTATTCGATACAAAAGTATTTCATTTTGTTATTTTCTATCAATACCTAAAGCAATACCTAAAGCGGCTTCGTATTCCGCAATGGAATCGGGAATATTTATGGCCGTCATAACTACTATTGCGATTACGTTGTGTTAGTTTTTTTTTTCGTTTTTTTAACGCTGGAAAAATAATGATTCCCGCGTCAAGACTATAATTTTTCCAACTTGTTCTAATCACAATTTTCTTTTGCAATTTCGACTAACAAGCTGACGTCGCTAAGCAGAAATAAATAACCCAGCCAGGCACAAATAGTTTTACAATTCGCATCGACGAACAGCACAAGTTGAGCGAGCGAAGCGAGTGCCGGTAAGTTGGGCTTTTATTCTGATGACTTCTACATCAGAATCCTACATTCAGAGTTTGGCAAGCTTTTCACAATGCTTGATGAAATAATTCAGTTAAACCAGGATATAAATGCGCTTAGTAACCAAGAAGTATGTAGTGCTGAGTCAGAATAAAAAAAATACAGTTTTTGTCCAGTCAGAATTTTTTCATTTTTTTTATAATTCCAGACAGGGAAGCTCTGATTACCCTTCATCTCCTTTGATGGTAAGTGACTGAAGATGGAATCAAGCTTCACCTGGATCCCTCAAGCACAGAAGGGCTGGCTTATCACACATTGTTGGAACACGATTATGCTAACATTATTATTATGGCGACAGATTTTGATAAGATGGTGGAAGCTAGCCAGGCGGACTTGATAAAAATCCTACCAACCAAAACTTGTAAAAAAATTGCTTCCAAATTCTGGTCCAGAACCTCGAAAGTGTGGTAACTGCAATGTCGCATCGGCTGTATGAGTTATGTAGCTGGTTGTAAATGTTGGCAATTTGCATAAGAGGACCGAAGCTTTTGCGAGATGAGTGTTTATGATAGGTGGGGGGAGGGTGCGAATGCCTATTGCTATAAATACAACTGTATCAGTTGAATCATAGATGCAATATTCGTAATTGTCCGTGTTTCCGATGAATAGTTTATGGTGTCCGCTTATATAACTCAACTATGATGATTTGGATAGTTTTTAAATGCTTTTCGATAAATTCATTTTATTGCCATATAGGCGCAAATAAAATACATAGCCCGAGGTAAGATCATAGTTTTGTGCACCCCCTGACCAGGAAGTGATACCAGATATTTGAAAAAAAATTATTATTTTTGTGAACCTATTTTGAGGATTGATTTATCTATGAGACTGGTAGGTATGCTAATTTCTGGCCTGAAGAATTATCCTTCGGGGCAGAAAAATTGTCAGCCTTTTCTATTTTTCGTTTAAGCAATCCTTCTTCTTCTTTCTCTTTTCGCTATATTGTAAATAAAATATACACTCTTTTCTCTATAGACGTATACAGTATTTATATTGTGACAATTATGCGTCCATCGTTCTATATCAATTCAAAGTGAGACACAACAAAATCGTTACACCAATATATTTAGATAGAAATAATGAATAATCCACACCTGATACCCCTTTCAGCAATACTCAAAGGCTTGCACAAACGTAGCTGATCCAACGGAATATTTGAAAAGCACCTCACAAACATTAATCCGGGATATTTGGTTGTTCACAGAACGGGGATTAACGGTCTGCGGGACGTGATCACGTGACACGCGGGGAGGTAAACGTGCCGAAATGGCCGTGGAGAGGTTCGCGATTTTGACGCTGTTACTTTTATTAGTACCTACAACTACAGTTCGGCCCAAGGACCAAGTATTAACTTCGGATGCTAGGAGAATGCAACAGGTATCGGACAGGTACCTACTGCCAGTTTCTTAAGTTCTATATACATGCATAAAATCACGCCTATATCCTAGAAGGGGTGAGCAGACGGAAATTAACTCGTACGTTTTGCCAATTATGTTAGGTCCCATGGTGGCGATTGCGAGTCTATTCCCATTTATCGGGCACGAAAAACGCAGTACATTGCTAGGTGGTATAAGAGGAACGCTGCTGCCCATTCCTGATCACTGTTTTAACCCTTAGTACCGCCTTGTACGACACCCGCGGGACTGATTTGGAGTGTCACCATTTCTTAATATACTTAAGTTTTAATGGATAATTAACACTTTATGTCGACAAATACCGGAGCTGTCGAAAAATCATGCTATCAACGGCCGCACTTAAATCTTCATCATATCTATATACAAATACTTCCATACAAATAAAAATTTCGTGTCACAGTCTTTGTTATAGACTCCTCCGAAACGGCTAACTGTACCAAATCACTGTATAAATAATGAATGGCAACCCATGTTACCATGAAAGGGATTAATAGCCCGTGAAACTGTGAAAAGCGTCGACTAAATATTTGTTTTTGTGTCAACGTTTGGTGTCACAGCATTTACACTGAATACACAATCGTGTTTGGGACGTCTTTCATTATTTGTTATTTCATCAGCAAGATCCAATCTGTTAACGGGCAGGTTTCATTTAATCTTTGAACCTTATTTCTTATTTGAGCATTATATTAAATATTGTTGCATGATGCTGGAAATATTATTATTAGAAATTTATGACATCTTTTGCTTTGATACTTATTCATCGACAAAATAGTGTTTCTACTTCTTTTGAATGTACTTCAAGGTAATTTTAAATAGCGAAGTTGAATTAAATGGTATCTTTGACAGCACGTTAAACGTCAACGTGCTTCAACATTTCTTACATCTTTGAGTCAAATAGCTCATATCTGCCAACCCATTTAAAGCGAAATGGAAATATCTTCCCCCACCACTAAGACACGGATATACGCAGCACGAATGATGTTGACAAATTCGCCGCACAAAAATATGGAAATTAAATAGTCCGTTCCTGTTGAAAACGAGTCTAAAATTATAACGTTCCCAAACGCAATCACTTAGGCATAAGCCAAACAAATCGACGAAGGTTCTTTCCCGGATCGTCACAACACGGCCAGGTGATACGAAGCCTCATTAGGCGGTCCGAGTCCGCTCGTTTATCACCCCCCCTATCCCGGAGTCGCAGGAATTACGCTTTTTTTATTAACGCCAATTCCTCCTGCTGTAACGACGGCAATTTTTTTCTCAGCCACCGGAACACAGAAATAAATAACTGGAGGGTCATGGCAAACGTACATGGCGAGATCTTCAACGTGACTGCGTATTTTAAGGTGTTAATTTCGGATTGTTGAAGTTTAGACAATTCGACAGAGGAGCTCGATGGTGTACGGCCGGCGAATGCCGTTGTATGGAGCACCAGAAATGTATTATTATCTCATGTTCCTCCGCGCTTCGAAAGGCATGTTAAGCCGTTGGTCCTGGCTGCTACTATCATCGTTTTGTGTAGAAAAAGTTTTGTGTTTCAGCAGTAGTGATGGCCACTTCAATATAATTTCATAAGATTACGGGGTCACTACTATATCGGAATAATAACAAAATACAGGTACGAGGTATAAATCTGGTTTTATCATAATTTAAAGATAATTTCATAAGTTCTGGGTTTACACTTTTTTACGTATAGGTAAACCAAATGACGCTAATATGCTAACCAAATATATAATCGACCACATGACACATCGCACATAATTTAAAGTTAAATAGAAAAAACCAGATACACAAAATATTATTATAGAGATAGGTAGGTAGTCAGTCCTGAAGGTGAAAGACCGATGAACGGAGAGAGTGATAGGAATGTAGTCATTTCAGTTGTTGACCATCAATTATGAACAGTCATACACTCATGGAGATTCAGCACATTGTCTAATTTGGGATCCAATAAATAAATAAATAATAAATAATAAAATAAATAAATAATAAATAATAAAATAAATAAATAAAATATTGAACAGACTTTTTTACTTTGTTAGTATGTGATGAAGGAGAGATTACGAGTATGTGACTGTTGGTTTTCACAATAAAAAAAAAGAGTACAGGCCCTGAGAAATGAATGGATTCTGTGAAAGATAATAATAATAATAAAAAATAAAAATAAAAAAATTAATATAATGATAATATGATCGACAGGTGATTTTTTGACGGTTCATGACAGAGATGTATGAATTTGATGATGAGAATGATGGCTTCCTTTTATATTGTCGCCACCTCCCATCTTACATGCAAAACACCTTCCACTAGTACCGCAGAATAGCTTTGAAAATGGCCAAAGCTAAATTTCGAAAGGCTACCCTTCCATTTGAAGTTTCGCACATTTGCGCCCTTGCGCATATTCACACGCGTTAATGCACGGCATCAAATGCAATGCTTGAAACGAGCGATACTAAAGTGGAGAATTCACTAGACGGGCATGCCTACAGACATCCCGCTCACGGAACACGCTTCTATAAGCTGACTGACTGTGACGGTTGTACACTAGGCATACATCGCACACACTTATAGAAGCGAGGTCCGGCGGGCATGGTAGTCTAGTATATTCCGCGTAAAGAATTTAACAAATTATTATTTCAGAATAACAAAATTTTATTGCTCTTTACTGTTTTCATCAAAATGTTTACATACCATCTAATAGTATTTAACTATTAAATAAACTTTATGAAACACACAAACCAAACGAATCAGAATGCAAAATAATAAGTACCTACAGTAAATCTAAGAAGTCTCAAATATGAGTCGTCTTAAATATGGCTTTTAATTCATTAAATAACTTTAATTAACTATTTAAAAACCTTTAAAATAAATGTATCATTAAATGTAAATGTGTCATTAATTGTATGTATAGAAATCAAAACTACTATACTTTGAGAGTCGGGAATACGCTACTAAACCACTCCGATGTCCCTCCAGCCCTTCTGGCGGGGAGAGTCTGGGGTCTGCCGCGAGGCAATTCACCAGTCTAGAGTAGGCCCCGACTCATCCCATGGATGTCGTAAAAGTCGACTTAGGGAGATTGCCCGGTGCAGACCAATAAGCACCTTGGGCATCCGAATGGTGGAGAGCAAACCACCAACAACAGCATACCCAAAGAGGGTTAGTGACAGGCAGGCGGCCGGCTGTAAAACCTAAGCCAAAACTTTGAGCAGTATGAATTGGAATGTTGTCATTCCAATCCCTCTCTCCGTTCATTGGTCTCTCGACATGGTCCTTTCCGTCTCTTTTCTATGCATTCATTCATCACTAGCACCTTTACGGTGTGATGGATGATATGAATCAAATGGGAATGGATGGCTTGATGACGTCTGACCGATATGAATGGAAGAGGAAACATACTGCGCTGACCCCAGATAGGCCCTAGACTGGGAACAGGGCAGGGAGAAGAAGAATTGTATACAGTTGGAGGAATTATTTAATATGTTGCCTGCTATTTGACCGCAAAGCAAACGACAAAAACGTTGGAAGAAACCAAACGAACCTTTTCCATATTCGGTTTTGAAAGCAGTAGGAACCTAAAATGTTAAAATCCTTTTTCCCGGAACTTGATATAGGAATCGTGTACGCTGCAATGGCGAGCGATTCAGAAATAATGTCGTCGGCGGAAAACAGCATTTTTCATTTGGCGTCACTCTCATATTGCTGATGCCGCAGTCTGGGGATGTCGCGATATGTCACTTCAACCCTTAAAAAGATGAATGTCTAAGAAAAGTGTGAGGGAAGGCAGACACTTTTTGCAGGCATTAATAATAAAAATTGTTCGTTTAAAACGACGTGAATTAATTATGGCTGACATACACGAGGAGGCATACTCGTCTGCGGATTCTTTTCGAGAATAAATTTTCCACGACAACATTCAGATAACAGAAATAATAGTTCTAAGATACCTTATATGTATAGAACTACCTTACACAACAAAATTCTTGCTAAATTATAATGCGGCAGACCGTCAATTTTGTCCGTAACTCTACCTTATTGCTAAGAAAGTAAGGTTGCACTTTGTCTGCCGTTGTCCTCGTAAGCTTAATTTCTTAAAAATAAAAGCCGTGGCAGCACCTTAGATTAGAATTAATTTTAACAAAAATGGGTCGTATGAAATTGAGACTTACGTTAAAGCAAACCTCTTAAAAAGCACATCAATTCCGCATGTATACTGTCATTTCCATAATGTTCCTTGTGAACTCTCTAAACTAAAATAGATAATATTACGTAGTTATACCCTGTATTGTCAATAGTGTGTGACAGTGACATCATCTTATTTAAACACTTCCTAAACAAAACATGTCTAACTGCCGCACTCAGAGACGTCAAATAACGTTAATGAGTACTTAACGTCAAAAATTGACAATTCAAAACTAGTCGCTATTCTTGCCGGGTCTATTGTCTAGATTTGAATGAAATTTTTTGACATTAAATACTCATTTAAGTTAATCGACGTCTCTGAGTGCGGCAGTAACTGCCGTACACAGAGACGTCAGTTAACTTCAATAAGTACTTAATGTCAAAATTTTTTAATTAAAATCTAGACCATAGACCCGGCAAGAATAGCGACTAGTTATGAATTGTCATTTTTTGACATTATGTACTCATTAACGATATTTGACGTCTCTGAGTGCGGCAGTTAAATACTTTTTTAATAACACCGAACATATTTTTAAATTCATCCGAAGCGACCGTATCGAAAACTAAATTCACGAGCCATCATTCAACGTTACTGTAAGTCCCGCGACTGCTAGTACTCCGATATGGCCTTTGATGTCAGTAGACGGTGATGGATGGAGTCGAGTACCTGCCACGACATTTTCACTGTTTAACTTTAAAAGGGGAACTTTGTCGTCTCACTTCACAACTACTTACGAAAAGGTGTGAAATATAATGTATAGTCTAAGTTTTGTGAGAGACACCTCTGCCTGTATAATATTATTCGGAAATATACCAGCACTTAATGAAGAATGTTGATCTGTCAATCAAATTATTATCTTCAAATAGAAAGCAATGTATCTAAACGTCTGTGAAATAGATCCATAAGAACAATAGTGGGAAAGTGCCTGATTGAATGGGGAATATGTCAACTGTGGTGTAATCAGATTCATTGTGACACGTATAGTTTATTGTTGAGTTTTTATTGGAATCGTTGGTGGTAACTGTTTTTTCTATAGCAATCATAATATCGATCATTACGATGGCAATATATCTAGATTGATCCGGTTAACAATCCTCAAAGACTGAGAAAGCAAATATTAAATTATTGATCATGAAGAATTTTGGTTCGAATTATTACAATTTCAACGAGAAACAAACTCATAGCAAATTTTACATCTAGCGCAGCTCAAGTTCAAATATTAGAATCTTTACTTTTCATTATTTTCATTAATAATATTGACACATACTTTATGTTTCTAGAAAATTGTACATTTTAGTTTGACAAAATATAAATCCTTTCACAAGAATCACAACATCTTCAAGTACCTATACTTCGTATTTTTTTGTATGTCGATATTATGTAATAAGATACATAGTTATTTTAAATAATTACTTATAAATATTGTTATCCATCTGCGGATAATTCTGCTGGTTAGATTTCTATTCATTTTTTGATAAGTGATTACATTATTTCAGTAAACTTTGTTGTAATTATTTGTTGAACCAAATAAATAGAGAAAAACTCAACACAAAATTGTGTTTGTGCAAATCTTAAGAAACAGATTTAAAGACAAAGATGTGAATCTACAACGCGTAGACTTATAAATCGAAAGGTCTTTTATTAATTTCTTTTCCCGATACAACACTGGACACTCCAAATAATTATATGACCCATTAATCCCACGGCCAGCTCCCCTCGCAAGGTTCCCATTACACGCAGACGCTGAAAAAGTATCTGTGCTTTTTTCACCTATGGCCTCGTGAAGAATTTAAGATCGTAAAATAAAGGGAGGGCTGCAAGCTGCCCAACGTTTAGAAAATGGGATTGCAAAGACTCTTGCTTGCTGGAAATGAAGGAAGATTTCTTGTCTTTTCTTTTCTGGGGGCCTACCGCCTAACTCGATTGTTGATGATAGCTATATTGCAATGCACTGCTTACGGCCATAGCAGCCATCCTATATTTTTAGGCGGTACGGATTTTGTGCCTAATTCACACGTTATCATTCAGTGATCATTCGTTCAAAGCTATCGCTAATAGTTTAGGTACATTTGGTGCGAAAAGACAGCATGACGTCATAAACTTATAGCTTTTGCTTTAGCAATGGAGTTAGGCGGTAGGCCCCCTGATCATGAGACCTTAAATAAACTGGCGAAACGCGGGTGTTTAAACACCTCTGCCTACCCCTTAAGGAAGAAAAGCGTGATTTAATTATGTATGTATGTGATTGTTCTTGAATTTTCTTGACTCTTTGTATTTGTATGAAGATTTCATCATTTTCCACTCGCTTGTGCCTAAAAGAAATAATCTTTAGAGAAAAACTACCGTTTCGATACTAAGTCGATTTCATTTAAAAAGGAATATTATTTAGTGGATATTACTTTTACGGAGTCCTGATAAAATATTAATTTAATAGCTGTAGCTATTGTCGAAACACACTAATATTGAAATACTTAAAAATCTTATTATTCACCAGACTTTCTATATTATAATGTATTTTCGAAGACATATCCAGTCGAGTCGAACGCAAACATGGAGCAAAGAATTTTATTGGCGGGCGCCTGATGTATCGCGATCGCAATCGTAAATCTGCTGTGGCCAAATAAATAATTTAAAACTAATAAAACGCTCCTTGCACGCCGGGTGATTTGCTTGTATCCCCGGAAAGCAATACTTTACGAACAGACCGAACCACAAACCCGGAGAACAAATGTAACACACTTTGTCGGGGGTTAAATTAAAAATGAACACCCACTTTTCGGTGTGGTGACAATTGTATTCTTCTCTGCCGTGCCGTCACCACACGGAAAGAAACAACATACATACATAAATCACGCCTATATTCCCGAAGGGGTAGGCAGAGGTGGACTAGCACCCACGTTTCGCCAATTATGTTAGGTCCCATGTAATAGGTGGCGAGCCTATTGCCATTTATCGGGCACAAAAGTCGCAGTACATTGCTATTGCTAGGTGGTATAAGAGGAACGCTGCTGCTCATTCCCTGCCGCCTGTAGACCCTTTCCGGGTAAGGCAAAAAAGGTAGTTTTAGTGGGTGCAAGTCCTACATATCCCCCCAGGACGGCCTCGGGGTGAACACATTAGGTTCCCACCTCCCTCCCGTGAGGGTCGCCCTTTTCCAACTTCGGGCACAAAAAAAAACCATTCCTCATCGCTAATTTATCCTTAGTCGCCTTGTACGACACTCACGGGAGAGATTTGGGGTGGTGACAATTGTATTTTACTCTGCCGTCGCCACACGGCTTTCTCATACAATTATTATGAGTGTTTAAAATTTGTCCATCATCTAGTATCCATAACTAAAGTGCTTATGCTACTTACTTTGGGCTAGATGACAGGTGTGTAAGAGATATTTGTTTATTTATTTAAAAAAAGAGAACGACTTCTGCGTTAGTCTTCTTCTTCTCTTCTCCCGCTAACTCAGTATTCCAGTCTTTCTTGTTCTTGTTATTTTCAGTTATTTCCATTTGTACACTTTCCGGTCTTCCTCAAGCTATAGGCCCATCAAACTGCCCAACTATCTTTAATACTCATCTCATTATCCATTAATGAAACTGCGAATATTCAACAATATCGCGTGTTACTCTCTTTGACACAATGACATGCTTACCTAAGAATTTAATTGCTTACACAAGTGCTCTGCTTATTTTCAGAATATTATGAAGATGCGACTGAGCAAACTAATCTCAACTTAACTAAGTTAAAGATAAAGTGCAAACTGCAAGCAAAGGTCTTATTGAGAAGGCGCGCAGTAAAAGCATTACGTACACCGCACGGAAATATATGACTTTCTACGAGTTCGTGGTATTGAGTTTGTTTTTGTAATGCACTGCTGTCAGACGGATTGTCGACAGCGACATAATGTGGATCGATTAACTAGACAGCTGGTTAGGTTGGTCATTCACGGTTATAGAAAATTTACATTTGAGAACCGATTCTGGTTAGATAGTTGAGATATTTATAGGTATCGCGCAATAGTGAGAGTACATTCCATGATGGTCTGGAAGCGAAAAAATTACGCAGAATGTGTCAGCCCGTGCTCGTCCTAGGGGTGACTTAAAACTCGACTAAACTGGCGATCTACCACTAAAAGCAGCATACCCAAAGAGGGTTGGTCTCAGGCAGGCGGCCAGCTGTAGAACCTGTAAAGCTGTAGAACCTGTAATCCAAAAGTAGAAGATGGATTGGAACGTTGTTATACTCGTATCTCCATTCATTGGGCTCACGAGATGGATCTTTCCATTACTTGTTTATAGCTTTCCGGTGTGATATGATAATCAAAACGGAGTGGGTAACTTGGTGACATCTAACTGATATAAATGGAAGAGGAACCATAATGCGCCGACACCAGATAAACTAGAAACTGGGCAGAAAGATCATGACGATCCTGTTCTTCTTTCTGTCCTGCTCCCAAATTATTCGGGGGTCAGTGCAGTATATTGCAACATTTTGCCGATAACGACTGCTGTAATAGCAGTTTTAGAAACTTCTAAAACACTAAATACGAAAATACCTAACCACTCACCGTGATCCAATTACACTAACTAGCATTGACGTCTACGACAGTCCCAGATTCCTTATCTGGGTGTAAAAGCACTTTTTACTGGAATCATTCCCTGTAGCAATTACTTACATCGTTTCAAATGGCATTGACACGTTTTTGTGGGGAGTTTCTTGATAGCAATGTCGTTTGATTTGTACTTAATAGATGTATTGAATGGCGATTGTATAGGTACGGAGTTGGTACCTACTTGGTACTCTCTTATGATAGTTACGTACGTTCTGGAGAGAATATTATTTGTCATAACATAGACAAAGATAAATCTTAGTTTACCTAAATTAGAGTTTTTAAATTTTACCTAAATTAGAGTTACCTAAATTAGAGTTAGAGTTAGACCATTTACCTAAATTAGAGTTTTTAAAATTTTTCATTATTTTTCTTCTTTAGATTTGCACATGAGGAATGTTTGATATTATGTGCGCAATTCATTTAAGCGATTTTTCTATTACCTATACAGGAAGAGCTATTGACTGCATCCCATCTGGTGTTAAGTATATATGAATTCCAGACGCTAGGTGCCGCGGGAATTTCACTAAAGGAATCCTTATCCGTACAAATTTTCATGAATATTTTTCTCATAGGAGAATCTTTTGATAACTTGTACTGTTTCAAGCAACCATATAAAATTAAATAATTGTACAAAATTACAAGTGCATATTTTTTACAATCTCTAAGCTTCACTGTACGCTTACACTTAAATTTGAAAATTATACGTCACGGTCTCAAGGGCTCACTAATTACTTGGGAAAATTGGCCTGTAGGCGCACCACAACATCCCCGATACGGTTCCGTAGTTTTGAAGAGTCAGGATGTAGTGTGAGAAGTGAAGACTAATATAGTTCAATTTAATCAGTTTTTTTAATACTAAACAGGGGAAGCCCTTAATCTCACCTGATGGTAAGTGACGATAAGGGCCGTAGATGAAATCGAGCTTCACCCGGAACTCTTAACCACAGAGGGATTGGCTATTTTATCACACATTGTCGTAACACAATAATGCTGTTAACATTATTATTATGGCGACTGATTTTTATAAGATGGTGGTAGCTAGCCAGGCGGGCTTTAAAGAAGTCCTACCACGAACCAAACTGAGCACCAATTTGTACCCCCCTGAGGATTGAACCCGGGACCTCTGGATAAGATCCAGAGATTCCGGTGGGCGAACCATTAGACCACGGAAGCGGAAATATTAAAAATATAAAAAAAATACGATTTAAAAATAAGCAATACAACCGTGAACAATAATAACTCGTTAATAAAAAAATAAATTAATGAACAAGTTGCTACACTTGCCACAATGGGGGAGCAATTTGAAAAAACATTCTCTGTAACGCATACGGCACATACGACTAGGGCTGGCACCCAACTAGTTAGTAAGTAATATTCACTGATTTTTGTTCAGATTGTGAATTGAGAAAAATATGTCGAATATTTTTGTTTTACTTAACACCAGCAATCAAATGCTCAACCGTAAACTGTAATGTCGTTTTAGAATTGAGGTATGTATTATCATTTGTTATGCACAGTTCCAGAAGAATCTTTTAGTCGTCTATTATAAGACCTACGGGATATGAAAGTCTACGTCTTTTGAATTTTGTGTCAAAACTGACGTTGTACTGTCTTAGCTATGTATGTTCATTTCGAACTGGAATAAATAACAATAAAAAATATATTCAAACATATAGTTTATTGTAATGCCTTTGATACCCAAAATTGTTAGTTTTCTTTACTAGCGCATAAATAAATAATGTTGATACTAACTGCGCCAACACCAGCTAACATGGGAATAGGACAGGCGAATGATGATGATAAATCTTATCATCGTCCTGCCTATGTGGAGCTCTATTGCGCAGTAGCCAATAGCTTGGCCTGCGATTGCGTAAACTAAGTAATGTTCGCTAAGGCTGGTCATTGGATGGTTTACCAAAAATACAAGGTGTTTATTGGTGTACAGACAACCACTCGTCAGACTACCACAAAATGTAAAATTTTCTCAGTCGACTTTTGGCTCTACTGCCAAAAACATAAGGTTGACAATCGATTGAAGAAATTTGACTGTTCTGGGTAGTCTGAAGAGCCGTTGACTGTACACCGGGCAAAAAAAAAGTAGACTAAGGGAGATCCCTTACTCTACTTTTACGACACCCATGGGATGAGTCAGGGCTGGCACATTCTACGTTATTTTTTCGCTTCCCGACAAGCATGTCAATGCTAAAAGCAAAAATAGATGTCTGCAGAATAAAAAATAATGTCGAATTTACTACTTGCTTGGTGACAGCCCTGGGTTGCGCCGCGGACGACCATTACTGCATTACGCACAAAGCCAGTGAAACTGCGCAAGAGTCAACAGGCTGTGACTAGATCTTGGACCTATTGTTTTATACGCCATCAAATTGTCAACCCCTCTTCTTGGTCCGTCCTAGAGTTCCGTCGTGAAATATTGAAGCCTTTTCAAATGCATCCAATAGAGTATAACCACACAACGCACGGGGGCTTTAAGTAAATTTCATTTTTAGTATAAATTGTGGGCAGGGCGAGGAGGACTGACGACCGTTAGGGCGGAAAGGTCCTCGAATGGCGGCCGGGCAGCTTTGATAGGTCCTTCGCAGTCACAAGATAGGTTAGTGATCTGGTGAAGGTCGCGGGAAACCTTGGTGGAGGCCTGTGCCCAACAGTAGGCGTCTCTGCCCAGACTCTTTAAAATGATGTTAAAGACGATATACTTAAATAATTTTAATGCGGGACAATTATTATAATCCAAAATTTCCAACCAATTTACAACATTAATAAATAGTGTGCTTAACTATAGTTTAAATTCAAATAAGACTCTTAATTTAAAATGAATTAAAAGTTTCGAACAACATTCTTTGATAAATGGCTACGGAACCACATGGTCCGTTAAAACGCTTCACCCTTCACGTTTACCATTTTTTTATAAACTTTGCTCCACTATGTAACCAAGCAATGCAAGTTTCCCTTTCGTAGTGCAAGTTACAGTTATGTGGTTGACAAAATATCATAGTGCCATCGCGTTAATGACATTCCTAGTGATCTTTGATTGGAATACAGAATGCTACGCTATAACCAACGCGCAGTTCAATGCTAACATAAGGCATTATGCTGCGGAAGAGGAAACTGTGAGTGTCTCAAATAAATAAAACTGCAAAGCAAATAAAATCAGAAAAAATCGATAAAATCATCGTCCTAGTGCGGTTTTTGTTTGACCTGTACGGTGTAGGCCTAGCACGAGACGTGGACAAAATCACTTTCCACCACTTGACAGCGTTTTGTCACGGGATTAAGTGGATTAGAGCGAGAGTAGAGGAGGAGGAGCTCGCTAGCGCAGTGGCATAGCGCGCTTGGTCTGCGATTGCGTAAACTAAGGAAGTTCGCTAAAGCTGGTCATAGGATGGGTGACCAAAAATTTATTATCTCGAGTTCCTCCGTGCTTCGGAAGGCACGTTAAGCTGGTGGTCCCGGCTGCATCTGCAGTCGTTAGTACCCACCAACCCGCACTGGGCCAGCGTGGTGACCTATGGCCCAATCTCCCTATATTCTTCCATCCATATGGAAGGCTCGTTCCCCAGCAGTGGGGACATTAAAGGGCTGGTGATGATTAGAGCGAGAGGAAAATATTTGCTTTTCCCCGAGGAGATTTTGTCCACTCCAGTGCTACAGCGGGCCTAGCACGGGGACGTGGACAAGTCTCTCTCCACCACTTGACAGTGTTTTGTCTCGCGATTTAGTGGGAGTTAGAGCGAGAGAAAAATATTTTCTTTCCCCTGAAGGAGATGTGCCCACGTCCCGTGCTACGGGGGCTGGGGCTGATTATCTGTCATTTATCCATAGGGAAGGAATGTGCCCTAGCAGTGGGGGACATTAAAGGGCTGGTGACGATGATTTTAACAGTTAAAGCTATGTGGAATTGATTAAACTATACCTACTATCCAATGTAAAAGACAACATAAAATACGATTTTGTGAGATAACGCTTTTTGGCTTTTAAGCACACTATATATAACCAGGATTTGCGGCGTACGTAACTTTTCGAAAAGAAATTGTTACAAAAAAAGTTTTATAACAGATTTTGACTAAATTAATGAAACTGCATTAAAATTATTACAACTTTTGAGAGTACTTCATAAAATTAATGATCAATTTTATGAATTTCCGTCAGAACACTACCGATGTGAAGACACTACAAAAGGAATATGAGAGGCATGCCAGTTTCACTCCACTTGCGTCCCGCATTCGTTTTAAGGTAATTTTATCATTTACGTTTAATCATGATACTAATGACTTGAGTATTATGTAGTAGGTATTGGAGGTAATTACGCTTTGCCTTCTTATGGTTTCTAACACACCTAACTGGTTGTCTACCTGTTAACCAGGTATTCTCTAAAATGCAATACCTATGGCATTAACTGCCGCACTCAGAGACGTCAAATAACGTTAATGAGTATTTAATGTCAAAAAATGACAATTCAAAACTAGTCGTTATTCTCGCCGGGTCTATAGTCTTGATTTAAATGAAAAAAAATTGACATTAAATACTCATTAAAGTTAATTGACGTCTCTGAGTGCGGCAGATAGTCTTGCAATAAAGTTTTTATAAATAAATAAATGAACGACAGCGTTTGTGTAGTGTTAATACAAGCCACATTGCTTGCATAATAATATTATAATTATTAGTCAATAATAAAGTCATCAAAGATTTTGGGGTTAGAAAAAGAATTTCGAAAAATTATGATCTTGAGGCGGAGGAAATTTATTTCTACATTGCGAGGGTACCCGTTGGCTTACAACGTGAAGTGTAAAGGTTCGAAGAATTTCGGCAAGTTAATTAGTGTCTTGGGTGGCCGAGCGGTCAGGCACCTGCCCGGATAGCAGCGGACGCGGGTTCGATTCCCGCCTCAAGATCATAATTTTTCGAAATTCTTTTTCTAACCCCAAAATCTTTGTACTATTTTTTCTAACATTCATATAATGTTAAAATTAACATCGAATAATAAAGTCATCAATAAATATAATTTAACAGACTCCATGGTCTAGTGGTTCGCCCACCGGAATTAAGATCCCGATGTCCCGGTTTCGATCCCCAGGGGAGTACAAATTTGTACTCGGCTTGGTTGGTGGTAAGACTTTTTTCAAGTCCGCCTGGGCTTTTTTCAAGACCACCATCTTATCAAAATCTGTCGCCGTAATACTTAATATAATAACGTTAACAGCATTATAGTGTTCCGATAATTTGTGATAAGATAGCCAGCCCCTCTGTGGTGGAGGGTGCCATGTGAAGCAGTGGCGTGGCGTGAAAAAACAAGTTAGGCAAGCCACAACTATATGAAGCCTCTTATGGTTTAAGCATTAACTTTTAACACCGCCTGCTAGGACACGGCTATAACTGTTCAACGCCATCTAGTGGCGAAGCGGAGAACTACGTTGCCACTTTTGCGTGCTTGTGCTTTGTTTTATACAGCCAGAAAGAGAGATCATTATACGTGTTAATAAGGGAAGGACGATTCAACCCGGTCCGGAGCGGCTTGCAGGAGCGGCGCACGACCGCGATATTGAGTGCAGTTCACAAAAGAAATTCCGCTTTTATGGCTATTGCAATAAGATCTAAAATATTTACTTTTGACGGAACTTGTTTTCGTGGGAGTTTATTACTAATGTGTGCGTGTGTCGTAGTGTATCGATGCATAAGCGCGTAGGCTGCCGAAATGCCGGCTTGATGCCGGCTTGTAGGCAAACTTTAGGTACTATTTCGCGTTGCGTGCGCCTGACAAGACTACGCTTGTCTGCGTGCGTGCAGGCGCTGTATAGCAGGCGTCCATAACTCGATATTTAGCGAGTTAGTTGAAGGAATCTAGAGAGCGGGAGCGAATTGTATGTACCTGTGTTGCATATTGTTTCGCGCGCGTTTAATACTGTTATGATAAGATTATATTGATGGATTTTTTTTATTTGCTTATAAAATGGTATTGTACTTGAATTATGGTAATGATTTTTTTATGCTCGCTCGTTTGGTACGGCTGTTGGGAATCGGGTTATATGGACGCTCCGCCACTGATGTGAAGCTCGATTCCATCTTCGGCTCTTATCGTCACTTATCGTCAGGTGAGATGAAGGCCATAGTTTTCCTGTCTAACATAAAAAAGTAATAAGTTTTTAATTCCACAGGACGTCAGTTACTTTACCAGGAATGCTGTTGTACATGATTCATGATCATATTCCAAACTCTTTGTCAATATTGAAATGGACCACTACATTCCATAGAATATCAGACTGGCTTTTTGAGGTCATTGCAAAGTTTTGGACGGGCAGGTTCTTCTGGGTGTGTATTTGGTGATAAAAACCCCAATGTCCCACGAGCACCAAGCGGTCCAACCAGTCCGCGTACACCAGTGCATTCCCGATAGCAGTCCGGACGTGACTCAGTCAACGCGAAACACAATAAACAAGATATATTCATTATCAGTTCTACGCATTGCAATTGGGAGCAAGCGACAATTGTCCCTGTTATTACATGCAGCAGGGTTCAATCTTCCAGCGCAGGGTGTTGTGGTATTTTTTTGCAATTTATATAACTTCGTTGGCCACTTTTTATTGTTCCAATAACGGTATTAAATATGTCCCCCGCATCTTGTGCACTTCAACTGCTAATAGTTTTCCATTGTTATTTTTTATGCTAGGCAGGGAAGCTTTTGCCCTTCATCTCACCTGATGGTAAGTGACGATAAGGGCCGTAGATAGAACCGAGCTTCACCTGGAACCCTCAACCACAGAGGGGCTGGCTATCTTATCTCAAATTGTTAGAACACAATTATAATACTGTTAACATTATTAGAATGGCGACACATTTTGATAAGACGGTGGTAGCTAGTCAGGTGGACTTGAAAAAAGTCCAACCACCATAATAATATTGACAAAGAGTTAGTGTTAGAGTTAGAGTTAGTGTGTTCTATGCAAATAAACTTTTTGATTGATTGATCAGAATAACATGAAGAATAATTTACAACAGAATTCCCGGTGAAATAACACTAATGGGTCATTACGACAGCGACGACAGTTACAGTAGCAGCGTTTCTCTTATACCGGCTAGCAATATACTGTGATTTACGTGCCTATGGCATAGATGGCAATAGGCTCAACCCTATTGCATAGGATCTAACATAATAGGCGATATGTGTGTTTTACAACAACTTTGCATACCTCTTCGCGGACAGATATTCCTGATTTATGTATGTATGTATACTTAGGTACCTATACGTCAAAAAATGTTTCTAAGTGTATTGTGTTGGTGACTCATACACCAACTAGAATATCGGCATTTCTTTTTCAACCCTCCTGTGCGCAGGGCCGCGATCTAACATCACTCTTTTTTTCTACACATTCAGACAGATAACGCCGTTTCTTTCTGATGATTCATGCTCTCGGTCGGGCATATGTCGTAGACCATTTGTGCATTTCGTGAATAACGCTGAATATTTTACGAATACCTCCTGATATAATTTTGATTTTAGTAAAAGTTGGAATCAAATTAGACCGCTTTATTAGCTTTTCTTCTCAGGCGTTTCTAACACATATAAGTGTTTAAATTCAAAAGTCAAAATAATAGATATTTTATGAATAACACAAATGTATAAACTACTTTGTGTAATGTGGTGACGGCAGAGCAGAATATATTGTCACCATCCCCAATATCTCATCACAGTTGTCATAAAACTAACTCATCACTGTCTCAACAGTTAGTCGCCTTTTATGACAACTGTGATGAGATATTGGGGATGGTGACAATATATTCTGCTCTGCCGTCACCACATTACACAAAGTAGTTTATACATTTGTGTTATTCATAAAATATCTATTATTTTGACTTTTTAATTTAAACACTTATATGTGTTAGAAGAGCCTGAGAAGAAAAGCCAATATCTATTATTTTGACTTTACTTATTGATATAAGTATACTACGATTTGTGCCCGACAGATAGCTAACTTAAAGCTAAATCTTTGTACTAATTTTTCTAACATTTATATAATGTTAAAATTAAAATCAAATAGATAGCTAACTGTTCGATTACCGAGGACCTAAATATAATTAGCGAAATGTCATTGTGTGTGTTTGTATACAACTGCCTACCCTTTCGGGGATAAATAGGCGTCATTTAGGTGTGGTGTATAAACTACTCGTGTTGTCGTTTGTCCCTATCAGCTTAATTAGCTTCAATTACCAATAAAATTGTAAAAAAAACAAGTGCCTTTTAAACACACACCTGACGCGTGATGCTATCGCTACTAACACGGATTCCCATCATTCTTCCGTAAGCGTCGCCATCATTCCAACAGCCCAAGTAATTTGCTGTTTCCAAGATCCGATCCTGATAAGGCAAATTAAACTCAATTTTCTGAGCAGTACGAACGTTCAGGTGGGTTTTACCACCTCACAGTTAACTCGGAAGCAATTGCATTTTGACTCTTAAGTCTATCGGGGTAAGGAGTTGAGATTGTTATATCTTTTCCATTATTGAATACCTAAGAATCTTTCCCGTGACGGCCTCGACCTCAGACGGCAGAGATCAGTTCTCAGTAACAGTGAATAATATGTTTTTCCGGATAGAGGAAGGTTAAATAAGTTTGAGATAGTTTGAGTCACTTTCATAATCACAAAATCTCTTTGGGATACTAAAATAAATACTACATACATACATAAATCACGCTTATATCCCCCAAAGGGATAGGCAGAGGTGAAATAACACTCACTTTTCGCAAATTAAGTTAGGTCCCATGTGGTAAGGTAGGTGGCGAGCCTATTGCCATCTGTCGGGCAAATAAATCGCAGTACATTATTAGGTGGTCTAAAAATTGCTGCTGCCCATTACTCATCGCTCTTTTGACCCTCAGTCGCCTTGTACGACACCCACGGGAGAGATGGGGGTGGTGACAATTAGTTGTATTCTGCTCTGCCGTCACCACACAGCACTATGAGATAAATAAAATACTGTTTTAGGAAAATCCATTCAAGGAACATCCTTAAGATTTTTTGTAATACAGGATTTCATAAAAAAATGTTTGGACCTGTTTACAAATATTTTATTTTTAAGATTTTGAGGATGAACGTAGATGTAAAAATAATTATCATTATGTCATCTGTATGTATGGTGATGGCGGTCGCCACTGCATCTTCGTGTTTCTCTATAGAACAAAAAAGCAGCACCTCATAAGAAAGTTAATCAAAAATTGACCGTCGTTTAATCAATTTCTTGCTCTATCATCGAACACCGGACACTCAACAATAGAGATGTAAACAAAAAATAAGAGGGTGTCAAGGGACTCCATTCTAGATGGCTACTGTAGCGTGCGTACTGTATTTTCAATGATTTTTAATTATGTATTTTTGAATTTGATTTGAACTATATTATAAATATCTATCGTTCTATAATTATATCTAATTTTACATACAATCTATCGTTATAAATGTTACAAAGACAAAACCGCATCGAGACATAGATTTTGTTACTTTTTCTAACCTTTTGAAATAAAACAACTTTTACGGATAAGACTCGCGTATAATTAGGTGTTTGGCATATTTATTATTTAACCCAATATTTCGATCACATAACAGCGTGGCCGTGGTCACGGGGAGACTAAAGATGACAAGTGTGTTCACTATTCGTCTTCGTAACGTTTCAATGCATTCATCCTGTGATAGTGACAATAATTTCTGCTCTTCCATGGCTGAGCGCGAGCGTTCTAATTTCATCTTTGTCGTCTGTTCAGTTAAGGTTAATAATTATTACTTAATTTGTTTATAGGATCCGGACAGTGAGTTGTCTCCGAGCTTGAGTCACAGTCGAGGATTGATGCAATACGGACATCACGGTAGTATTTTCATACGTATTTATACATACAACGACTTCTATGCTGGCCTGGGAGCGAATAAATAACGTAGAATAGGCCAGCCCCGACTCTACCCATCGGTGTCGTAAAAGTCGACTAAGGGAGATTGCCCGGTGTAGACCAATAAGCACCTTGGGGCGCCCGAATGGTGGAGGGCCACCAACAACAGCATACCCAAAGAGGGTTAGTGTCAGGCAGGCAGCCGGCTGTAAAACCAAAGCCAAAACTTTGAGCAGTATGGATTGGAATGTTGTCATTCCAATCACTCCCTCCGTTCATCGTTCTCTCGACATGGTCCGTTCCATCTCTTTTCTATCCATTCATTCATCACTAGCACCTTTACGGTGTGATGGATGATATGAATCAAAAGGGAGTGGATGGCTTGATGACGTCTGACCGATATGAAGGGAAGAGGAAACATACTGCGCCGGCCCCAAATAGACTGGGAACAGGGCAGGGAGAAGAAGATTTATACATACAACACGCCTATTTAACCCCGAAGGGGTAGGCATAATCCCTATACTGTCCAGAATTCGAACCGGGACCCTCTTGGTCAATAGCCAGCGATCTGACCATTCGATCAAACCACATACATACATACATAAATCACGCCTATATCCCCGAAGGGGTAGAAAGAGGTGATTTAACACCCACTTTCCATCAAACTAGATCCCAAGTACTTAATAGGTGGTGAGCCTATTGCCATCTATCGGGCACATCAATCGCAGTATAAAGCTAGGTGGTACAAGAGGAATACTGCTGCCCATTACTCATTGCTGTCTTTACCCTTAGTCGCCTTGTACAACACCCACGGGAGAGATGGGGGTGGTGACTTGTATTTTGCTCTGCCGTCACCACACACATAAGAATATAACTATGTAGATATTAATTAATGTGTGACATATTATTTATTAAGTATTAGTTTATTATTAGGTACACTGGTGATTAAAACAATGCATCTTGAATTAAAGATTTTGGGGTTAGAAAAAGAATTTCGAAAAATTATGATCTTGAGGCGGGAATCGAACCCGCGTCCGCTGCTATCCGGGCAGGTGCCTGACCGCTCGGCCACCCAAGACACTAATTAACTTGCCGAAATTCTTCTAACCTTTACACTTCACGTTGTAAGCCAACGGGTACCCTCGCAATGTAGAAATAAATTTCAAACATTCCAAAGCAGATATTTTTACAAATACCGTGCGTTCGGTTAAGCTTGGGTTTGCTTTATAAACTATTCGATTTTAATTTTAACATTATATAAATCTTTGTACTAATTTTTCTAACATTTATATAATGTTAAAATTAAAATCGAATAGCATCTTGAATTGTCAACCGTGTGGTGACGGCAGAGTAGAATACAATTGTCACCACCCCAAATCTCTCCCGTGGGTGTCGTACAAGGCGACTAAGGATAAATCAGTGATGAGGAATGGGCAGCAGCGTTCCTCTTATACCTACCACCTAGCAAAGTACTGCGACTTTTGTGCCCGATAAATGGCAATAGGCTCGCCACCTATTACATGGGACCTAACATATTTGGCGGGGATATAGGCGTGATTTATGTATGTATGTATCTTGAATTTATCGACAGGTTACGGGTTAGTGGACTACGAAGAGACACCCCACTACGGATACGATTATCACCTGCAAGACGACCGTGGACAATACGACCATCACCTTCTTCATCAACTAGAGCATCATCACGATCACCATCCTCACCACGGCTACGGGCACCATCACAAGCATTATGATCACGTATGTTTTTTAGGTTTAGTGCTATGATGATAAACCAATCAGCAATCATGAATGTTTTTATGACGACGCATCAGCCAGCGCCTATGGACGGTTTCCCTATTTCATCACCATCATCATTACAGCCGAAAGATGTCCTTTTTGACGGAGTGAAATGCATTTATGACAGCTACATGACCGTGATCTAACTAATCCGTGGTGGGTTATCATATTATCAGGGTGGTAATACGTATTAGTTGTATGTCCTTATTTTGATAATATTGCAATTGTCCATCATTTGAAAATTGAATAACACATTCTTGCTAGTAAGATTTCATATAGGTAGTGGGGACGGCTTAAAGGGCTTGTGATGAATGTGATGATGATGATGACGTAGATATTCACGGGTGCATAAAACATGTTACCTACTATTTGTCGCGTGATTTTAACCCTTAATGGACTTACTTAAATAGGTTATGCCTTCTTCAGTTTCCTCCGTACTGCGTCCCTTATTAAAGTCGAGTTATGAAACTGGTTCTAAGGCAACATTCACTATCACATTCGAGTTCTACTTGGCAGTTAAGGCGTGGGATAATTTATTTGAGCGCAAACGCAGGACATTTTGAATATTGCTAGTTGAATGAGTAGGTGTGTGTTTTAACATATTTCAATCAACGTCCCACAAACATGTATAAGTGACGCCCATATCCCCGAAGGGCTAGGCAGAGGTGAAATACAAGACCCACTTTTCGCCAATTAAGTTAGGTCCCATGTAATAGGTGGCGAACCTATTGCCATCTATCGGTCACATAAATCGCAGTATATTATTGCTAGGTGGTAGGTATCAGAGAAATGCTGCAGCCCATTACTCATCGTTGTCTTTAACTTTAGTCGCCTTATTCAGTTGTACACCCACTGGGGAGATGGGGGTGGTGGCAATTGCATTCTGCTCTGCCATCACCACATGTCCCACGACACCAGAATACCATGTTCCACTTGAAAATATTAAATTTTTGTTACACGTTTATAGACAGTATTGCCTGACTGGTCGATCGTACTGTGACACTTCAAAATTTAATACATTGCCAGCCCGGCTAGCATGGCCACCCAAACACGATATGATATGACATTTATCGCGTTGAACTTATAAAAATCATTGGATTTTTAACAGTTCAAAGCGATAAACTGCTATAGAATTTAGCCTATATGGCTTTAACTTAAAACATATAGCCATTTATCGCTTTGAACTGTCATAAATCCATTGATTTTTGTAAGTTTAACGCGATAAATGGCTATATATCATATCGTATTTCGGTGGTCATGCTAGCCGGGCTGGAGGCGAACTACACCTAGAGGAGACATCGGTACTTGAATATGCCTAATCTTTAGGCGGTATAGATACAGGCATGACATATTTTTAGTCAACTATCTCCAATCGACTCTCAACCTTAACTTGTTCGACGCAAACCTTTATGGTTTGCGTCGAACAAGTTAAGGTTAATAAGTAGATTGAAATAATTTGACATATTAAGGTACCTATCTCACGTGCTGTTGACATTTCATTTATTTATTAAGACACCAGCAGTGCAAGCATTAATACATTGAATATCAATAATACACATACATAAACCACGCCTATATCCCCGAAGGGGTAGGCAGAGGTGAACTAGCACCCACGTTTCGCCAATTATGCTAGGTCCCATGTAATAGGTAGCGAGCCTATTGCCATTTATCGGGCACAAAAGTCGCAGTACATTGCTAGGTGGTATAAGAGGAACGCCCATTCCTCATCACTGATTTATCCTTAGTCGCCTTGTACGACACCCGCGGGAGAGATTTGGGGTGGTGACAGTTGTATTCTACTCTGCCGTCACCACACGGCAATAACAATACTTCATTCAGGAAATAATCCTGATGCATAATTCGCTTCTTAAATAGAAAATCGACACAAATCAAAACCTCTTCTCTTGCAAAATTAAGTCTTAATTTTGAATACAAAATGTAACGAAATATTTTTCTCAACGTGCGATTTTTGTTCATGAACTTAAAATTGAGGCTTTGATACATTACATCAGTGACGGTTAAATATCAGTTTATGTAAGCATTTAGCAGCGTGTCGTAATAAAAACATGTTATTTGGCATTCGTTTCCAGGCCGTATGGTGACGGCAGAGCAGAATACAATTGTCACAACCCCCATCTCTGCCGTGGGTATCGTACAAGGCGACTAAAGATAAAACAGTGATGAGGAGTAGGCACCAGCGTCCTTTTATACCACCTATCAATGTATGTACTGCGACTTTCTTGCGCGGTAAATGGCAATAGGCTCGCCACCTATGACTTGGGACTTGACATGGTTGGCGAAGCGTGGGTGCTAGTTCGCCTCTGCTTACCCCTTCGGGGATATAGGCGTGATTTATGTATGTATGTAAAGTATAAACAACTTTGCCGTATTTTGTTCGTGTGGCAGAGCTGAATATACTGTCACCACCCCCAATATATCCCGTGGGTATAGTAAAAGGCGTCTAAGGCACCTATCACACCTTTTTATTTATTTTTTCGGGATCAAAAATGACTCATCCCACGGCCCCGGGACTTGGGCCGTGGGGGTGTGTAGGACTCCCCGGAAAAGGCGTCGGGACTACCCACTAATAATTTCCCCGGTTCTTCGCCTTCTGTAAAGTGGGGGAGAGGGCTTCAGCAGCGCCTTCTCCCAAAATCCCCCACTCCACTTCGTCCGTTTCCGGACTCAGCCTTGCGTCAAGACGCAGTCGCGGCCTACCCGCGCGGCATACCGAAGAACGTGTATGCCGCCGCGTCAACTCCGAGCCACAAACCTGGCCATTGGGAAATGTGGGGTCCCGCCCAATGTCCAGGGGCAAAGGCACCTATCACACCCCTTAGGGGATATAGGCGTGATTGAAGTATGTATGTACCTATGTTATGTATGTTTCCAGGCACTCGCTACGAAGTCAGTCCTATGGCCGATCGCTGGGATAGCGCTTCTCGGTGCAGCCGCAGCATTAGTGAGCAATCCGATTCTTCTGCAATTAGGAGTAGCGTCAGGCAAACGAAGAAGACGCGACACAGAAGACAGCACAGCCCTGCCCGATTTTCTGAAACAACACCCTGGATCCAAAGAGAAAAATGCCAACACCAAGCGTAATCATCGCAATAATGATTACGCAGGAAGTGCAATAAAAACGACCAGCGACAAGCCGACTGTTGTTTTAGATAAGGTCACACGGAAACCTCTAAAAGTTGACCGTAGATTTTCATCTAGAATAAAGCCAACTGTGAAAAATAACTGGATTAGACCTAAGGAGCTATCCAACCATGAGACCCAACTAGAATCTGGGGAAAAACAATTTATTCCGATACCGCTCAAAACGAAGAATTGAACCTACTGCTGTATTGTACTCCGATTTCTTTTTAAAAACATAAAATAAACTTTATACTAGTAATCCAATTATTGTAATTATTAAACGACAATGAAAGAATTACAGGCGAAATAAGAGACGTCAATTCAATTAACTTAAATGAGTAGGTACCTACCTACTTAAAGCCAATAAATTTCATTAAAATCTAGACCATAGACCCGGAAAGAATAGCGATTAGCTTTGAATTGTCCATTTTTTGTGTTAAGTACTTATTAACGTTAATTGACAGCTAAGAATGCGTCAGTTTAAGTTTAAATTCTATTAAAAATACTTGCGTATTCATTTATGTCAGTTGATCAAACATTCTTTTACATTAATGATACTTACCAAACACAGAGAACTGACAGAGATAACTAAACTCATAAAACAGGACACATAAAACTCACTCACAAAACATTTTAACCACTATCTACACTGGTACTAATTACCAAATAACCACAAAATTAGTAGCACTAATACTACACTCTTAGCAGCCGAACAATCAATACAATACGAGCAAATATTGACAAAACAAACGAAGACCACGATTGTTTGAGCAAACGTCACAGTGATCATACGGTGTGGACGAACCGAGTGAAGTAAGCCGAGATACTGACGTGACGCTTGCATCAATGAAGTTGCTGCTTGGTTTGCTTGTGTGCGTGAATAGTTGCTCAGGCGCAGAGGGTGTTGAAAAACTTGCACCGGTTCCTTCCCTCGTGTGCGTGAGGCCAGCACGCGAGCTTTAGTTCTTACTGTAAAGATTTAAAGTCCAGTTTTCAATCCCCGAGACCGCCACAGATGCACCAATTAAGTTGAACTAGTAATCATTGCAATTCGTATAGGGCTAAGGTTGGAAATTGAGTAGCACATGTTTGCTAGTAAGATTTCATTGTTTTATGTTTATGAGTATAGACCGATCAATACGAGATGCGTATATTTCTTAACCAAATTGAACCGTAATTCAGAAGGGCTGATAGGTAATTGATGGTTTTAAAAACCGGCTGCCTATTCCATATATTGCTACCGAAAAAAGAAACTATTTGATGTAATAATTTGTTGATTCACGACTAATGTCCAGATCACCTGTCTTACTGGATGATGGACAAGAACAGATGGTCAAGCAGGTGGGTATTATATTAAAGACTTTAAAACGTTACCTATTAACGTGATATTTTAATAATGTTGCCTTTTAAATAAAATAATGACACATTTCAAAAAACACTACTGCCGCACTCAGAGACGTCAAATAACGACAATGAGTACTTAATGTCAAAAAATGCCAATTCAAAACTAGTCGCTATTCTTGCCGGGTCTATGGTCTAGATTTAATTATTTTTTTTTGACATTAGGTACCTACTCATTAGGTACTCAGTTATTTGACGTCTCTGAGTGCGGCAGTAACATACTGTGTTGTGGTATATTTAAGAATAAAAATTGATTTTGCATTGAACCGATTCATGAGTTTTCAGGTGTCACTTTTAGTTAGGAAGCGAAGTAACCGACTGTACATAAATACTTATACATAAAACACGCCTTTAATCAACTTCAGTAGTTCAGATATCTTCTTCATGCCCTGTTCCCAGTATATCTGGTGTCAGTATTTCCTGTTCCATTCTTATCGGTCAGACGTCATCAAGCCATCCACTCCCTTTTGAATCTTAACATCCATCACACCGGAAAGGACATCCACTCCCTTTTGGGTCTTACTTAACATCCAGCACAAAGTAAAGTAGGCTAGTAGGTAAGTGATGTATAGAAAAGAGACTGAAAGGATTATGGCGAGATATCGATGAACGGCAAGAGTGATTGAAATTCCAACATTCCAATCCATACTGCTCAAGGTTTTGGCTTCGGTTTTACAGCCGGCCGTCCGACTGATGCAACCCCTCTTTGGGTAGTATCTGACTTCAGGTATACCTGCCTAGGCCATAGTATATTAAGTTGCAATTGCTACCCAATTTGTCCGTGACTGCGAGGTAATTTATTATAATCTTTTAAAACTTTTTCAAAGATACGTAGTATACCTATTACCTACGATACCTACGTAGTGCTTATAATATGCTATTTGGATTATTTAATTAAATCACGCTTAGTTGTCCCTGATTGGGGAGGCAGGCGTGATTTCATTTAAATTATTTTATGGTGTGTTAGGTAGGTAGTGTCAATTAATGAAAACTTCATAGATACTTCACAGATACTTAGCATCTATTCTTTTAGTAAACAAACCAACAATAAATGCCTTAGTAAATAGTCTTTAGTCGGTACATAATACCTATATAATTCGCGCATATTTATCCCCAAAAGGAAAACCACGGAAAATGTTTCAATAAAAAAGATTTTGCCATCTGTACAAACACAATAGAACTAAATTGCACTCGTCTACCGATTAGGAAAGTACACCATGCTTATTGAAGCATGCTCAAAATATAAGTTCGCCGTTGGAGTTCACTACAGTTTGCACAGATGTCGCTACAGAAAGTTGGGTTAATTTTTAAACTAATTCGATTTTTATTATTTTTTAGTTTTTGGTTTACATAAAATAAAGAGAATAGAAAATTTTATTAATAGTCTCATAGACGGATTCATTATTTACGATGACGATATTATTGCATTAAGACTGGTCATACTTATTATTATCATTGTATCCGAGTTTATTGGGTTTTTATTATAACACTAGGCTAGCTGAACCGGCATACATAGGCCATACGAATTATCCCGTAGCCATGGTACGATTTCGTTGCCATGGTTACGTTAAATATTTGACAAGAAAGCAGTATTTTTAGGCGAAAATGAAATTGTTGTTTTTACTATTTTCCTCGCAGTTTTTCCATTTTTTCTCACCTTTCCCGCTTTGCCTGGCCCAAGACAATCGTTTCAAAACCAAAATCAGCTAAATCCGCCTAGCCGTTCTCGAGTTTTAGCGAGACAAACGCACAGCAATCCATTTTTAAATATATAGAAGATTATGCAGATAAGTACTCCATATTATGTGAAAAAGAAATCAAGTTAATTATAAAAATAGTTTAAATAAAAATATAAATTTATTAACTAATTCAATACACATTTAGCTCGTACTCATATTTCGTAATCAATATAGTTAAGATTAGTGTATATTTATAGTAAGTATACATATAAAGTCTGCTGAGTTTATATTCTTATACATTTAAAATGCAATTAGATTTAAATAGCTAGGTTGTCGCATAGCTAGGTGTCCAAAGTTGTGGAGTAATTCTTAATATGTATTTGCCTGGTCACATAATAATGAAATTACAATAAATTAACGTAGGCATTATATTAACCTTTAATGGACTTTTGTTGTGCATTTCAAATTTTGAATCCGAGCTGAAAAGAAAAACTTATGGTTAAACAATGGTTGTTAGCGATACAAGAAAATACATAAAGGAATCTATTTTTTCGAGAATCTTTGGTATTATACCTTTCAGGAAATTCCGTAGAAACAAACATTGTTACAAACTATTAATGTAGCAAAACTAAAGAAATACTTAGTAGTAAATCAAACCTTTCGGGAATTATCCGTGATACATTTGAACAGTAGGGCTGCTCTTTCACAGCCTTTTTCACCATCAGTGACTTCTTCGTCATTTACTAGAAATCACAAAGCATTAGTACCTATATCAGTTTATATTATAATCAGCATAAAAAGTGAAGCCATTACAAAATTGAGTAGGTATGTTGTGTAACTTGTGTATGCGTCTCTTTATATCATCTTAAGTTTAAGGCAAATTCATAATAGGTACTGTCACATTTTTTACCCCTATTCGGTTTGTCTAGAAGGTACCTTGCTTGTGTGTGTTTATAAGGAAATGATTAGATTTCCAATACCTTTCGAGCATATGTCTCCTAGTTTCTTAGCGTTCTTAGCCATTTTTTCATCTACTTTCTTCATACTCTCTGCAACTTTATACGTTTCGGATACATTGTACAGCCCTTTGTCTGTCATCTAAAAATATAATTATATCATCAGACCTGGCAATATCTGACATGTCAGGTTAGCTAGCACAAACTTTTCTCTTTCCAAAGCTAAAATTTACTTCTTCTACTTCGTGTTTTCCTATAGGAATATAATAATCCTAATTTAGTATTATTTCACTTGCTAGAGATTGGGAGATTATTAGTTTATCTGAGGTTAGCGACCTCCTTCCATAAAATCGATGTCGATATCAAGTTCAATATCATAACCGTCTTTCACATAGAACTAAGATAAAATACATACTTAAGTAAATCACGTCTGCTTATGTCCGAAGGCGTATTGTTATGAGTGTTGATTAAACTTTTTCTATTTTCCCATCTCATCAGCCTTGCTACTATTTTATAACATCCCTATACTAACATATTTCATCAAAAAACAATAAAATTAGAGGATATAATTTCAAAATCTCACCGTTTTATCCAGCCTGTATGCACAAGCGAGCAAACACTTCACTTCATAATTCTTGGGAACAGCCAACATTTGGAGTTTGCTCAACTCTGCCATGTCCACCGGATGGTCCTTCGTGCACGCTATGATTTTCTTGGTAAACTCCAATTTTATCTCCTGCTCCAACAAACACTTCGAAAACAGACTTAAGTTAAGATTAATTTGCGAAATTAGTATCATCATCTTCGTGGCCTGTTTCCTTATTATCAGGACTCGTTGTTTCCTCATCCGTTCATATCGGTCAGACGTCATTGAGCCATCCACTCTCTTTTCCTCCCTCCACTCTAACATTCGGGTGCCCTAAGGTGCTTATTGGTCCACACCAAACAATCTCCCTTATACGACTCTTACAACACCCTTGTGGTGGACACATTTTTTTAAGATAACACTGTAGTATGCACTAAGTAGGTACTTTTTCTATTTCTTAATATGCACTAAACGTTAAAACTGAAGAACCTCATTGAAGTCATTACTTTTCTCCTGAACCAATTACCAATAGTGAAATATAATTTATCATTAGGGCACAATTTCGATGGTAGAATTGTTATTACTGCCTACTATTATGTAAGAATAATTCAATAACGTACTCACTCGTGCACACCCAATCACAAAACATAGTAAAATAATCTTCCACATAGCTTCACAGCTACAATAGTTTGGTGCAGTTTACATAAAGCAGTTAAAGTCGGCACGTTTTATACGAAATTATTAAAATCACCATTAAGATGCCTATCAATATGGAGTCAATTAAAGTAATTTTGCCTTTATACTTAACATAGCATGATGTTTAATAATTTGGTTATCATACATTATCTACATATAAATTGTTGTTGTAGCACAGAATCATACATTGAAGAGGGGAAATAATGTAGATTTAGTACTACCAGCTTAAAATAGCGCAGTTCGTGCGTATTATTTAGGTATTAGATGTGTCCAGTATCTAATCAAATAGATTGAGTAAACTAAGCAATAGTCGCGAAGGCAGGTCATTGGATGGGTGGTCACCCATCCAATGACCTGCCTTTGAAATGTAGTATTTAATAATTAATAATAGTAATTCTAGTTTCTCCGTGCTCTGGTCCCCGGCCGGCTCGATCTGCAGTTGTTAATACCTACCAATCCGCACTGGGTCATCGCAGTGGGCTATTATAGCCCATTCGCCTCTTCTCTTCTATGCATCCATTCTTTTATCAAAATGTTGGTAGTATTTTTTTTGTTCTGACGTAATAGTTTCGAAAAATAAAACAAAAGTAAATCTTTGACCAAATACATTTATTATTTCTTGCTTGCAGTGTAAAGGTATTAAGAGAAGTTCACAAACCTAGATTTTTAAAAAAAGTAATTGAAAATTCAACATTAATTTAATAAGTGTATTTGTTGATGAGTAATTTATTATGTATCGTGCTTAAACAATGTCACAAAATACGAATGTGTGTTCTAATGTTAATGTATGTCTAAATCGACCTCAGAAGTAGATCAACCAGAGTACTGGGGTGTTAATCTATATATGAGGCTCACTGTACACAGCGTCAGCATTCAGGGTGCAGGGTGATTTTCCTTTGCTCGTCGTCTACAAAGCTATCTGAAAATATTATTGAAAAGAAATACTGTATTACTGAGCTGACTTTATTTTCACAAAGAAATTGTGTGTGGTTAGGAAAAGTTCAAAAAATTGGTCTTGATGCGGTAATCGAATCCGCGGCCTCCGCATTTCTCATGAATCTATTTTCTTAGCATGAACGTTTCGTTAGCAAAATCTTTTCACCACTAACCGAACATACTCGTAACCCATTTTGACGATACATAATTAGAAATATTAGAATGTTATTATGTTACTTGAGATCTCACTATTGTATTGATTAAGCATATCCCGACGTGCATCTGTTGCAGCGGTCCATAGGCCAAAAGTTTCTTGGGTGAAAAGTTAATGGGTTAAAAATTATTAACTATACGCCAACAGAATTTTTTTATTCACTTAGTACTGTTGCCGAATCGAAGAATCTCTAATCCATTATCTTCGAATTCGGCTTGTAATTATTCCTACACCATCGCAGAGCTGAGATTGTGCTACGTACCTCAGATCCCTTATCCAAGCTACAGTTAAACATCAAAGCAGCTCGGTCGCAGCCTTTCTCTCCATCACTAACCGGCTGATCATTTACTAAAACATCAAATAATATTAAATGACATTACAATCAGATGATTAAAAGCAGTAAAACGTTTTGGGGTTTCTCCACATAAGAAGTCAAGCCATCTCTTTGGTAATGGTATACCTACTGCCACCAAGATATGTGGTATCGCTAGTGGTAAGCAAAGAGTTTCAAAATCCATAGGAAAAACTGTAGTTCCAATTTTCGCCGTCTAACTAGATTAGTTAGCCAAAGTCAGATTTACTCAATAAATGTTAATCCCTACAATCGGTTTGCCGTATGTATTCAAATTATGCAAACCTAGTTCAAGAAATAGCATTCCGTTCTATAATGAAAACTCATATTATGAAGAGATGCAGTTGAAGTTATGTGAAATAAGCAATAATGACGTTTACTTACCACTCTTGCATTCGTCTATGGATTTCAAAGCTAGTTCTAAGTTCTTAGCGTCACTGCCGCCGGTCTCTTTAGCTATCTTTTTAAGGTTTTCCACGTCCATCATGCCCTTTTCGTTCATCTACGGAATAAGAATATTATTTCAGATGTATTTCTTTATGACGACATATTATTTGTTACCGGCAATGTGTAAAATAAATAGATCTTGGTCTATATGTTTCAGGGAAATGATGAAAATAGAGATTTAATCAAATCCCTAAGGAATGTGATGAAATCCCTGTAGATGTTAAAATAACTCTTAGATTCTATAAAAACACAACTTACTGGCACACATTATATAAGTACATTGCGGTGACATATATACATAAGTCACGACTTTCTCCCCTAAAGGGTAATTAGGGGAATCCTTACTGACAATTACTCTGAAAAAAATTCTATCTCTATCTATGATTTATGATGCATGTCATGTTTTGGCTGCTCAAACATGAGGTATCAGGCAGGCTAAGTAAGGCTTAAGCCAAAACCTTGAACAATAAATGGATTAGAGGTCTTCTCCCCAGATATAATTGTCATTGTGATCTTTGTCCAATCCTTTTATTTATTTTCCCGCTTACAAAAACCAAAAACGGTTCAAATTCCAACCACAAAGTATAGCTTCAACGCCATAATCATTGTGTTGCTATACACGCTCGTATAACACAGGCAGTGCATATTTTTCAATAGCCTGAACCGTAAAATTGCCCATGAGACGGCCTTGACTACGTGAACCTTGCAATCGTGTGTGTTATTAAATACATGTTCATTATTTTGATACCATTTCCTAATGCCTTTGGAAACTTCCGGCGGTATTAAACTAGGTATTTTAACAGGAATTACCGATAAACAGACGAAAAAGACATTGTTTGAGATAATATTACGCGACATGCGAACATGGATTTATTTCAACCAAAAGAAATGCTTATTCATCCCCGAAGAAACTTGTATATCAAGAACGCCGGTGAAATGATTCAAACTGATTCAACAACCCAGTCGTCTTGTAAGGTACCCGCCTGAGAGATTTGAAGTATCGACAATATTGTATTCTGCTCAGCCGTCACCACACGGAATCATATTTCATTACTTGCTTTATTAAAGTTACCTTCTCTAAGCCTGTAAAGTTGTTATTAAAAATGTTCATCTAGATAAATAATTATCTATAGTGACTATGTTAAATTGATATTATTTATTCTCTCGTAGTGTGTAGTAATTATCTGAATTCGTTGTTACCATGCCAGTCGCTTTGTAAGCGCATGCGTACATACACTTCTTCTTCTCTGTGTCCAATTTTTTAGAATTTTGCATCTCAGCGAGGTCGGCTTCGGTGAGGCCAGATTTTTTGAAACATTCCATCATCGTGCTCATATACTTCTTCTCCAGTTGTTCTTCGGTGTCAGCCTGGAAAACAACATACACTATAGAAAAATCAACATCTTGCCTGGTTCGGTTTCATTTCCGTCTAAGTATAAAATAAAATGTTTAGTCATGTAGTGTAAGCATTGTTTTATAATTCACTTTCATCCTTATCTCACGCACAAACGTCCATTCTTCTACCTTTGTCTGCCTCTCCATCAACTTTTCCCTCGAGTGCTATTGATCTTTGATCTCCTGTAAGTTGGTGTTTGATCTACAGACACTATGGGAAAACCGATTTTAAAACAATCCATACCATTAACTATATGGCAACATTATAAAAATTTATAATTATTAGCATGATACTTCGAAGATTTCTAATTTACATACATACATACATAAATCACGCCTATATCCCCGAAGGGGTAGGCAGAGGTGAACTAGCACCCACGTTTCGCCAATTATGTTAGGTCCCATGGTGGCGAGCCTATTGCCATTTATCGGGCACAAAAGTCGCAGTACATTGCTATTGCTTGGTGGTATAAGAGGAACGCTGCTGCCCATTCCTCATCATTGATTTATCCTTAATAAATTTAAAATCATAAAATAATTTAAAATCACATAATCCTCAGAAGTGAACATAAACAGGATTCCCCCACAAACTCACCTTAGTCTGAAGACTGATCAGAACAATAATAAAAAACATTTTCATATAATCACCCATATTTACACTGTAGCAACACAAACGGGTTTAGGTGTAAAAGTGTGAATTATTTCAAATTTACCTTTATATACTTTGCGAGTACAAATATGAGGTAATGAAAACAAAATTGTCCATTTATATCGTTGAACCTGATAAACGCCACTATTCTCATTGTGGTTTGAATGTGGATTTTATCAATATTGTATTTTAGTCATATTTTAATTTTTCATGCTGTGTGTGAACACGATAATGATGTTCTATACGTTCAGTGTGCATAATATTTAAACGATATATTTATCACAGGATGCTATTATGTCAATGTGCAAGCATTCATGGTAGGTTAAGTCCCGGGCGACATGAAAAGTTCAAATGAAATGTATCTAGAACTGGCCTCTTAAGACTTCAAGGGCAAATTAGCTGCTTACCATTAGTCGCTTTGTACGATACCCGCGAAAGAGGTGAGCGTGGTGATGGTGACAATTGTTTCTGCTCTGCCGTCACCACACGGTAAATATTATTATGCAGTACCTATGTAAATTTAGAAACTATGCAAATCGTCATCATCATCATCACCCTGCCCCTATCCTTAGATGCTATCCATATATCTAATAGAAATAAACGGTGTTCAGAAGATAATAAAATATCTACAAAGTCTATATCTATAAAGCCTATTCTATAAAAACTTAAGATCAGTTTTAAGACATTCTCTTGCTAGGTCTAGTCTTCGTGCATACATATTAGGTACCACAATTTTTTATCACATTTCATATTTTATGTCAAGATAAAAACAAAAATTATTGCAGTGACCGAATGAGACTTGTAAATTATTCGATGATTTGTGTAATTTTTCGGCTAAGTACTTATTAGCGTTAAAATAATAATATACCCATGCACCTATAATGGCCACTTAATCAGCATGAATCCGACTATAAATTCACTTGTATTCACGAAAATTTTGTGAAATACAGTAAGAAGTGCTACCATCTGTTCGTCTGACAAGATTTTCAATATATTCTCTAAAATGTTTCGAACCGCCCTGTTTTTGTCATGCGTCTGCTTTTTGGCTTTGGGCCCACGAGCTATCAAGGTAATTAAATAATTATGTTTTAATATAACTTGCGGTAAAACTTTGCTACAACTTTTCATAGGTTCTTCTTTTTATAAAATTCAACTCTAAAATTCTTATTCTTTCTTGATTCAATTATTTTTTCAAAAATGATATAATGTTTAAATCAATGACAACTAACATTAGCCTATAATAATCACTGCTTATTTTTTTTATACTTCCTCCCGGTGCGCGGCCGTCATTACTCTCTAATCCAATATATAAAAATCTCGTATGTGAAACACAGTGTTTGTCCGAAACGGCTTGACCAATTTTTATGACATTTTTGTCTACATTTGGTAGGTCTGTGAATAGATGGTACGATGGTAGGCTATTTTTTAAATCCCCAGATGATAGAGCAAAACAACGGATGACAGGTCAGCTAGTACTAATAGGGGTTAAACTATGAAATTGCCGATGTTCCCTCATTATTTAGAAGTAGTGTTGTATAGTTATGTCCATGATTCTTTATTTATTTTAAACTTCATTTCAAGGACTTATAAATTTTATCTTATTTTGATTTCTTTCACTACCAATAAATCTTCAAAAACAGCTCGTCTCTAAGTACCACTTGATCCACGGACACGGCCACCAGTCCGTCTCCGATCTAAAAAAAAATTCTCTAGGTATCCTAGGTATCTTATAGCTTAATGTTGTCTAAATATATCTGTGACCGGCAATGTGTATAACCTGGTATTCTATACAATACCTAGGTAATGTATAGAATGCCTAAAACGTGTAGATAATGTATGAAATATTATTTATTTCATACTTTCCCTAGGTTTTCTATACAATACCGAATGTACAGCTAGTAATGTATGTAAAACACGAGAGCAATGAAAGTTTGAGCGTGCAAAAATATCTTAAATTCTTGTAAATCTTTCTATTTACCGACATGAGTTCGTAGATTGTTCAGGTTAGGCTTGTACATGAACCAATGAACAGTGCCAGTAAGTTGTGCTTATATAGAATCTAATAGTCATTTTAACAACTGAAGGGATTTCATCATATTCCTTAGGGATTTCATTAAATCTCTATTTTCAAAATTTCCTCGCAAAATATAGACCAAGATCTATTGATTTTACACATTGCCAGGGGAACAGCAGGTAGTCTATACATTCCCTAGGAGTTGTATACATTACCTTTTTTTTTGTCGGAGTGGAATGCTTTTACCCACCATACCAGCCGTTAGCTAGGCGACTGGCGTGTGTGGGACTCGCTCAGCGCACAAAGCATCAGCAATACCCACTAAACCACTCCGGTGTTCCTCCTAGCCCTTTAAGCGGGGAAAGTCTGGGATCTGCCTCGCGGCAATTCACCAGTCTTTCAAGAGGGACTCCCAACTTACGCCGGGGTCAGCGCCGAGGAGGAGATGTCCGAAACACTGAACACCCCCCCAGACGGGGTGGCCTGTGCAATGCACACACGAGAGCTAACCCATGTGTGCAGGTCACGCTTGACGAACCTAGGGAGGACGAAGATGAGCTCGCCTCCTTCGGCCCGTCCGTCTGCGCCGGAGGGGAGCGGCAAGAGCATCGTCTTCCCGGTCCCTCTCCGCTGCCTCCTTCTGCGACATGACAGTCTCGCAGAAGGAGGCGGCAGCCTCCCAAATTCTCTCGCTCCCAACCATGGATCTAACCAGAGTTGGGAGCGAGAGATAACCACCGCCAAGCGCCGCACAGAGGAGTTGTATACAATACCTAGGTTAAGTATGTAATAGACAATTAAGTTCATAATATTTCATACATTGCCAAGATACCCCTGGTATTCTATACATTGCCTAGGTATTGTATAGAATACCTAAATTATACACATTGCCGGTAACATATCCACAAAATTATATCAAATTTAGATTTGTGGTTCCTTAAAAAATCGCAAAAACGTTTGTATGATACAATTTGATACCTTAACCCCTAATATTGTAATTATTTAGGGCATGACAGAGGAACAGAAGGAGACAATCAAACAACACTTCGAAGCCGCGGGCATGGAATGCATCAAAGATTTTCCCATCACGGAAAAAGACATAGCGGACGTTAGAAGCAAGAACCCAAATCCTACCGGCGAAGGAGTTCCTTGTTTCTTGGCCTGTATGATGAAGAAGATTGGATTGGTGAGTGACAATTTCTTTACGTGCTAATTCTTCGTTTTTCTTCTACCGACGTCTTTCAACGTCGTCGTCAAAACATTGAGCAGTATGGATTGGAATGTTGCGATTAAAATCACTCTCTCTCTATTTATCGGTCTCTTGACATGGTCCTTTGCGTCTCTTTTTTATACATTCATTCATCATTAGTACCTTTACGATGTGATGGATCATACGAATCAAAAAGAAGTGGATGGCTTGATGACGCCTGACCGATATTAATAGAAGAGGAAACATATTGCGCCGAAGAAGATTATATGTCTATTTATTTTACGATTAATTTATAATTATTAATTAACAGTCAGATGAAGTTGGTTCTGAAATTCACCCGGTATAGTTAAGTGGTGCGAGCCGCCACAAGCGGCTGAATCTACGAAAAACGCAAATATTTGATAGATCTACACCGGCTCCCGTATTATGTAAACCGTTTGAAGTTGCTTTTATCCACCCGTCTCTCTCGCTCATTGAGAATAATAGCAAAGTGTGACAGTGATGGGAAGACCAGGGGGCCTACCGCCTAACTCGATTGCTTATGATAGCTATATTGCAATGCACTGCTTAAGGCTATAGCAGCCATCCTGAATTTTTAGGCGGCACGGATTTTGTGCGAAATTCATACAAAATCATTCGGTGATCATGCGTTCAAAGCTATCGCTAATAGTTTGGGTACATTTGGTGCGGAATGACAGCATGACGTCATTTACTATAGCTTTTGCTTCAGCAATCGAGTTAGGCGGTAGGCCCCCAGAGCAACTTAAATCGGCCTACGTAATACGGGGTCGGATTTAAATATATTTACAGATGGACGCAGCAGGAGCAATACAAAAGGAAACGGTTTTGGACCTCGCTAAGAAAGTGTTCAATGATGAGGAGGAACTGAAAAGAATCGGCGAATACCTGCATTCATGTGCGCATGGTACGGGCAAACTTTTAGTTTTCTTTCGACTTACATTCTTATCAATGCCTATAGCCAAGTGGCTAACAATACAACATTTCTATCGAATGATTGTCAATTTTTGGCAACTACATTTGACACGACGGTCGCCTTTTTTGTTTTCTCAGCAATACGTCAGTTTCGTACTTCTAAGGCCCGAGTTCACCAACACGTAAAACAAGCGATTAAAAGTTAACCGTCTATTTTTGACATTTCTTCCATACTGTTGTATGTCAAAAAGAATCGATAAAATAATAATCGACTGTGTAGACGCGTGTTGGTGAACTTCAGCCTAAGGCTCGAGTTCACCAAAACGTAATAAGCGATTATTTTATAAAACCGTCTGTTCTTGACATTTTATCGTATGGAAGAACTGTCAAAAACTGATGGTTATTTTTTAATCACTTTGTTTATTTGTTTTCGTTTTGGTGATCTCGAGTCTGACTGCCGCACTCAGAGACGTCAGTTAACTTTAATGAGTATTTAATGTCCAAAATTTTCAGTCAAATTTAGACCATAGACCCGGCAAGAATAGCGACTAGTTTTGAATTGTCATTTTTTGACGTTAAGTACTCATTAACGTTATTTGACGTCTCTGAGTGCGGCAGTTATTCCATTCTTTCAAATAGATTGGCTACTTGACTTGGCCCCGCCACCGATTCATTAATTATACAAACGAAAATTTAATTTAAATTAATTTGCAATGTAACAAAGAATAATTTGAAGAGATGGCGAACGCATTTTTAATTATTATTGATAGGGTTACCACAATGACACCCAAAGAGGTCCAATGCTCGTGTGATGGGTTATCGCCCATTCTTCCTATATTCTTCCACCTACTTGATATATTGGTTTTGAAAATGATTTTATACTTCACGGTAGCGGCTTTATGCATGCCCGGTTTGGGCCACCTTCCCCTAACTCTATCTTGTCTTGTTGTAGTAATTTTGATTGCTATAATTGCAGTTAACACTGCGGCGGTGACCGATGGAGAGAAGGGATGCCAGCGAGCCATGTTGGCATACAAATGTATGACAGAAAATAGCGATAAGGTTAGTGTCCTACAAATGTATGACAGAAAATAGCGATAAGGTTAGTGTCCTACAAATGTATGACAGAAAATAGCGATAAGGTTAGTGTCCTACAAATGAATGACAGAAAATAGCGATAAGGTTAGTGTCCTACAGGAATGCTGTGATTTAGCACTTAATACTATCTGAAATTTCCCCAGCGGGATATTAAATAGAATCTTCTTCTTGCCTTAACATAATTATAAATAGTATATTAGTAAACACAATAAAATATTATACTATAGAACAAACATAATTATGTATAACATGTTACAACAATACCCAAAAATATATATAAAATAATATATTCTTGAAGTACAGCCCTATTTTAGCAAAACCAAAGAACAAACAATAATGTTTAAAGTCTGTATTACCTTAGAAGAACCTTAGAAGAGACAAAATAATTAAATTAGATAGGTACGATCAGTAGGTACTATGTATTTGTATCTAATTTAATAATTTTGTTAAAATACTCTCAACCTTCTGTTATAATATATGCCGATTCAGGTTGACTTAATATACAGCCTAATAGAGTTTACATTATTGCTTTGATAAATCGATAACAATCTAAATTTAAAAAATTAATAACAATTTAATAACAAATTAATAAAATTCTAATTTTCAGTTCAATATCGACATTTAACTGGAGAAAACTGAGACGAGATGACCGATGAAGATTGCTTCGAATCTGCATGTTATAATATTTAAACTTATCTATCTTTGAAAACGAATTTTCACGAAAAAGGATTGATGACAAACTATATTATTGAATTGAATTATTGTGAAATAATTAGAGCAATCTTGTTTATAATTCAGACATGGCATGTGGATAAAGGACTTGGACATTATTTTGTTAGTAAATTTAAGGAGCGCTCAATTAGTGATTGTTAAATACTGTCCTCATTATTTGTTTTGTATTATATAAAATGAATTTAAGTACTTTCGGAAGTTTTATTTAATTCTGTATATTCAAACGTTACAATTACAAACATACATACATAAATCACGCTTATATCCCCGAAAGGGTAGGCAGAGGTGAACTAGCACCCACGTTTCGCCAAATATGTCAGGTCCCATGTAATAAGTGGCGAGCCTATTGCCATTTATCGGGTACAAAAGTCGCAGTACATTGTTGGGTGGTATAAGAGGAACGCTGCTGCCCATTCCTCATCAATGATTTATCCTTAGTCGCCTTGTACGACACCCACGAGAGAGATTTGGGGTGGTGACAATTGTATTCTACTCTGCCGTCACCACACGGCTATAATTACTAACGTTTGTTGATAAATGATACAGCATGAACATTGGACAGGAACAGTAAAATGTAGATAGGTATATAGCATAGAGATAGATGGATTGATAGTGAAATGTACAATTTCAACTGTTAATAAGATATGTAGAGCGTATATTTGGATAGCTATTTACTGTTACTTTTGTAATAATTCCCATAGAAATATTTTCTTATTCTATTCTCTTATATTCTATACGAGTAATATAATACCTAATAACCCAAAGAGGGTTGGTGTAAGGCAGACGGCCGGCTGTAAAACCTACGACAAAACCTTGAGCATAATCCATTCAGATTGGAAAGTTGTATCATCCCAATCACTTCTCCGTTCATTGGTCTCTCGACATGGGCCCTTGGTACCTTTCGGGTATGATGGATGATATGAATCAAAAGGCAGTTGACCGATGTTAATGGAAGAGCAAACATAATGCGCCGGCCCCAGCTAAACTGGGAACAAAGCAGGATGATGATGATGAATAATTCTAGTAGGTATCATTTAAAAAAGGATTCAATAAGTAGTTCAAAACATATTATGTTTTGATACATACATACATAAATCACGCCTATTAGATATCCCGAAGGGGTAGGCAGAGGTGAATTAACACCCACTTTTCGCCAATTAAGTTTGGTCACAATATGTAATAGATGGCGAGCCTATTGCCATATATCGGGCACATAAATCGCATATTGCTAGGTGGTGTAAGATGAATGCTCCTGCCCATTACTGATCGCTTTCTGTTCGGCCAAACCTTTTTTATATTTATTTAATATAACACCCTGGCAGCCTTTTTTGACATATATTTGTATATTTTTCTAAAATGATGTTTTCTATGTGCCTTTTATGTCACTATTAACTCTCAATAAATATCTTGCAGCGACAACCCCTCTGTGTAATTTTATCTCCTTCTGCTACAATACCTTCTTTAGTTGCCTTAGGGTGGTGATAATTGTATTCTGCTCTGCCGTCACCACACGGCCTTATCGATGTCTATTTAATTAAAAATAAGACCCCACCAAATTAGTCAAGTCCGCATACTTAATGCTTATACAAAGGTATAGTGTGATTTCAGTCACGCGTAAAACTCATCTATCAGTATCGGCAACTCATCACGCATTGTTTTTCTCCAAATTGGCACCCGTAAATAAACTCCGACCAATTGATTGCCTACCGTATCAAATTTTAAAGACAACAGCTACAGGATATCGATTTCACGGCGCTAGAAATCGTTATAAAAGTGTCAAACGTCGATTTCCCTCATTAGTTGTCTTCCAATTTTCTACTAAGAAGACACGAAAATGTCCAAAACTATTGGGGTTGTTGTGATTGCTTGCGTTTTGCAAATCGTCGTGGTGAGTGCAAAATTGTTTATTACAAAATTATTAAGTCCCATACGTAGGTAACTACCGCCCGTTTCAATATTCTACAGATCAAGGAATTCCGTAGTTTGAGTACTTACCAATCTCTATGAATGCTAGCCAAGTGGCCAATCTATCGAAAGCAAACAATACAAAATGTATGAAACAGGCGTATTACACAGAAAACAACACGTCAGTTTCATACTTTTGTTTTCTATGTGTTCGAATATACATCTAACTGCCGCACTCAGAGACGTCAATTAACTTTAATGAGTATTTAATGTCAAAAATTTTCATTCAAATCTAGACCATAGACCAGGCAAGAATAGCGACTGGTTTTGAATGGTCATTTTTTGACGTTATGTACTCATTAACGTTATTTGACGTCTCTGAGTGCGGCAGTAAGCCACTTGGCCAGGTCCTATGGATAACAAACTTTTCTTACTCCAAAAACTAATTATTTTTAATAATTACAAAAAGTTGTCTATCATAATGATATAGGTAGCTGATTCTTATGTTCTCTTATATTAAATAATATTAACACACCAACAGCCCTTTCATGTCCCTGCCTGTCTTTTGCTAGGGCAGAGGTCTTCCCTATTAATAGAAATATGGGTAGAGGAGAGGCCGTAATCCACCACGTTGGCCCACTGCGGAGTGGTGGATAATACATACATACATAAATCGATAGGCACCCACGTTTCGCCAATTATGTTAGGTGGTGGTTAATGCTGTTTATATTTTGTTTTATGTCAATTTTTTTTTAATTTTAGTCTATAAGCGATGAGCATAAAGCTCAAATACAAGCAAAATTCAAATCTGTCGGAGAGACGTGCATCAAGGAACATCCGTTGAGCGAAGAAGATGTCGCCGCCTTAAAAGATAGAAAATTTCCATCGGGTGACAATGGAAGCTGCTTCATAGCGTGTGCTCTCCGGAGTATCTCCTTCGTAAGTATCAAATATTAGTACAATATTGTGGTTAGTAAAATTATAGTCTTGATGCGGGAATCGAACCCGCGGCCTCAGCCATCCGGGTAGATGCCTAAACCACTCGGCCAACCAAGACGTACGTTATATTACCAATAACAGTACCTTGAGATGAAATAAGTATCTATGCACAAATATATTGGACCGGTTTTATCATTTATGTTACTTAAAAGCACTGATGTTCGTATGAGATGAAAAATATGTAATATGAAAAATATGGTCCGGCTAACATGACCACCCAAACACGATATGATTTAGCCATTTATCGCATTGAACTGTCAAAAATCATTGAGTTTTTCACAGTTCAAAGCGATACATTGCAGTCATGACAAACCTATAGCAGAGTTTTCCTTATTCTAACAATTTTAATGCCGTGTGGTGACGGCAGAGTAGAATACAATTGTCACCACCCCCAAATCTCTCCCGTGGGTGTCGTACAAGGCGACTAAGGATAAATCAGTGATGAGGAATGGGCAGCGTTTCTCTTATACCACCTAGCAATGTACCTACTGCGACTTTCGTGCCCGATAAATGGCAATAGGCTCGCCACCTATTACATGGGACCTAACATAATTGGCGAAATGCGGGTGCTAGTTCGCCTCTGCCTGTCTCTTCGGGGATATAGGCGTGATTTGTGTATGTATGTATGTGTAACAATTTTAATTTATGAAATTATGTAACTACTTAGGAAAAGTGATTAAAATGAAAGACTTTACTTTTTTCTACCTCGTCTAACAATAAAAAACTATCTCTTTAAGTTATTTTTATTTTCAGTTTGACGACAAAGGAAACCTGTCGAAGGAGTCTGCATTGAACCATGCCAAGGAAGTGTTCGCAGATGGAGACGAAGTGAAGACCGTTGAGGATTTCATTGACACTTGCTCCAAAGGTATTAATAGAAAAATATAAGTACATTTTTTATAGAATGCTCTTTCTGCTTTTAAGAGAGGGCTCAACTTGTAAATCGTAATCCATCCTGAGTCTTGTCGAGCCTTGTCGAGACGGCAGAGCAGGATTCAAGTGACACCGTACCATACCATCTCCAGACGACTATGTACAGACTGTGATTAGTAATGGGGTACAGTGTTCCTCTAATACCAGTTAGCAATATACTGTCATTTACGTGCCGATAAATGGCAATAGACTCACCCTGTGTTACATGGGCCCATTCGGGGGTAATTTAGTATATGTACTTACAAATGAAGAAATGTAAGAGACACCATATTTTGTTCCAGTGAACGAGGAGACCGTCAGCGACGGCGATAAAGGCTGTGAAAGAGCCAAATTACTATTCAACTGCTTCACCGACAACATAGAAAAGGTAATATTGTAAAAATAACAAGTTTAAAATGATTTTGACTGTAACAAATCAGTTCAAACTGGTTTTAACCAACGGCAGGTTTCAATAATATTCTATCTACACTACAGTTGAAAGTAAGCTTACTAAAGTTGCCTGGCATATGGACCAAGCCGGCCGCCGTTTATAATTTCAGTGTTGATTTGTTTTAAGGATTAAATTTAATTTAAGGCAGTTATCATAATCTAATTAGCGAAACGTGGGTATCAACTCTGCCTACCCCTAAAGAGATATAGCCGTGATTTATTTACGAATGTAATTTTGTTTCAGTTTAACTTCTAAAGTCATCTGGCGGATGAAGACAGAGAGGGCGAAATGGACGAAGAAAAATTACGAGATTCTCATAAAACGAATTAGCATTAGGTACATATAGCAATAAAGAATTGTGGACATTACCTTGCTGATTTCTTTTGAATAACCCTATAGTAGATACGCGTGCATTCCAACTACTGTAGACAAGTGAGTGGCCAACCAATTCGGATGAATAGAATACTAATGTTAAACTGAATTAAATTCTAGAGACAACAATATGACGACCGTCTTGTCAAATGTAAGAGAAGCTATCAAAAATTGACATCTGTATTCTATCCGCTCGAATAGATCGGTCATAAGTCTTGTCTGGCTCCCGAATACAGAAACGCTAGTCAAATTTTGAGCCCTGCTTATAAAGTTAAGTGGACAATACCTGTCAGTATTTGTATGGAAAAACGTCAGTTTTGACAATACTTAAATGTTAAGCAGAACACTTTGAGAAGTGTTTATGCTTATGCCCTTTTTCTATATTTATCCAGCTATAGGTAAGGCATGTGCTACAACAGTGACGTTAAATCGCTGGTTATCATGAAGTAATTTAAGTATCTAAGAAAAACCATAAAAATAATCACGCAAGAACACAAAACATTAATTTACATATTATCTATAGGGCCTGTTTCACAATCGACAAGTAGGTTCGAAGTAGCTTACTTTGAAGTTCAATAGACATATATTTCATATGACAACTGTCAAATGATCTGCGAAGTAAGCTACTTATAACTTACTTGTCGATTGTGAAACAGGCCCATAGTATATTTGACGATTATACAAATGTTCTAAAAATTATTGCATTCCCGCATCAGGGCAATATTGTTACGAAATGTTTCTGATCTCTGTTTTGTAACAAAATCGTTACAAAAAAGATTCTTAAGACTTGCAATCGAGCTTTCCCTGCTCGGCTAGCATGACCACCCAAACACGATTTGATATACCCATTTATCGCGTTGAACTTACAAAAAATCATTGGATTTTCGACAGTTCAAAGCGATAAATGGCTAAATATTTATGGTATAGCCTTAGAGGCTTATTCAATTCAGGCTTATTCAAGTTTTAAAATCCAATGATTTTTTTACTGTTCAACATGATAAATAGCTATATCATATCGTGTTTCGGTGGTTATGCTAGCCCCCCGGCTAGAGGGTTTCTCGACGGATGGCTTCTCCCAAGGGCTTCCCGCTGTGTAGGAGAGCCTGCTAATGAGGATTAGCGTTAGCGCCTGATTTAGGTGATTAGACTTTACGTAGGCGAATAGTTGTTCTTTTGTTTGGTTGGTGATTGTTTAACCGAGACACCGATTCTTCGAAAATACTTTTGATTATTTTTCGTTTTCCTTCTTCAGCTTATAAAGAGTTACGAAACTTTGATGAAAAAAATAGTGCAAAGTTTTCATTTGATTAGGTGGGTTTCGATTAGGTTGACACATGGTTAAAAGAAGACTTCGTTAAATTTGTTTGTGACTTGTGCATTACACACGTAATATTTTAATTAGTACGTAAACATTTGACACGTTATAGTGCTCATCGAAACAAACTTCTTTTAATATGAGACTAACATCGAAATTGTCATCACCTCTAATATCTTCCACGGGTGTCGTATAAGGCGGCTAAGGGTAAAGATAGTGATTAGTAAAGGGCAGCAACGTTCCTCTTATACCACCTAGCAATATACCTCGACTTATGTGTCCGACAGATGGCAATAGGCTCGCCCTCTCCGAATTTCATCCCTCTCCGGGTTTCATCTCTACCTACCTTCGGGGATTAAAAGATGTGAGTTATGTATGAAAGCATCGAAATCACTAAATTAAAATCATCTGTTCTGTATACTAAGTGTTCGTTCAGACTAGCCCATTCGGGCATGACAGCAGATTTAGATCGTGTTTTAAATTGCGTTTTGGATTATTAAAATAAAGTTTAATTTTACATTTGAGTACGTTTGGCTCTCGAGTATTTTAATATGAAAATAAGTGAAATGTAATAAGATAACTCATTTCAATGACACAAAACGGGTTCAAAATAATATGTTCTCCTTTCCTTGCTGGTCTGTGTGTACGGACCCTAACTACACGATTAAAGTTCTGAGCATACGTAACAGGAAAACACCCCGGACAGGACGTAGACGGAGCCTCTCTCGTTCAAAAAGCCCCGTGTGACCGTATGCGGAGACCTTAAAATGTCTAATGGATTACGGAAGCCGCACTATCGTGACAGGACTTAATTATTGAAATTATTCTGACCTGAATGACCCTGTTTTTTCAGGTCTCAAGTTGCATTATTTTTGTTGAAATGTCAACAAAACTCACACATGTCTCATACATGAAAAAATATCCGGCGAAACGTTATTTGGTAAATCGTCTATCGATTAATGAATCGAGTTTAGCAAGGGGCAAAGAATATTTTCTGACAAACTCGGACCTATGCTGAGGCACATTTGTTTTAGAGCCAATAAAAACACAAGATCTTCTTCATAACATTTATTAAATAGCAGTTTATTTACAAAGAGCGGCGATGTGACTTTAATAACATTATAAGTAATTAAATTAAATTTCCTTATAGATAGATGCTTGTATATTATGACATGTCGCGTGTATGAAACTTTCTTGCTGTTCTCCCCTTTTTTCAGTGTGTTCTTTTCAGAAGTCAAATTCGAAGCCGGACTGGAAATTAATTAAGGGAAAATAAGTATGCCATTAATATTAAAGTATGTACATACACTGAGGGTTGGCATCAGGCAGGCGGCCGGCTGTAAAACCTAAGCCAAAACCTTGAGCAGTATGGATTGGAATGTTGTCATTCTAATCACTCTCTCCGTTCATAGGTCTCTCGACATGGTCCGTTCCGTCTCTTTTCAATACATTCATTCATCACTAGCACCTTTACGGTGGAATGATTTATGTATGTAAGTATGTTGAAGATAGACGTACCTACTACACCTTAGTTGCTTAGGAACTTCTGTTATTTATCGAATTATATAAAAAAAACTCCCAGAAAACTAAACTTTGGTAAGCTCACTTTTAACTGTAGTAGTCTACTATTGGAACCTGCCGTTAGTAATTACCTACCTATCACTGATGGTACATATCTAATATCATGCAGATTATCCCCATATTATTAGAAACCAGTGATCCATCTGCGACGGGAACTTAAATATCCACTTCAAGACAGACATACAAAAGCTTTTTAAATTGCCCGTTTTCCTGACACCAGCCCTCTTTGAATATGCTGTTGTTGGTGATTTCCTTCTACCATTCGAGTGCTACAATGGGCGTATTTAGCCCGAGAAGGAGATTGCCCGGTGTATACCACACCGGACAATCTTCTCCTTTTACAATACAAAAAAAAATTAAACGCGTTTTGTACGATGTTACATTAACATGTTATGTTACAATACCTGTGCCGCGTTCTTGGTTAAGCAGCCAAAAGCGAGATGCGCTCGGTCGCAGCCTTTCGCTCCGTCACTCGTTGGTTTGTCATTAACTGCAAATAAAACAATATCATCATTATTCTCCCATCATATTATACATCGCATCATATCACTCACTAATATAATTATCAAGTAATTTAATTTTCATAGCCTCTTTTTAAAGTTATCATAGTCATGTTTCTGCTGTATTTGTATATGTGTGTATGTGTGTGTGTGTGTGTGTATGCTGTTGATAAAATCAACGTTTATCGGAAAATTGGTTCAAAATCATCATGATCATAAGAGCTGAGCAATAATTTTCCGACATCCACGCGAACGAAGTCGCGGGCACAGCTAGTGGAAGGTAATTCGTAACTTTGATCTTACCAGAAGTACAAGGAGTGATGATTTCATCGATTTTCTTCAGATGTTCTTCACTGTTGTTCTTGAACAATTTCTTTGCGGTTTCCTTCGCACCCATCGGATTGATTTTGCCCATGTCATCCATCTGTAAAATAAAGCAATAAGAAAACACTTAATCATCAAATTATTATCATTATTTGTGCTTTGGATATATACAAATTATATCCAAAGCAAGTCCAAGTCCCTATTCCGTATTCAATTTATTTTAATAATAGAATAAAAATAATAAAAAAAACAATTATTCGCACAAATAATGATATACAAATCTTAACATATCCAAAGTTATATCCAAAGGACAATTACTATATGTATACAAATCTTAACACCAGTTGAAAACTTAATGTCATTATATTTTGCATTCTGGATATTTTTTTTTTTTACTAAAAATTGTTCGCGGTTAAGCAGAAAAAATTCAATAAAAAACCTAATGGCTCCACACCTCTTCTACATGCGCCATTAAGAGCATTAAAAAATGTACTTACTATTCCTATTTTCTTGAAAAGGCAAGCAGCGAAGCATTTGGCTCCTGGACTGTCAGGCATCATCTTGTCTTTGAAGGCTCGTATGTCTGACAAGGAGATCGGGTGATCCTTTATGCAGCTCAACCCCGTAGATAACAGTTTCGACTGTATTATTGCCTTTTGCTCTGCTGACACCGCCTGTATGTTTGAGAATAGTTAAATTTTAACTCTGGCTTGTAACATTGATTGGCGATTGATTTCATAATTTATTTCTATTTTGCTCAAAAATTGGATATCTGGGTCGTAGATTTCAGTGTGTAGAATGCCAATAACAGCAGTTTTCAGATTTCGTGTCTTTAATCTATAGCGTTAGTATTTTGTTTTTTTCCCTGTTATTATTTAGCCCATAAATTTAGACCTTCTACTAAAGTAAACTGGCTATAGGATGAGATTAGAATATAGTGATATCATTTACCTATATCATTATAATATGCATCATAAAATATAATTACTTATTTAGTTTGAATCTATTTTCAAAGAGAATAAGTGATATTGAAAAACGCAAAAACATGTGAAATCGCCATAAATTGGCTAAATTATAAAAATCGTAAGACTATCTCAGAAAATGATAGTTTGACATTTCTTCGTTCGACAGGTGTAATAATTTCGCAGAAACATAAGTACTGCCTAATTAACACCATATTATGAAAAGCACTTATGTAAAAAATATCACAATTACTTACGCTAGCATCAGCTACTAATACTGCTAAGGAAATAAATAACACAAACTTGTAACACATGTTTACACTTGTCTCTCGTCTTCTACCAATACTCCGATAGTGATGCTGTGACCACGTCCAATTTATTTTATACTAAATAAACTTACATGTCATAGGTAGTGAGCCATCGTGAATACTTCCCATTTGGGTAGCCTTCGATTAGACGTATAGGAAGTATGGGTTTAGTGTCAATGGAGGCCCTAACGTCACGGTGGATCTCTACCAGCGTAAGCCAAGTGCTGACTCCAATAATTGCCACGGGTTCTGTATAGAAAACTTAAGACAACGAATTCTCAATTTTGGTGATGGTGGTTTTGATTTCAGCAAACTCAAGTGCTTTTATTTTGATGCTTATAATTGGATCAGAACATCGTTCAATTTAAAACTAACGTGGAATATTCTACATAGGATAGTCCGCCCTTTAGTGCTACCTGCACTGGCCACCACCAATTTTTTGCTATATGGTTTTGTTTTGTTTTAAACTCTATAATTGTGTTTTGTTTTGCCGTCACTACACGGCGGCGGCCGTTGTTCTGATAAATGATTCTTACCTGCGATCACACTGACCCCTAAATCAAGACCTAGCTAATTAAGTGCATAAGGTAAATCATAATGAATACTGTAGGTTCCATGTGCTGTATAGAAATCGGGCAGTCAATTTGTCATGATTAGTCGCGCTGTCGGAACGAATAGCGGACAATGGAGGCACTCCCCAAGGTGTCACTTGGCTTTTGCGGAAAACTAAACCTGTTTAGACAATATGGCGCTCAAATTTGATTCTTATTGCGTCGATTTAAGGTGCATCTAAAATCTTGTGTACAGAAAACAACACATCACACACGCTGCTCGTCTATTATTAATGTTGAATTCTGAACAACTGACTATTATGAGTCTGTGGTATTATTATCTGCTGAATATAAACCTACGGTTTACTTAATTCCGTACACTGTGTTAATTACCTCAATTACTATCATTGCACGTTGTTATCGTGTTTCTTTTTTCTTGATTAGCTTCTATAGAATATTTATGTGTTTGTTATTGCAACAACTCGTCAGCAGGCTGGTTACGTAGGTACTGTTGCTAACAATTCTCGATTGAATATATGAAATTGTTGCTTATGCGATTTCTCTTAACGTACCCTTTTTTATCAACCGAAACTGTAACATCCATTTTAACAAAAGGAGGGATGGGAGAGGATACGGCTCATCTAGCACAGGCCTTAAATAATTTAGGAGCCATCCAAGCCATATCTAATTAAATCATCATCATTTAGTCCTTCAATGCCAACACCGTTGGGGACCGTCCCTGTGGATAGAAAAGTATAGGGAGTAGGACGGTTTGGTCTAATGGTCAGATCCCTGACTATAGTCCCGGGTTCGAATCCTGGTAGGGGCAAGCAAGGGGTTGGGATGAACACAAACATTTATTGTCGAGTCATGGATGCTTATAATATGTTTATGTAGTGGGTATATTTATTTATTAACTTTATTTAAATTTGTAAGTCGTCTATTACGTACCTATCCATAACAGAAGCTACTAACTTTGGGATAGATGATAAGTGTGAGTGAAAAAAATGGTCCATGACCCACTGGCTCCAGTGCGGTGTGGTGAGTCAATAAAACATAACCTATAATAATTCAATTTATTTAATGATACAATAATAGTAAAGAAATAAACTGAGCAAATATTCTTTTGGTTGCATCAGGAAGACAGAGTATAGTAACGGCGATGCAGTGCGAATCAACGGCGGGTGGGTTGGGTGGTGGTCAACTGAAAACAAAGACATTTATTATTTAACATCGGCACAGGGGGAGCTCGCTAGCTCAGTGGCACAGCGCGCTTGGCCTGCGATTGCGTAAACTAAGCAATGTTCGGTAAGGCCGGTCATTGGATGGGTGACCGAAAATTTATAATCTCGAGTTCCTACGTGCTTCGGAAGGCACGTAAAGCCGTTGGTCCCGGCTGCATCTGCAGTCGTTAATACCCACCAGCCCGCACTGTGCCAGCGTGGTGGGTTATGGCCCAATCTCCCTCTATTCTTCCATTCATAGGGAAGGCCCCCCACAGCAGTGTGGACATTAAAGGGCTAATGATGATCATGATGAACATCAGCACATAAGCCATGTGGTGACAGCAGAGCAGAATACAATTGTCACTACCCCCAATCTCTCCCGCGGGTGTCGTACAAGGCGACTAACTACCGCACTCAGACGTCAATTAACTTTAATAAATACTGAATACAAAAAAAATCTCAATCTAAACTATACCATAGACTCGGCAATAATAAGGACTAGTTTTGAATTGTAAGGCTTAACACGAGACGTAGACACAATCTCTCTCCACCACTTAATAGTGTTTTGTATCAGGATTTAGAGTGTGGGAGTTAGAGCGAGAGGAAAATACTATTTTTTCCCCGAGGGAGACTTTCTCCACATCCCTTGCCACGAGGGCTGTCCGTGTCCACCCCTTAGGAGAGAAAATCGTGATTTATGTATGAAAAAAATCTTACCTCGCCTTTATGTTTTGCAAAACAGGACAGAAGCAGTTTTGATCTCTCACATCCCTCTTCGCTGTCAGACACTTCTTCTTCGTTTACTGAAAAAGTAAGCAAAGTTAGGTGTGATTTAAGAAAGATTAATAAAATAGAACATTAATCCTCCAAGCTGGCCTGGGAGTGAAAAAATTACATAGAATGTGCCAGGCCCGACTCACCCCAGGCGTGTCGTAAAGGTGTAGGGCAATGTACTGCTACTTTCGTGCCCGATAAATGCCAATAGGCTCGCCATCTATTGATTACATGGGACCACTAAACGTGGCTAAACGTGGGTGTTAATCCACTTCTGGCTGCCCCTTCGGGGATATATGCGTGCTTTATGTAATATATGTATGCAAAAAAAATTACCACTGGAACAGTCTTGGATGATATCCGCGACCTTACTTAGGTCCTCTTCCTCCTTCAGGTAATCTTTGGATAGTTCTGTCACCTTCTCTGCGTCAAACACGCCTTGCTCGTTGAGCTGTAATCACAGTTAAAGTAGGTATTTAATGGAAAAGAAGAATTGAAGGTAGAAGAAGAACAATTTTGCTTTTTTTTGTGCTGGTATCTCTGTGTTGGGTTTATTATATTAACTAAATATCTAACTATCATTATCTTCTTCTCTTGTACCCGGGTAATAGAGGTATTCACTGCTTTTTAATTTATACCATCGATCACACAGTCAATGAGGACGAAATTATTGAAGATCTATAGCAGTAGCAAAATTCTGCAGAAACATCAATATGGATGTGTCTTCTATATTTCAGCGCACAGTTCGAGCTACTAGACGAATCAAGTGAGCTGTTTTCACATAATAATAGCTATTATGGGGTAAACATCATCTAAGTTAGAATTTTGGAAAATTCAACTACTATTATAGTGGCATTGGGTAGCAAAGTAAAGGTGGCGTAATTGGAGCTTTTTGGAAATCCCTTATTTCTGTAAGCTGGTATCCATGACCAGCCCCGGTATTAAGTAAGCCGTTTTGAGTTGCTTTGGTCTACCCGTCTCTTTTATTCATTGAGAATAATAGAATAAAGTGTGAGAGTGACGAGTAGACCAAAGCAACTAAATCGGCTCACATAATATGGGGTCAGTTTGGCTTACAAAATGCGCTTTCTTGAACACGCAGCTCAAGAGGCAGGGGTCGATGTCATCGATGTTCTTGTCTTCTTTAGCAGCCTTCAGTTGTTCGTCGCTGACTCCGTACTCCTTGTTGCACTCTTGGAAGTGTTCCAGCATACCGGCTTCGATCTTTGCCACCTCGTCTTGTGTTAGTGCCTGCAAGTAAAGCAGAATATTGAAACAAAACTTATTTTAATTTGACGATAAGTTTGGTGGGCGTGTGGTTACAGCAGAGTAGAATATAATTGTCACCACCCCAAATCTCTCCCGCGGGTGTCGTACAAGTACAAAAAAACAGTGAACAAAGCAGCAGCGTTCCTCTTATGCCATCTAGCAATGCACTGTGAATTCCGTGCCAGATAAATGGCAATAAGCTTTACATGGGACCTAACCTAATTTTGTTGGGTTGTGAGTAAATGATTTATTATTACTATTTATTTATATATTTATATTTATCTCGGTCTATGACCGGTTTACAGCTGTACACGGGCCTAGGCCAAGTAATACATCAGTGCGGAAGAAATTGTTAAGTTTTGTAATTGTGAGGAAGGTGCAGATTGTGTATGAGCTTGTATGTTATATTTGAAGAAATTTTCTTACTAACCGACATACATACATAAATACACACCTATACTAATTCACGCCTATATCCCCTAAGGGGCAGGCAGAGGCGAACTAACACACACTTATCGCCAATTTAGCTAGGTCCCATGTAATAGGTGGCGAGCCTATCGCCATCTATCGGGCACATCAATTGCAGTATATTGCTAGATGGTACAAGAGGAATGCTGCTGCCCATTACTCATTGCTGTCTTTACGCTTAGTACTAAGTACTAACCGACAAGTATTTAATATTACTGCTTTCGGTAAGAGACAGTATGTATGAGATGGGATGTTAAGGGTTTGAAGAGACTGCTGCAGTTGTTTGGGTATGATCCATGTGGTAGAGAGTACTATGGGAACTATTGTAACTTTTTGTAGGTGCCAAATTCGCGTTATTTCATCTTTCAGTTCAATATATTTAGAATATTTTTCTGCTATTGTGGATTGCATATTGTGGGTATTGGGAATGGCTATATCAATTAGAAATCCTGTTTTATTTGTCTTTTCTAATAACGTGATATCAGGTCGATTGTGGTGTATTGTGCAGTCAGTGAGAATAGCTCTGTGAAAATGTAGTTTCGTGGACGAATTTTCGATTACTGTTTCCGGGTGATATTTATAGGAGGGCTGAATAGATGGAACTAGTTGGTACTGATGTGCAAGTCTCTGATGGATGATATTTGCAACTTGGTCATGACGGTGCTTGTAATCGGTCTGTGCTATGGCTTTACATGCTTATTAGTATTATAATTGACGAACCGTGGGTGTTAATTCACGTCTGCCTACTCCTTCGGGGATATAGACATGATTTATGTATATGTAATTGTATTTATTTATAAGCTTCTTTACTGTCTTTGTCTCAGTATAAAATTTTCTTCTACAATATTTGTGCCATATCTGTATGGCCTATAGTTGAGAACTTAATAAAAGAAACTTTTACGACAAAATGGTCCGTCAGCGTACCCATCATTAACATTTATAGAGAAATGGTGGCCCAAATGGGCACGCTGCTAAATGACCCACATTTAGCAGCGTGCTCTAGTGTACATATTTATCATACACCCAAGGAGACAGATAGAGGTTTCATTTTCTATAGTAAACTGTCAATAACATAGACGACAACATATCCGGTTTTGAAATTGAATTTTATGCACCAAGCATGTCCATTTTAGGCCACCATCCCCTAAGTCTTGATAATTTCAAAGAGTCGCAAAAATGAGGAAAACTATATTCGCTGTAAATTCGCTGTCTTTATAAACTATTGCCTCCACATGTTTATATTTATATGAATTAGAAATTGAACTGCGAACTGCTTTTTATAATAACAGGATAATTAAGTGAAGGTTATTAGGAATTGTAACATTACAACGGTAAAAGCAAACACAATGCCCTTATTGTACTTTGCCGTCATCGTAATCATGGAAAATAGAAAATAACACTGTGTAATTACTTCCGTTTATGTCGATCAATGGATAAGTTTTGCTCTTAAATCTCTTACTGCCGCACTCAGAGACGTCAATTAACTTTAATGAGTATTTAATGTCTAAATTTTTTATTCAAATAAAGACCATAGACCCGGCAAGAATAGCGACTAGTTTTGATTTGTCATTTTTTCACGTTAACTACTCATTTACGTTATTTGACGTCTCTGAGTGCGGCAGTTAGTTTGGATTTATTAGCGTCAATTATTATATTTCTTGGCAATATTTATTTACATTTTTAACGTTCCTAGGTAAGGCTTTAAACAAAACTATTTTATATCTATCTTATTGGTGCTGGTATTTGGAAAATATTAAATCGAGCTACTAAAATAAAAAAATAAAAAATTATTCGGTAATTTCTGAAAAGTTAATCGCTCAGTCACCATTTTTGCATGCTAATAATTTTATAGTTTATGGATCGATGATAAACAAAAATCAAAGATCGTTTACTTAGGTAATAGTTATGGGAGATGTTAAAGAAAATTAAATATCCTAATTCAAAATTAAATAATTTAAATAAACTTTATTTTTGATTTTTTATTTGAACACAGCTATAAAATTTTGAAAAAATGTTACAAAAAATAAAAATTATAATTATAGTCTTAATGGAATCGAACCCGCGTCCTCTGCACTATGGATGAGTATTCTTTTCCCGCATGAAGACTATAATTTTTCAAACTTTTTTTAACCGCTATTCTATATGTAATTTGAAATAAGATAATAAACATACCTCAACACTCCTCAGAGCCGCAACAGCAATCCCCAAACACAAAATCAAATATCTAGCCATTGTCTATAAAATAAAATAATAAATTATTAAAAAAAATATTAATCTATAAAAAGAACCGATCAATTCACACCTAGGACCGAACTGCTCTGCAATGGATACCTCAACCCTATTTATATAAAAAGACGCGAAGCAATTTTCATTGCATTAATTACGTCGTGAGAAGATCACGATCGGAAAAAATAGCGACAAAACGCGTCACTGGCACGGAATATAATAACGAACAACCAATTTGGTTCATTACAACGCCTATTTTGACAAATGAATGGGTAATTTGGGAACGTATTTTGGCAGGTTCAAAAGAACTGCATCCGCGAGTTCGTATATTTATGACATTCAGGGGTCGTCAAATTCATGACATTCGGGGGTCGTCACTATATAATAGTTATTTGTTATACGCGAGTGCAATGTTGCTTTTTAACCGCGTGCTCAATTTTGATGACCGAGCTAGCGGAGGATTCCAAATTAAAATCAAAAGAGCACAAGGTGAAAAATCTTTGCACTCGAGTGCAACACGTAACTTTTCATCCCCCCTCAGCTAGGAAATGGTATAATCCAAAAAAAAATACAATCAGAACAGTTTCTGTTTTCACCTAGAAACTTCCACAACACCCACCCATCAACCCAAACACACCCTCAACACCCACCCAGACACACCCAGAACATCCACTCAGTCACACCCATAACACCCACCCATCCACCCAGACACACCCACAACATCCACGCAGTCACACGCACAAAATCCACCCAGAAACACCCACAATACACACCCATCCACTCAGACTCGCCCAAAAAACACCCATTCACCCAGACGCACCCACAAAACACCCATTCACCCGGACACACCCACAAAACATCCATTCACCCAGGCACACCCATAACACACCCAATCATCCATACACAGCCATCCACTCAGAGACACCCATAAAACACCCATTAACCTAGACACACCCACAACACACCCATTCACCCATACGCACTCGCAACACACACCCATCTACTCAGAAGGTTTTAACAAATTTAAGACGTCAAAAAAAAAGGGCGCGCGCAATGCAAATTACAAAAAAAGTACACCAAGAAGTTTCTGGGTCTGAGTTTTTCACAAATTAAAAAAAGTTGCATGATAATTTCGGCACCATGGAGGTAGAATTAAATAAGTTTAATGATAACTTAATGCACACGATGTTCTAAATTTAAATTTACTTTATCCTCTAGAGGATAAAAACGGCTTTTGCACTCAGATATCGAAGAGCGAAAACGCTCTTTCCGAGATGGGGGGATGAAATAGTAGATTTTCCATCAAGTGCACAAACCGAATCATTTTGGCCGAGACTTTTAGCAATGTCGAGGATAAAAATGGTTTTGTGAATGAGTTAGAAATTCTGCTTTTCACTTCGATTGCGAGGAAATAAAACAGTAGTTTATCATAACATTTCTCAAAATTCAAACTAAAATTAGTACAGTTTTGGATACCGAAGGAAAAGTTTTTCCCAGTGATATTAGGTTTGGGCAGACCTATACAGCCAAGTATTAAATTAATTTTGAAATAATAATTTTCGTAAATTAATTTAATAACCTACCGTCCCTACTTAAATTAAAAGACTACTTAAATTTAGACAAATAAATTTAAGTAAATTATAAAAAAATATCAAATTCTATCTCTGAATTTCTCATTGTGTTTGGCTGCATGGCTCATTTTCTTTGCCTTAATATAGACACATTTATGAGTAGATACGTTAATGCTCTAGAGCACAAAATTCGATTTTGTGCAGCCTATGTCGTGCACAAATGAGCAATTTCAGAGCATGAGAAGTGAAAATTCATTTGTGTTGTGTCGGAAGAACATAATACAATTATTGTCGTTCAAGCTTACTGGGGTAAAGCCGCCTCCATGGTCTAGTGGTTAGCCCACCGGAATTAAGATCCAGAGGTCCCGGGTTCGATCCCCAGGGGGGTACAAATTTGTGCTCGGTTCGGTTGGTGGTAGAACTTCTTTCTAGTCCGCCTGGCTACCACCATCTTATCAAAATCTTTAGCCATAATAATATTATTAACATCATTATTGTGTTTCAACAATGTGTGATAAGATAGCCGGAGCAAATCAACCTCAACAGTTTTCCTGACGGTTTGTGTCTGCCAGGCACTAAAATCCTAGCCGCTAGACTAAACAAACAGCATTTATTTTATTTCTTTTTATAAATAAAATAAGTGTACGTATTTATATTATGAAGTCGTCAAAATAATAATTACTACGGCTAACGTAACATACTGCAGTGGGCGCAATTGTGTTTGCATGTGTGTTTCTGTATGTGTGTATACGTCGGTAAAGTCCCAGGTAATCATTATGATAAAGTAATTTTTTAAATTTCATATCATCAAATATACTCAAACAAATTTATCGTCAAATGTTAACATTCAAATTCTGCTTGTGTGTGTTTGGACGCTAGTTGGCGTTATGTACCGAACTTCTAGTTAGTCTAGCAAATATATATGTAAAGGCTGTCAATAATAATTGTTAATTAAAGCAGAAACATTAAAACAATAATGCAAATATAATTATTAGCATTCAGCAAAGGGAAATAACCTTCTCTGGATCTCAATCATTGTTTCCGAAGCTTGACCTTCCGGTAAGTTGTGAAATAAGTATTAATAGATATCCCGACTTTCATCATCGGCAGAATTATGAAATGTTATTCTTTTTATAGTTAGCGTCATAGCTGTTATTTGAGTTTATAATATGTGTTCGTTGGAGCCTAGAATACTCAGGTCTAATAACTTAAAAGTATAAAGATTTTGGTGGTTAGAAAAAGAATTTCAAAAAATTATGATCCCGCCTCAGGATCATAATTTTTCGATTTTTTTTAAACCAAAATATTTGAAGTAATTTTTCTAACATTTATATGATGTTAAAATTAAAAATCGAATAACTTAAAAGTAGCTAGAAAACCACATAATTTTTGCAAGCAATACAGTTAGACAGCTCGGTAAATACCAACAGGCTTACCATTTATCATATGCCGAAATGTAGGTTTTTGCAATTTCGGGGATAAAGGATCATCTTCTGCCTGTTTCTAATTTATCTGACATCGGCGTCCTATGTTTCTTGCATCTATATCGGTTGGGCGGCATCAAGCCATCCACTCGTGTGACTGTAGAGCTTAATTAAATTGTCACCTATTTGTCCCTGAAGGGGTAACAGCGGTGAACGTGGGTTTAACATTCACCGCTGTTACTCCTTCAGGGACTAATAATCGTGTTTTCACTCGCTTTGGTCCGCCTTGCCTTACCAAATAAGTTGTGTCTAAAGTATGAGAATGAATGAAAATATTTCTTTCGCTATCATTATCACCAGCCTTTTAATGTTCCCACTGCTGGGCCACAAGCCTTCCCTATGGATGGAAGAACATAGGGAGAATAGGTTATTATAACCCACCACGCTGACCCAATGCGGATTGGTAGGTACTGACGACTGCAAATGCAACCGTGCCCAACGGCTTAACGTGCCTTCCGAAGCACGCAGGAGCTCGAGCTAATATTATTTTTGGTCACCCATCCAATGACCGCCCTTAGCGAACATTACTTAGTTTACGCAATCGCAGGTCAAGCACGCTAAGTCCCTGCACTTTGGGCCGCCTCACCACTAGAGAACATAGTGACACCTCATACTCGCTTCTGCATAGTAAATACTGCTTATGCCAGTAACCCAAAAGCTTGCGATTTTGTATACGGTCGTTGTTTTATTAAGAGTGCGATGTGTTGAATTCAATCACCAACGACGCACGTGCTAATGCTCTAATTAGTCTCTAATAAGTTGACTTTGTTGACGTCAATTATCTGATAATCGCCGTGATAATTGCAGGTATAAGTAACTAATAATTAATTAGCATGGCACTCATAACACCGTCGTAAATGACTGTAAAACAATTGCGCAGTGAAAAGGGCCATTCAAATAATAATAACTGCTAAGGATTATTCGATTTTAATTTCAACATTATATAATAATGTTAGAAAAATTAGTACAAATATTTTGATGGTTAAAAAAGTTCGTAAAATTATACACTAAAAAAAAGACACTAAAAGTGTCTTGGGTGCCCGAGCGGTCAGGTACCTGCCCGGATAGCAGCGGACGCGGGTTCGATTCCCGCATCAAGACAATAATTTTTCGAACTTATTCTAACCACCAAAATCTTTGTGCTAAGGATTAGTTTAAGTGCAGATAAATATATCGGAAAATTTACAAAAGAAATAGGATGTTTAATCAGCCATCTGTGTCAATGTCAAGGAGAGTGTATAAAAATGACGTATTACTGAGAAAAGAGAGTGTATAAAAAGAAAATTACATTATTTACATTGTATCATTTGCCACTAAACTGGGCAGCCTGTAGCCTAGGCTGCCTAGCTGGACGGGACGTGGATAAAATCTCTCTCCACCACTTGACAGTGTTTTGTCTCGGGATTAACGGTGAGTTTGAGAGAGAGGAAAATATTTTCTTTTCCCTGAGGAGATTTTGTCCACGTCTCATACTATGGGGACAGAAGCAGCAGCGTTCCTCATACTACATGCCCGAACGATGGCAATTTATAGACTCGCACTCTAGTACATTGGCGAAATGTAGGTTTTATCTAATACACCTCTACCGCCACCTTTGGGGATAAATATAGGCGTGATTTATTTAAGTAAGCACGTTTACTTTAAAAAAAAAATATGATGCTCCTTGAAGCAACATCACATCATTAAATAAATAACATTAAATTATTAACTACTCATACTGTCAGTTTTCTTGGATGAATATAAACAATAACACCTCGGTAATTACTCGCTTGTTTCCAAGCACTATTATGTCTAATTAGTGGAGATTAGCCGGCCAGATATGATCAGTCTAGATTACCGACCTTTACCAAAGGTTGCCGTCTATTTTTAAAATAGAGCCTTCTTTTCTGCAGTATTAGATGAGGAAAAAGTGGAAAGCAATATTAGTTATTATTTGAACGTCGTGGTGATAGAAAATTTTGTCCCAAGAGTCTAGGGAAATTTTATTAAGTGTCTTACATTAAAAAGGAAGGAATATTTTTTTAAGTTAGACAAGGAAGCCCTTGCCCTTCATCTCACCTGATGGTAAGTGACTTACGGGCCGAAGATGGAATCGAGCTTCACCTGCAACCCTCAACCACAGAGGGGCAGGCTATCTTTAATATACCTCTGGATCTTAATAATCATCATCGAAAACAATCTCTCTATTACCTTTATTCTCATTGTGTCAGTGATGGTGCGAGCGTATTTTGATGATCACAAGTATCAATCACTTTAACTCATACTAGCCTACAGTATGCCTGCTTTATCAAATTAACTGTCAACGAAAAAAGAAGGAGAGTGCGGCCCAAAAGTGAGTGTAGTCCCTAAAACGGTCACTTTCGTGCTTAAAATAATTAGAAGAATGTGCATCAGCATGTTAGGACATAAAAGGGCTGATGATAATGAAATATTTTATACTTTTTTACTCTACCTTACCAAATATGTTGTCAATACCCACGCTATATTAGGTTCCATGTAAGGGGGTGCGCCAATCGCTATATAGGTACGGGTGGTATACTGGGCACTTTAGTCGCAGCATTGCCATAATTTTTATTAACTATAATAATTTATTCGATTTTAATTTTAACATTATATAAATGTTAGAATAATTAGTACAAAGAAATTCTTTTTCTAACCACCAAAATCTTTGTACTAATTTTTCTAACATTTATATAATGTTAAAATTAAAATCGAATAGTTTATAAAGCAAACCCAAGCTTAACCGAACGCACGGTATTTGTTAAAATATCTGCTTTGGAATGTTTGAAATTTATTTCTACATTGCGAGGGTACCCGTTGGCTTACAACGTGAAGTGTAAAGGTTAAAAGAATTTCGGCAAGTTAATTAGTGTCTCGGGTGGCCGAGCGCTCAGGCACCTGCCCGGATAGCAGCGGATGCGGGTTCGATTCCCGCCTCTAGATCATAAGTTTTCGAAATTCTTTTTCTAACCACCATAATCTTTGTAACTATAATAATATATTGCTAAGCTGTATACTCGTAAGGATGCTGTTCGCTCCTCTCTATAGATGAGACAGGACCTGGGGGCCTACTATAATTCAACGAAAATGGAAACTGCGGCCGATATTTCGAGCGTTTCCTACTATAATTCATTATCGGACCGAAACTTCGTTCGAACAAAAATTGTTTGAAATTGATTAGAAAATTCAAATTTGACATATTTTAGCATTGAGTTATAAAGTAGTAATAGTAGTTCAATGTATTTTAGTTCGGATTTTTAACCTCAATTTTACGAAACCACAATTGCTTCGTTTTGATTTTCGTAAGGTGTTCAAATTTGACAGATATTCGTCCGGATTTTCAACCAAAATTTGACGAAACCAAAATTTTTACCTTTTGATTTTCGTAAGTGTGAATTTCGTGTGAAGTCCACATAAAATGGCATCGAGGCTGCAATACGTGAAGAACGTTTAGAGCGTGGCTGGAGTCTGGAGTACATATATATTAATAATTAAAACATATATAAATGAACATTAATTTATTCAACTGCATTAATGTAATATCTTCTACATATTATAGCGGCGATCAAGAGATTTTTATGAAAGTAGGAATAATTTACTCACAATGAAATCAAATTTAATGTTACTAACCCCAAATAAAAATTGCTACTTAGAAATGCTTGTAGAGTGAGCACTGTGTTGGCGCAGTGTTCGAAAAGCAATTGTAGAAATATTTATAATAATTTATTACAATACTTGAAACCCGTAGTATACTGCTCTCTTTACGTGAACCCTTCTTAGTACTATCCTCTCTGCTTGAAACCAACTAAGAAGTTTGTATACCTACTTGAAAGTATAGAAACGTTTTAGTTTGTTTACAACCAACAAATATTCGTACAATACGGATAATTTACATTGACTAAGGTAACGTGTATAATCGCAGCATATACTTGTACTCTTAAAATTATTCGATTGAGCATCCGAACATGTAATTAGAGTAGGTTCAATTTCAAAGTTTCGTTTTATTCTCGTTCGATTGACAAGTGTCGTTCGGAGAATTATAGTAGATCTCCTGTATTTAAAAGCAATACTATTGAAACGAAATGCTTATATGCTGGTCTGGGAGCGAACAAATAACGTAGAATAGGCCAGCCTCGACTCATCCCATGGGTGTCATAAAAGTCGAATTAGGGAGGTTTCCCGGTGTAGACTAATAAGCACCTTAGGGCATCCGAATAGTGGAGGGCAAACCACTAACAACAGCATACCCAAAGAGGGTTAGTGTCAGGCAGGCGGCCGGCTGTTAAACCTAATCCAAAACTTTGAGCAGTATGGATTGGAACGTTGTCATTCCAATCACTCTCTCCGTTCATTGGTCCCCCGACGTGGTCCATTCCATTTTTTTTTTTCTACCACTCTTTGATCACTAGCACTTTTTCGGTGTGATGGATGATATGAATCAAAAGGGAGTGGCTGGCTTGATGACGTCTGACCGATATGAATGGAAGAGGAAACATACTGCGCCGACCCCAGATACACTGGGAACAGGGCAGGGAGAAGAATACCATTGAAACGAAATAAAATACGAATGTTACGTTAACATTATTAGAATCTGGGAGTCTAACCAAGTAGCTAATTTATTTGAAGGAATAGAAAATAAATGTCAATCTTTGACAGCTTCTCTTACATTTACCACTAAAAGCAATGGTTTATTATGCTCTTACTGCCGCACTCAGAGACGTCAAATAACGTTAATGAGTACTTAACGTCAAAAATTGACAATTCAAAAGTAGTCGCTATTCTTGCCGGGTCTATGGTCTAGATTTGAATGAAAATTTTTGACATTAAATACTCATTAAAGTTAATTGACGTCTCTGAGTGCGGCAGTTAGATTTGCTACGACGATGGTCGCCAAGTTGTTTTTTCTATATTACGTCAGTTTCATACATTTGTATTCTGTGCATTCGAATAGATTAGCCAAGCTGTGGTAGAGGTAGTGTGGAGGTAGGAAATGAAACACCAGTAAAAATTATTATAATTATACTTTCTTCAAGCAAAAATGAAGTCCTTTGGGTTGTCCTCATACATGCATTTGGCCGTCCAATAAGATGCTTCACACAAATCCTTGTATTTGTCAGCTGGAACAACAATAACAAAATATTATGTGAAATAATAAAATTTTAAGACAAATTTTAAAATTAGCCGTGTGGTGACGGCAGAGTAGAATACAATTGTCACCACCCCAAATCTCTTCCGTGGGTGTCGTACAAGGCGACTAAGGATAAATCAGTGATGAGGAATGGGCAGCAGCGTTCCTCTTATATCTACCACCTAGCAAAGTGCTACGATTTTGTGCCCGATAAATGGCAATAGGCTTGCCACCTATTACATGGGACCTAGCATAATTGGCGAAGCGTGGGTGCTAGTTCACCTCTGCCTACCCCTTAGGGGATATAGGCGTGAATTATGTATGTATGTATGTTAATTTTAAAATTTAATTGATAAAAATTGCACATAGTTAAGCAGAAGATATCCAACCCAAACCGTTTTGTTAGTAAGAGTTTTGCATTTTTGCTCTCAATTATTGAACTGTTTTGAGTATAAAATATCAGTTAAATAACAATTAATGATTTTGGTTATTGATATTGCTGTTCCTTAACTTTGTCCAAATATCAATCAAAATCAACGTTTTTACCACTACTTCATTAGAAAAATCATCATCACTAGCCCTTTAACGCCCCCACGCTGGCGCACAGGCCTTCCCTACGAATAGAAGAATAAAGGGAGAATGGGCCATAACTCACCACGTTGCCAGTGTGGATTGGTGACTATTACAACTACAGATGCAGTCGGGACCAGGTGGATTTCGAGTCAATATATTTTGACCACCCTTAGCAATCATTGCTCATTGCTTTTTGTAACTACAATTTTCTTTGTACTAATATTTCTAACATTTATATATAATTTATTTTACTAGTCGGAGGATCCCACTGCTGGGCAAAGGCCGAGAGGCCTGCGGGGGACCGCTTACTATCACGAGCGAATCCGAGCCATTTATATAATCTATTCAATTTTAACATTATATAAATGTTGGAAAAATTAGTACAAAAAAAAATTATGATCTTGAGGTGGGTATCGAACCCGCGTCCGCTGCTATCCGGGCAGGTGCCTGACCGCTCGGCCACCCAAGACACTTATTCGATTTCCTCAAAATCATAATTTTTCGAAATTCTTTTTCTAACCACCAAAATCTTTGCATTTATATAATATTTAAATTAAGATTAAAAATAATAATCGTTGCTTAGTCTTCGCAATTGCAGGCCGAGCCCGCTAGCCACAACGCCATTGTAGACCTCTGTTATAAATTTTAATTCGATTTGACACAATGTGGATTACTTACATACATGTTTGCAATTATCGATAGTTTTCTTGACAGACTCCTTTAAATCGGGAGGGTACATCATGTCCACTTGTTTCAAGGACGCTTCGTAGCTTAACTTATTGTTTTTCACCTGTAAGCAGACATAAATATATTAAAAGGGTTGAATTGATCATTTTAGACTCGAGTTTACCAACACGTAAAACAAGCGATTAAAAGATAACCGCCAGTTATTGATAGTTTTCACCCCCACCCTCCTATAAACGCCACGTCTGAGCCGAGGTCTGCGTCTTTAAAGGCACCCTCAGTAGGCCTAGCATGGAACCTGGACAAAATCTCTCACCACCACTTGCCAGTGTTTTCTGTCGGAATTTAGTGTGAGTTAAAGTGAGAGGAATCTCCATGTCCTGTGCTACGTGGGCAGGCCTGCCGCTCCAAGCTCCGATTAGCAGCGCCCTGCGAGGCTCTCCACGGTAGCGAAATTCCCTGGGGAATGTAATATGCCTGCCGTGGAGAAATCCTTTGAGAGAGTGCTCGATTTCATACATTTGTATCATACATTTGTATTCTATGCGTTCTAATTGAGTGGCCAATTGCCCTCTGGACTTCACATTCCCAAAAACCCGGTAGATGCTGTACAGGCCTCTCGGCAAACAGCTTAGGTCCTTCAAGAAAAACCAGGGCAAACGATTCTTGTCAAGCCGCACACCCATCTCAACATTCTCATTACAACTGCATGCAATTTTCTTTTATATGTCTTCTTCATAGCCCAGCATTCCATTGACGAAAGGTCTTTTAACGGACTATTATATCAAACCTTAAGCATTATACAATTAAAAGGTAATAACAATTATATTCTTACGACTTGTGTCATCTGGTAGATACAAGCGATGTAGCACATTACGTTTCGGTCTTCAATAAATTTGCCCTTGTCTATACTTCCGATTTGATCTGTAATGTAAATTTGTACATCAGCAAAATCTGCGATATTGACTTTCGATCTAAGCATAATCCCGTAAGTACAAGATATGTGGATTCCACAGTTCTGCACCAACATATTTCAATCTCACCTTCAGTGACTTGGTTTTTGCCCATGCAATTCTTTTTCAGCATTTTCCCCGAATTTTTCAACTGCTGTCTGGTCATCTGAAAACAATTACTAATTAAACTCTGTTGAAAATATCCACAGAGACATAGATCACGCCTCCACAATATTCCAATAGAATGTTACAAAAAATAAAACGATTATATTGCTTATTTACTTTAGATCTACATGTTAGACAACAAAATATTCATAAATATATTAAACATATATTAAACAATGCCAAGAATTTAAGAAAATATTAGATCGCCTAGGATTAACCTTCCTATTTCTAATCCTATTGTAATTAAAAAGGCAATTTTGTGATCAACAAAATTATGTGTTGTCTATTATAGTTTCGTCTGAACTACATACATAATTATTTTTAGGTGTCATAAAATTAAGCTAATAGAACAATAAAATAAACAAAACCCCATACTCACACAGTACGCTTCACTAACAATTAACAATACCAATACACATTTTAACTGCATCTTCTTATAACTCACTTGAACAATGCACAGTGACTGACGACTTAATCGCATTTCGAAATAATATAAGGCGAAGAGTAAACACCAAATTAGATGACTTACATGTCTGAGTTGTACTTAGTCTATGTGACATTTACTTAACCGACATTTAAGATTTAATGCTTAGGTTAAGCAAAGCGGTCCTCATAACACCTCTAGGGCTAGGCTGTTATTTCACTTAGGTCTTCATTAAGGTGCTCTTAAACTCGCAATCTTTTGGGAAATAATTGCGTGGCAACTGTAATGGATAAATCTGGGCCAATTAAGTGGAGCAATATGGAGCAATCACAATTAATTGCGGCAATTGTTTCAGGAATATTGCTTCTAGTTGCTCCTTATATTCCAAAACGTTTTCAATGTCACTAATAGGAATTGCTGAATATACAATCGGTTTGTCCATTTCTAGTTAATTTTTTTTCTATCTCGTTTATATACGTAATGGTTTGTATAGATGTTTAGTCAATTTTATTTCTATATCACTTATAAGTACTTCTACTACGGCTTGTTTTAGGGAACAGGCGGGCAGAGGTCATAATGTTTGGGTCTCTCCATTCATAATTGCACTTTGCACTCAGCTATGTCTTCGATGACAGTGATACTTAGGTAGGTATATAATTTTCTACTCATTCAATTAGAGGACAGTGTTCCACTGTGGTATTTTAAAGGCGCTCTCTAACGGATCATTAGAGTACAAGTGGTCGCCCGCGGCTCCGCTCGCGTTTATTTCGGTTATTAAATAGCCTACAGCCTTCCTCAATAGAGGACTATCAAACACAAAAATAATGTTTCAATTTGATTCAGTAGTTTCTGAGATTAGCGCGTTCAACCAACCAACCAAACAAACAAACTTTCCGGCTTTATAACATTAGTATAAATAACGACTGGCAAACACATAATATGCCAATGCTGTTACTTGCACGGGCGTTTTAAAGAATGACGGCTAATTTTGTTTGCTATTAGTTCTGGAGCTCTATAGCACAGTCACACAGTGGCTTTGCGCGCTCTGCCTGCGATTGTATAAACTAAGACCAAAGGCCGGTCATTAGATGGGTGACCGAAAATATATTCTCTCGAGTTCCTCCCTGCTTCGGAAGGCGCGCTAAGCCAACGGTCTGCACTGGGCGGGATTAGTTGTTTTTAAGATATTAATTAAGTGCATACACTAGATACTTATATTATCTTGTACGACAAAAGATGAGGGCCTTAACAATTTAATTTTGCTCTGCTCACTTGAAGTGAAGTGTCACGATTTTTCTAGAAATATAGAAAAATAAACGTGCTTGGTTTTTATAACTCAGGTGCAGTATAGGCTTGTAGGCTTCTTGAATTACAAAAATATAATATAATATGGAAAATCTTTTATTAATGTGTACTAATGACAATTCAATTTTTTGGCCAAAGTATACTTTTCTTCCTTGGTCAGGCAAAGACAAATTTGGTAGGGTCGACGTCGTAAATGCACTTTGCCGTCCAGAACGACGCCTCACAGATGTCTTTGTAGGTTTTAGCTGTTAAAAGACAAATGGAGTCTTAATTATCTCGGGTAATAAAATAAAAATTTTCTAACATTTGTACTCACAGACGTCACGATAACGAGTACTTAATCCAAAAAAAAAGTTCAATTAAATATAGACCATAGACCTGGCAAGAATAGCGACTAGTTTTGAATTAAAGATAAGCTCGTCTCTACTTTAAATACTATGTCTGAGTGCCGTAAGCTTCTACTTCTAAGAGTTTTGATTGCTTGCTCCATTTCGGGCGCTAATATATGGCAATAGTCCTTACCCACTCCTCTGCACTGGTTTATAGCAGATTTAAATCCCTCTTTCAAGTCCGCTGGAAACATCATGTCCACCTGTTTTATCATGGCGTCATGTTGAATCTTGTTGTTTTTAATCTACAACAAAGCCAAATAAACCTTTCTAAATACACCACGAATATTTCTCCAATCAAATTTGCATTTAATCAAATTGTCGTTTATAAAGTGATATTTTGTTACTTATATTATTATAATATTGAAATTCAAAACTCGTTGGAAATATATGATTATATTGTTTTTCGAAACTATACAAGAAACTTACCCCCTGACCCATCGTATAAATGCATGCAATATAGCACATGACGTTCCTGTCTTCCAAAAATTTTCCCTTATCAATGTCTCCTACTTGCTCTAGAAAACATTAAAATGAAATAATTTTACCTATACACACAGAGTTTTATTTATTGTTTTGGTGTTACTTATAGCCAACAGCACGTCCGGTTTCCACAATATGTCAAATTTCCGAAATCTATTTTGTGGTTTGCGTTAAACAAGGTTGATAATATTAAAAAAAATACAATTTTGTGCAGCTTGCCTAACGTGGTGGTGGCACAGTAAAGAAAAATATTCAATTTGTCAGCCCCCTTTTCATTGTAAGGGAATATCTAGTGAAATTCTTGAGAATTCTCTGATAAAATTGTTTCTTATATCGTGTGTAGACTAATAATAATGCGATTAGTTACACATGAATAATAATAACAGTTTACAATAATGCGGTAGGAAAATTGTGTTGTATTTGCGAAGTCCAAAATTGAATAGAAAAAACAATAGAAGATCGCGGGTCAACGCGGCGTCAGTAGACTGGCTGCTCATTGGGCATATTGCAGCTGATGGCGTGATAGGCAGCCAATGGGGTACCACTGACGACGTGGTGTCAATGATGACGTGTCCCAATTAGAAAGGGGTTGCGATTCTCAACATATCGTATTCTTCTTCTCCCTACCCTTATCCTTCTCTAAGTAGGGTCGGCACAACACGTCTTCTTCTTCCACTAATAAATTAAATACACTGATAAAATAAAAGTGCTACAAACAAAAAGAGTCCAGATAACTTCACCAGGACATTCCTGTCCGTCGATTTTGATTACCTAGTTGGCCAAACGGTATAGTAGCAGTCCAGTTTGCTGAAGACTCGGGTTGGAGTCCCGCACAAGGACATAATTTGTACAATAAGTATTGATATGGAACAAAGTCTTACCTTCGGTGACGTCATGTTTGGGCATGCAGTTTTTCTTAAGTAAGCCCAAGGAAGTCTTCATTTGTTGTTTAGTCATCTGAAAATTTCACTCCACTGCTTATAATATTGAAAAATAACATCTACACTCTGATGCCAAGCCATACACAAGAACCTGCTTCATTCAGTAAAAAAAATGTCTAAAACGGTGACATCAGCAATGTCTTTTATGATCATACTACGAAATGCATTGCAAATCTTAACAGTTATGTGGACAAGACATAGAAAAAAATAAATACAATGAAAAATGTCTTAGTTGATCGAGTGGTAATAGGCAGCCGCCAAGATTCCGCAGGACGCGGATTCGACTCCCGTATCAGGACAATAATTTTCTATTATCTATTTCTGTCTGTTACACCATACTTACTGCCATGACTGAGATCCTATAAGACGACACAACGAAACTTAACAACAAAAGTAGACGAGTCGTCAACATTTCTTCGTCCATTAAATTCTCGAGGCACAATGTAAGAATGCTTTAAGAAACAAACCTTTTTATAAAGCACCACTTAGAAAAATATAAAACCGCTTATTTGCGTTCGGTGTAGGTGTTGCAGTAAATAATACACTGAAACAGATATGTGACACAGACTGGTATAAAGAAATGATAAACGCACACTTTCGATCTGACGCTTGCGCGGTAACTGCAAAGCAGATTATATCTATCTATACCCCATTCGCTTAGGCTTGAGACAAAATGTAAATAATCTTGATGTGTCTTTAAATATAAAAAACAAAAATAAAAACGTATAACACCAATATTTCAAAGCAGCTAAAGTTTCATTTGCCTATTTTTAACTAATTTGAAGATGTATTTTAGAATACACGTTTCTTGTTTTTAAGAGCATTTCGTAGATAAAAAGACGTATCAAGATTGTTTACTCTTTGTCTCAAGTCCAAGTGAATGGGGTAAAGTACGACCACTTATCTGTAGGCCTATTCGCTAACTTTTTTGACACTTGAGAGTGATAATCACTGAACTATATACTGATCCATTACTACTTTACACTAACGCTATTGTGACATTTGTCCTGATAAAACAGTAATGGATAAGTAAATAGTTCGGTGATCATCACTTTCAACTGTCAAAAAAAGTTAGCGAAAGTCCTACTGAAACCTCTCAACGGGTGGCGAACAGCGATGCACAGGCATTTCCTGTGGATGACCGAATATAGGGAGAATGGACCATAACCGAGCACGCTGGTCTAGTGCAGATTGGTGGATATTATGCACCAATCTGCAGCCGGGACAATCGGCCTAACGTTCCTTCTGAAGCACGAAGGAACTCGAGATAATAAATTTTTGATCACCCATCCAATGACCAGCCTTAGCGAACATCGCTTAGTCTACGCAATCGCAGGCCTATGAATATGGCAGGAAAATAATGATTTCTATAGTAAAACCCAAAAAATCTAAAGTGTGCGGCATCCGTGTGCTTATAAGATAAATACATAGTACCAAGGCAAAATTGAATACTGTAATAGTTATGCATGAGATGCGTTTAACTAGGCCATAAATGGAACCGCCCCTTTAATCATCTTTACCCTGTCCAATGCTGTTACCCTGTACCCTGTGTCCAAATATTATCTTATAATGTATGGCGTTGGCGGATTGTCGTCTTCTTGTATTTCCAGCGATTTCGAGAAAATTCCACCAGCACTTAATCTGTTCATATATGAAACTAAACCTCATCCTTATAAATACGTACTTTGTTAGGAAAACGGGACTCTGCAAGCAGAATCAATTATTCTGAGAATGAAAAGGTTACATTTAGTGCTTAACCCACACGGTTATGTAATAATTATAAACTCTGACCACTTTTGTTATTGTTTTAATTTAATGTAAGAAAATTGCTAGAAGAATACACCGTTTCGTGTTAAATACCTTTATTTCTGAAGATACGGGTTTTTGTTTGTATCATCGCCATTAGAACAAAATACAATGGCTATGGGAAAACAAAGTTTGGGGGATCCGCTTCGTACATACATTTCACACCATAGAAAACCGCTTCGCAGATATCACTGTAGTTGTCCTCTGTAACAATAAAATATATACAGGATTAATGTTCAAGTACTACCAACCTCGCAGCATTAGACAGCTAACATTATAAACAACAACCTTTGTTCTAAGACTTTTGATAATTCCTTTGAAAATTCATTTAGAACTTTCATACAAAAATAAATATTAATTTAACTCACCGCTCGAATGTTGACAACTATTATAGGACAGCTCACGAGCGCAGCGTCGTCTTTTGTTTAAGAATGAAACTTACTGCCGCACTCAGAGACGTCAATTAACTTTAATGAGTATTTAATGTCAAAAAATTTCATTGAAATCTAGACCATAGACCCAGCAAGAATAGCAACTAGTTTTGAATTGTCATTTTTGACGTTAAGTACTCATTAACGCTATTTGACGTCTCTGAGTGCAGTGCAGTTAGATTATCTACCAAATGTCACGGCAGTATAATAAAACTTACAAATAATTTTTGTTCAATATATCTATTGAGTTATGATAAAACTCTTAGAACGAACGTTGTTGTAGGTATAAATGATGTAAACTATCCTAATCCTGTTAGGTTTGCTGTGTGACAAATATCTGTCTAATCCAATTAGTGGGGACGCAACACTACGCTTGTGAGGCGCGGGAGAGGGGTCCACAGATCGCCACTGCCCCGCGCGCTCACACGCTTCTAATTTACTTGGTTCCGCTCACAAATCCGGCTTGAAGGACCAGACAGTGATTTGAAGAGTGTGGGCGCGCGGGGCGGTGGCGATCTGTTGACCCCTCTCCCGCACCTCACAAGCGTAGTGTTGTCCTGACTACCAATCCATAGCTAGATAGGCCACGCATTGAATTATAGAACTACCTTTTGTATGTTAAAGAAATTTAATAAAGTAAAACTGGGTACAATCCAAGGCATTTTCATGTATTATTGAGATTAAAAGGGACTTACGGATGTGGAAACATTGATCAATAGTCTTCTTGACCGGCTCCCGCATGTCGACTGGGTACAAAGCATCAATCTGTTTCACTATAAGTTCGCGGTTTAATCTGCCGTCCTTAATCTGAAAACAAGCATAGACAATAAATAATTATTCCACAGCAGTCGTGTGGTGACGGTAGAGCAGAATACAAATGTCACCTCTCCTGCGGGTGTCGTATACGGCGACTATCCGTAGTATTATTGTCCTCTATGACGGCGACTTAGGGTAAGACAGCATCGAGTAATGGAGTAATGGGCAGCAGCGATCCTCTTAGACCACCTAGCTATGTACTGCGATTTTCGTGCCCGATAAATGGCAATAACCTATTGCCACCTATTACACGAGACCTAACTAATATAATACTAATATATGTGTGATCTATGTATGTACCTATGTATTAATAGCTACGTTCCAATGTTCCAATTCAGTGTGAATCTCCACTGATCCAGCTATCAAATATCACATCGTAATAGGTACAATGTCTATACATTGCTGGGGCAGTCGCCCATACTTCAATTTAGCCATGTCCTTTATATTCGTTCGATAGATACGTCGTATCGTTTGCTACTTGGCTAGTCAGTAGGCACCCTGGATTGGAACGTTGTCACTCCCATCACTCTTTGAGTCCATCGGTTTCCCGTCATGGCCCCTACTATCCATTTTTGTGTACCTGTGTTATCTTTGTATATCTTTTATCCCTACCACCTCTCCGGTGTGGCGGATGATATGAATTAAAATGGAAGAAAAAACTGCATCGGCCCCAGATAATCTGTGGCCCTAGCCAAGTGGCTTTTCTATTCGAACGCATAAAAACGTATGAAACTGACGTATTACAGAGAAAAGAAAAACTTCGGTTTCATTCTTTTGTATTCTATGCGTTCGAATAGAAAAGCCACATGGGTAGGCCGCCTGGGAACAGAGCAGGAATATTTGATGTTATTATATTTTTTTATTAAAAAATATGCTAATTGTGGCAATATCATATATTAAAAATTAAAGATTTATTACCACTTGCATAGTCTTGTATACGCAGGTGATGTAGCACATTACTTTGTAATCATCTATGAAAACCCCTTCCTCGATTCTGTTTATTTTATCTGAAAGCAAAATTTAAAATGGAAGCATTATTCGTCGACATATTTTACACCAGTTTTATTCATACATTCATCACCGATGGCGGCTCTATGATGTCTGACCGATATGAATAAAAGAGGGAAGAGCAGCTATTCTCGATTGAAATTAATGAAAATGTTGCGTTTCCGATTTTGTTTTTATGATTTTAGAGGTTCAGTTGCTAACAAAATGCGATGTAAGACGGTCAAATCGTAAAGACATTATCGCGAGAGCAACAATTCCATTAATTTCAATGGAGAATTGTTGAAATTTTTATCTATCTGTTCTTAGCACTCAAATGCATGACGATCCATACACTTACTTACCTTCAGATACGCCAATTTTCGGTATACATTGTTTTTTTACAATTGTCAATGTTTTCTTCAACTGTGCTCTTGTCATCTGCGGAAAAGTATAAAAAATCCCAGATACCATTTTATACTACTTTGATTCTTTCATACAATTTATAATACATATCTGGTTAAAATAAAAAAGGGAATGCTTACCCCAAAACTAAATCCGACAAAATTCACTATCAATAATAAAGTAATTGTAATTTTCATTATTAAATAACTAAATTATTGCAATTATAAATAACAATTTCAGAACTCTTACAGTATATAGTTCTATGTAGACTAGCAGCGTGGTACTAAACCAGGTACCATTGACTCTCCAAAATTTATTGAGGTTTTTCGGCTTATTCTACGGCCGCAACTAGTAATTCTGTTAAGTATACGTTACGAAGACCTTTCATTTGCAAAATGATTAAGTTATTAGTGGTCTCTCAAGTTGGCTTAATAACAGTTTGTATATTTTAATAATTTCATACTCTGTTGCACATACATACATAAATCACGCCTATATATCCACGAAGAGGTACGCGGAGGTGAATTAAGACCTACTTTTTGCCAATTAGTTAGGTCCCTTGGTGGATAGGAGGCAAGCCTATTGCCTTTTACCGGGTAGATAAATCGCAGTATATTTGGTGGTATAAGAGGAATGCTGCTGCCTATTACTCATCGCTGTTACCCTTGGTATTATATGACACCCATGGGAGATATGGGGAGTATACATACTCTGTTGGGCGCTAAAATTATAATAAAACATTCAAATCTAGTTTTTTAGCCAAGTGTATTTCATAATGTGTATTGTAAAACAATGTCTTCACGGGAACACGAAATTGCTGGGATCAAAGTCGTACATACATTTGGCTGTCCAGTAAGAGGCTTCGCAAATGTCTTTGTACTTTTTGCCTGTAAAGAAGGTTAGTACAATTGAAAATTATTTTTAAATGCTTACAAGTTCGTGCACACCAACATTGAGACACAAATGAAGAAACTTTAAATTTCTGACATTGTTTTTTAATGCTTACAAGTTCGTACGTTACATCAAAATTTTATTGAGAAAACTTCCAAATTCACGGCTTGGGTCCTCGGTTCTTATAATACCAATTTATTTTACCTTTTATGAGTACCTAGTCTTCCAACGTTTTTCTTAAATCAAAGAAACAATATGTGTAGCATTAAATTAAAAAGAAACTACGTGAACATGAATGTTGTAAGTATTGACATTTAGACCTTTTCTATACATTCATTCGTCACTAGCACCTTTACGGTGTGATGGATGATATGAATCAAAAGGGAGTGGGTGGCTTGATGACATCCGACCGACATGAATGAAAGAGGAAACATACTGCGCTGATCCCAGATAGACTGGGAACAAGGCAGGGATTAGAAGATTGACATTTAGACTTCGGGCGCGTCCACATTAGGCATATTTTCCTTCATTAGATATTATTCTTACCGATATCCTTGCAGCTAGTAGCTGCTGCTTTCACCGCCTCCTTCATCTCGGAGGGGAACATCATGTCTACTTGCTTCAAGACCGCCTCGTAGCTCAATTTGTTGTTTTTAATCTGAAAAATGTATTTAGATCTGACAGAAGCTTTCGAAAAACTAGCTCTGTTTTTATCTGCATCCATAAATTATAGCAATTAGACTGATTTAGTTAAATTTTCAATTCAATAAGCTACTCAGCCTAAAATTTTTGACAAAGAGTCTTTTTCCGCCCTTATCCCGCTCTATAGGCTGGGTCGGCACAACATGATTTCTTCTTCGATCTACTTCTCTCTAGCCTTCACTAATTTCTCATCCACTTCACTATCCTTCTATACACAATCTATCCATCTCTTCTTTGGTTTTCCTCTTCTTCTACGTCCTTCCACGTTCATACCTATTTTTTTTACTGACAACAACAACATCTCTTCGCATAACATAACCAAACCACCCTATTCGTCCTGTTTGACTCTAATAATTACAAATATTCCTTCTTTTTTATATTGTAATAACTATGCTTGAAATTAATTTTAAACTAGTACATATCTACTTACAACTTGAGTCATTTGGTAGACACATGCTATGTAGCACATAACGTTGCGTTCTTCTATGAATTTTCCCTGCTCTATTTCTCCGATTTGCTCTAAAATAAAACAGATCGTCTGTGTATTATGTTGGGTGAGTGACGAATGAAAACCATACCCATACACGTACGTACCCTCAGTAACGTCATTTTTTGGCATGCAGGATTTTTTCATCATTTTGCCAGAATTTTTCAGCTGCTGCCTCGTCATCTGCATTCAAATCATTTTATGTTATTTAAACCAAAGTTAATAAAATTGCATCTTTATTTATTTGTTTGCATATTTTCTACACTTAGCTCGTCTTCTGCATAACCTACAAGATCCCAATTAATAAAGAAAGTTCTTCGTTCTTCTCCGACAAGATACCCTTTCTCCCTGCCCTGTTCCCAGTCTATCTGGGGCGGCGCAGTATGTTTCCTCTTCCATTGATATCGGTCAGACGTCATCAAGCCATCCACTCCCTTTTGATTCATATCCTCCATCACACCGTAAAGGTGCTAGTGATGAATGAATGTATAGAAAAGAGACGGAACGGGCCATGTCGAAAGATCGATGAACGGAGAGTGATTGGAATGACAACGTTCCAATCCCTGCTTCTCAAAGTTATGGCTTAGTTTTTACAACCGGCCACCTGCCTGACACCAACCGTCTTTGGGTATTAAGATACATTTCGCTGTTAATTGTAACACACCAACAGGTTTTGCTTACGATAATTCGTTCGAAATTTCCTTCACAAGTACATTTTCCTATGAGGCTGCTTGGACAGTCAGCAGCACGCCAGACTAACATGAAATGTCAAATGTTCTCGACTTTGTGCTTTACTACAAACAAATAACGGTTGAAAATCTATTGAAGAAATTTGTTTTTTTCTTTTTGGGTATTCTGAAGTACCGCTAAGTGTACTTTACCATTAACTTTGTATATCGAAACACACGAGTATTTCTTCCTTGATGATTCAATTGTGTTTTTTAGAAAACTCATTTCATTTTTCTGTCATAAGTAACAAAACTTATATTTACCGCACAACACAACCCAAGACTCAAAACTAACACAATGCACTGAAAACAGAAAACCTTCGTAATCCCCATGGTCACGACGTATTAGGAGAAGAAATATCCTACTCCCAGCATTTATATCAAGACATTACCAGCTGCAAGAAACAAAATTAAATGTGATTGATTGATGACCATTAATGAGACAGTTTTGACGTTTATTACAAGTATATCCTCTACGATGAGATGAAAGGGCTAATTTAATGTACTTAAATGTGCAATTTAGAAACGCTTGTCTTATTATGCCTTTAGTGTCGTTAGCTAACCCACTTATTTATGTGCGTGCAGACTGAGTGAGCAGACCTTTACATATAATAATATATCTTTATATTACAAATAGAGATATTGATTTTACAAATAATGTTAGACCACTTACAAATTGATGGATACGCAGTCTTCTTTAAGGAGTGCTTAATTTATTAGATTATAGAATTGTTTAAAAACCTGACTTTAAAAAAAATATGAAAAAGATAATTACGTTTTGGTCACCCATCCAATGACCAGCCTTAGCAAATGAATGTGCTCACCTTTGCGCCATCAAGCTCCTCCCCAACTCTACCTAGGACTAACAAGAGTTATTTCTTTAAAATTGTGATTCATAGGAAGCTTGGTATGTATTGTCGTCCCGGCTGGGTGTTACATAATCATTTATCATCTTGAACCAAACCATACAATTAAAATAACTAGCCAATCTCGTTAACAAGGTGTCGATACGTGATTAGCAACATGTTGCATGATATTTTGCTAAACTCTTCCTGTAGGGTGACAACAGGGTCGCCGAATATTGTGGAATGTTTTGATATCAGTACTAATATAATAATTACTCTAGTCAAGACCATAAACATCAAGATCTAGTCTGCTTACTTCTATGAATAATTTCATAAGTCGTCAAGTAAAACTGGATAAAACCGGAAAAATTAGGCAGAATAGTTAAGTAGATATTGATGCACAATTTAAAATATTAATCATTGCTTTTTATTCCGTAAGACCGGCAAGACGATTGCGTTGCGTCTGTTGCTAACAATTCTCGATTGAAATCAATGAAATACTTGCTTTTGCTATTATGTATTAACTTATCACATAATTATAGTCCACTGCTGTCCACATAAAGTATTAAGAATATTCATCATTATAATTGTGTTATGCGTTTATATGTCAGAAACTCAAGACTGGGTGGAGAATTAACCGTATAATTAGAAATGTTTAATTTACCAAAAATGTCGGACAGGACGGGGAATAATGAACAAAGTACGATCCACAAAATCTGTTTACACAAAGCCTATGTCATAACAAATGGTCAACGTTATGAGACAAAAAAGACCGAACAGAACTTTTCAATCCTAGAAATTCCAGCAGCTTGGTCATATGCATGTGAGATTATCAGTCCAGTTTAGCACTGTAATAGTTAACTCTCATCAATAAATGGTTATATAGCTGGCTTAGCACCTACCGAGAGACTATGCCTCAAGAAGGCAACTCCTAGAATGTTCTTGGGTATAGTGGTAAAGTTGTTCCTTTTGCTAACGATATGTGAAGCGGTAAGTGTGATCTATTTTCCAATACAGTAACATAATGTAGGTACTGCAAAGCACATTAAAGTTCATTGGTCCCACACTGTCTTGCAGAGGCAGTTCAATTATTGGTAGAAAAATAACACAACTATCCATGATATTTTTTCTTTTACAAATACACTTTTCATAGTTACTTTAATTGACTTTTCTCTGCATCAGTATTAAAGTTCCTTCTGCAAGTTCTGGGACAATTAATTCAACTGGCTTCTGTGTACATTTCAGATGACTCTGAAACAGCTTAAGAATGCTGGAAAGATGATGAGAAAGTCGTGCCAGCCAAAAAACAATGTAGCAGATGGTAAGCCTCTTAGCTTCATTAAAATTTCATTTACACAATTTGTAACTTTTGAAGCCAAAATTGTATGTAGGTCCGAGTGCACAGGTGGTTACTGTAACAATAAATATTAATCACCATCATGACCAGCCCTTTTAATGTCCCCACTGCTGGGGCACGGGCCATCTTCTATGGATGGAAGAATATAGGGAGATTAGGCCATAACCCACCACGCATGCCCAGTGCGGGTTGGTGGCTATAAACGCAGACGCAGCTGGGATCAACGGCTTAACGTGCCTTCCGAAGCACGGAGGAGCTCGAGATAATATATTTTTAGTCACCCATCCGGCCGTCAATGACCGGCCTTAGCGAACATGGCTTAGTTTACGCAATTACAGACCAAGCGCGCTATGCCACTGCGCTAGCTAGCTTCTGATATTATTATTATCTCAAAATATTTAGTTCCGACTTCCCTAATCTCTACAAGAAAGTGCGTTAGAGCTCTGTTTGATTTTATTTCATTTTTTTCAACAACGCTGCCGAACTCTTTTTTTTTCTTTGATGAGTCAGACCCTATAAGCATACATGTCGATCGGTAAGTCAGCATGTTATTATTAATAACGATAATCAATTGGAAGAATATAGGTATAATGCCCCCAAGCACAAGCTTATTTTATAATCTACAAAAGCACATTAGATAGAGATAGTGCACCAAGAACGTATAAAGAACTCCTGAAATAGGTAGAGGGCGTAATTTACAAGCGTATGACATATTTTTCTCTAAAATTCACCAGAAAAGATAGACCCACTCGATAAAGGTGTCTTCACTGATGAGAAAGAAGTCAAATGTTACATGGCGTGCATTATGAAAATGGCTAGCACAGTGAGTACCTACTTTTCTGTAAATTAAATTTCAAATCGTAATTAAATTAAAACTGTAGTGTGGAGCAAATAAAAAGTAATAAGTTTTCACTTGACTATCCACGTTAGTTAATTTTGCCGAAATTTCTTTAACCTTTCATCTTCGCACTGTAAGCGAACGGGTAATGTCGCAATATAAAAAAATCGATGGTATTTTACAAGTATTTTTTTAAACACTATTTGTTTCTTCTATAAACATTTTATAAATTAGATGTTATTTACAAACACAAAATTGATTTTTGAAGCTCGATGGTCGACGGCACTTCAGAGTTCCGACTACCCAAAACTGTAAAGCACAAAGTAAAAAGTCTGATACGCTATTACATACATACATAAATCACGCCTATATCCCCGAAGGGGTAGGCAAAGGTGAACTAGCACCCACGATTGACCTCACGTTTCACATCGCCAGTTATGTTAGGTCCCATATGTGGCGAGCCTATTGCCACTTATCGGGCAAAAAAGTCGCAGTAGGTACATTGCTAGGTGGTATAAGAGGAACGCCTCTGCCTACCCCTTGGGGCACATAAGAGGAATGCTTCCAATTCCTAATCACTGATTTATCCTTAGTCGCCTTGTACGACACCCACGGGAGAGATTTGGGGTGGTGACAATTGTAGTCTACTCTGCCGTCACCACACGGCTGATGCGCTGTTGACTGTACATAATATCAAGCACTTTCGAACTAAAATGTTTTTGTAAACGCGTTCTTGTACAGATAAAGAATGGAAAACCCAATTACGAAGCTGCGATCAAGCAAGCCGACCTACTCCTTCCTGAGGACATGAAGGAACCTGCCAAAGAAGCTCTGGCAGCTTGCAAACACGTCCGTGAGTTTCAATTCAACCATCATTTCCCATTCCCAAAGTTCGAAAAATTATAGTATAACATATCAGGACTATAATTTTTCGATTTTTTCTAATCACAATATTCTTTGTATTAACACACTCTTCGCTAATCAGTTTAGGTCCCATATAATACGTGGCGAGCCTATCGGGCACGCGTAGTGGTATAAGTAAGAGAAACGCTGCCCATTACTCATCACTATCTTTACCCACAGTCGTCTTGTACGACACCCACGGGAGGGATGGACAATTGTATTCTGCTCTGCCATCACCACACGACTCTCGGCGGTCCAATGGGTACTTTTAATTATAATAAATTTGAAGGAGATCGAATGTGTACTCTAAATGAGGTCCAATGGTCACTTTTTGCTAAGGAGGTCCAATGGGTACCGAACTTCCTAGATTAAATTTTAATTATGCTAATTATTATGTTTTCAGCTGACGCGTACAAGGACACGTGCGACGCGGCGTTTCACGTTACGAAGTGCATCTATAATCACAATCCTAGCATATTCTTTTTCCCATAAATTTATTGAAAATATGTCTGCTTCTTTAATTTTCTACTTAAATACATACACATAAATAACGTCTATGGTAGGGGGAGGCTGAGGAGAATTACACCTACGTTTTGCTGATCAGGTTAACTCCCATGTCCCATTTATCAGGCATAATCGAGTACATTGCTAGGTAGCATAAGAGGAACGCTGCTGCCCATTACTCATTGCTGTCATCATGGCATCGCATCAAAAAACTGACCCGGGTTAGGTCCTCAGGGCCGGTTTTTTGAAGCGTAGTTAACTCAACCATTTGTCAAAAATCGTTACTTATAGTATGAATAATATTGAATAATTAAGTAACTATATCAGACTGTTAGTTAACCATTAGTAACTAAAATTGTCACTAATGGTTAACTAACAGTCTGATATAGTTACTAATGGCTAAATATCAGACTGATATTTAACGATTAGTAACGATTTTTAACAATTGGTTGATCAAAAAACCGGCCCTTAGTCGCCTTGTACGACACCCGCGGGAGAGATGGGACGCGGTGACAATTTTATTCTGCTCTGCCGTCGCAACAAGACGCAAATGTCTTGAATCTACTTTTATATCAAGAGCCCAATGAACACCGATGTTACTCGAAAGAATTACCCGCACTTTAGACTTCCGTTGTGAATCAAACACAGGTATTACTTTTAATGAGGCATTAACACGCGTTTTTTTCTGTGCAATTGTCATTGGCATTTCCTGGCTTCATACTAAACCAATTATGTGTTATCTAGTTGTATGAAAAGATGATTGATAAGAATGTCTTTTAGGTTAGGCACATTATATTTCATATTCTATTATAATGTATCCTTATTTTAATCCGATTGAACTAGAATTGGGGAGATGTTGAAATTAGAAATCAGTTCTTTGGATCGAATGGCTCGATGCTAAGTTTATCTTTAGGGTCCGGTCCAGCCATCCGTCACTAGGCTGTATGTCATAAACCGGGATAGAATGATGTATTTATGTTGCCGTTATAACAACAAATACTAATAAACAGAATCAAATAAATATTATTATGGTGGCAACCATACAACAGCCATGATTTTTATTTTGCCGTATTTTTTAGATAACGGTACGGAACCCTTATATTTATTCGTGCGCGAGTCCCACTCGCACTTGATTGATTTTTATCCTAAGTTTTTAATCTATCTAAAAATTAGGTCCAAATGCGGGAAGCTAACCCCGCGTCTTCAGTTATCCGGACGACTGCCTATTCCAGGAGCTCAATGGTGATTAGTGATGGATCGCACCAACCCCTATCGACCATTAGAAAAGTCTAGTAAATTGCTATGTGAGTCAATCATTTGACAATCTATGACAATATGATCTTATCGTAATTCATATTTAATAAGCCTAAATAAACCTTTAAAATTTTACCTGAATACAAATACAAAATCCGATGTTGGTAATCTCTGTTACCAACGATAGATAATATGAATCAGGGTCCAATTTAATACGGGTAATTATTCTACATTTGATATATAAAACACGCATAAGTATTATGCTTACGAGACCATTCCTACGTATTATAGTTAAGTTACCAATAAGTTTCGCAGAAATTTATAAAACAATGTTGCTGAAATTATTGTTCGTGCTTAGTGTCCTGGCTATATCGTATGTAAGTAAGCTTATTATTATTATTGTCAGTAATTTTAATTCTGGTAATAGTGGTAGTTTCGAAAGTTTTTTTTCACTTTGTATTCACTTTCACCCTGAGTTGATTAATGACAGAAAATTATACGTAGGTTTTTTTAGTGCCAAAAACAGGACTTTTTTCCTTTTTAAACATTATTTTATTCATCACTGTGACCAAATTCTCATTTACTCCTCCAAATGAATAGAAATTATAAAATCTCTTTAATTATTTTTCAAAGTATCACACTATTTTTCGTATTTTTTATTCCTTATCATATTATTATTATTATTTCATTCCTTGGCTTATTTACTTTTTTCGTAATTCTTCTTCTCCCTGCCCTGTTCCCAGTCTATCTGGGGTCGGCGCAATATGTTTCCTCTTCCATTCATATCGGTCAGACGTCATCAAGCCATCCACTCCCTTTTGATTCATATTATCCATAACACCGTAAAGGTGCTAGTGATGAATGAATGTATAGAAAAGAGACGGAACGGACCATGTCGAGAGACCGATGAGTTATTGGAATGACAACATTCCAATCCATACTGCTCAAAGTTATGGTTTAGGTTTTACTGCTGGCTGCCTGCCTTACACCAATCCTCTTTGGGTATGCTGTTGTTGGTGGTTTGCCCTCCACCATTCGGGTGCCCCAAGGTGCTTATTGGTCTACACCGGGCAATCTCCCTTAGTCGATTTTTACGACACCCACGGGATGAGTTGGGGCTGGCCTATTCTACGTTATTTGTTCGCTCCCAGGCCAGCATAGGAGACCACCATTTACTTTTTCGTAATTATTATTCCTTATTACCCTGGGTTGGCTGTAAGAGATTGCTTTTAAGCAATAAGGCAGCCCAATTATATTCTTCTGTTTCTTTTATTTAAATGTCTATTTGTATCTATGTTTTTTTTGTACGATGTGCAATAAAGTAAAAGGTATTTATGTCACACCCGACCATAAAGTGGATTTTTCCGGCCGGCCGCGCGAAAATTACACTTCCTGGTCAAAATACTTGCGATCTGAGGCATTCTTTGTTTTATCGCCTTTGGTATATTAATTTACTGTTCTATTTTAAGAATTTTTATTTCTTTAAGTATTTTTAACCCTCTTAACAAAAGGCATCCAGGAGTCCGTTGGAGATTAGGCGTTGGATCCTGTCACAGGCGTTGGACTGCAACAAGGAGTACCCGATCAGCACCGAAGAGGTGCAGATGATGCTCAACTTCAAGCCGTCCAAGAGCAGAATCACCAAATGCTATATAGCTTGTATCTTTAAGAAAATCCATTGGGTGAGTTCCTGTTCCAGAAATTATTTGATATCATGCATCCTGCCCTTATTTTGTTTGATTGCTGTAGGTATTAATCCAGACTCTAAAAAATACGAACAAAAGGAGCTCGCTAGCGCAGTGGCATAGCGCGCTCGGCCTGACATTGCGTAAACTAAACAATGTCCACTAAGGTAGGTCGTTAGATAGGTGACCATAAATATATTAAGTATCTCGAGTTCCTTCGTGCTTCGGAAGGCACCGTTAAGCCGTTGGACCCGGCCGGTTTGTCGTTAATACCCACCAACCCGCACTGGGCCAGCGTGGTGGGTTATGGCATATTCTTCCACCCATATGGAAGGCCTGTGCCCTAGCAGTGGGGATTAAACGGTTGACGATAATGATGATGAACAAAATACAAACTGTTATTGTTAAGTGGAACTTCAATATCAGTATCGGTACTGTTACGCTCGGTCTCCTTATAATAAATGTAAAATGATTTTTAAAGTTAGTTGGGAATAAATCGGTGAATACACGTAATTTCATTTATCGTAACCATTCAAACAATTATCAAGCTTAACACCCCAACAGGTACTCAATATTATATACTTAGACCAGTGTCTGCTATGAATTACCTATTATCATCATCAATCTTATAATATCTGACTGTTAGAGATTCAGCATCAGCGAGCTAGAATATAATACATACATAAATCACTCCTATATCAACGAAGGGGTAGGCAGAGGTGAATTATCACCCACTTTTCGCCAATTAAATTAGGTCCCTTGTAATAGGTGGCGAGCTTGCCATATATCGGGCACATAAATCGCAGTATATTGCTAGGACCACCTAGCAATATACCTACTGAGATTTGTGTTGTATGCTCATCGCTGTCTTTATCTACCCTTAGTCGCATTGTACGCCACCCACGGGACAGATGGGGGTGGTGACAATTGTTATCCATTGTGCCGTCAACACACGGCTTGATATTGAAGCGAAACTTGAAATGTTTAAACTAATATTGTGTTCAATTGCTCTGTATTTTAGTTGGATGACAATGGTAACTTCGATTTAGAAAAAACGAACGAATTCGCAGAAAAAGAGTACACAAATAACGCAACCCTGTTGGAAAACGCCAAGAAAGTATTTGAATCCTGCAACAAGGGTGAGTTTAATAACAGACATTAACTGCCGCACTCAGAAACGTCAAATAACGTTATTAAGTACCTACTTAATGTCAAAAAATGACAATTCAAAACTAGTCGCTATTTTTGCCGGGTCTATGGTATAGATTTAAGAGATTTTTTTGACTTTAAGTACTCATTAAAGTTATTTGACGTCTCTGAGTGCGGCAGTAAGTATTCAGCTTTAATGTGTAATAATTAAAGCACAGATAAACACATATCATACTTGCACTTGGCTTCTAGTCTCGGGATTTAGTGCGAGTTAGAGCGCGAGCAAAACATTTTCTTTTCCCCCCGAGGAGATTTTGTCCACGCCCCGTGATAGGGAGTCAGAAACCTTCCAGTGTATAAAAAAACCATCTACATAAATCCAATCCCGCTAATGATTCTGTTTTTTCCGTCGTTTTAAAATCATTAATAAAAAAAGTCAATATCTCCTATCAACACAACAACAAATTCTCCAACTTATAATAATTATATAGTGTGCGTACCTATACACACACATTGAACACTAAAATTAGGGACATGAAATAATGAGTAAAATACTCTGTTTCATATAGTTAACGCTGAGCCTGTAACGGATGGAGCAGAGGGTTGCGACAGGGCAAGCCTTTTGGCCCATTGCCTGGTGGAGAACTCTCCCAAGGTGAGACTTTATTATTATTGGAGTTATTTCAATACAATAATCCGTAATTTATCAGAATATGAGGAGCTGGATAGCATGTGGCTAAGCGCGCTCGACTTGCGATTGCGTCAACTGAGCAATTTTCCAAAAACCTTTTTAAACCGTTAATCTTTTCTTTTTCAGGCTGGCTTTTCTTTAGAAGGGTTATAATAGAGGAGCAGAAATTGCAGAAGCAAAAACCAAAATACTTTAATAAACCGATTACAAATTTATATGCAACACTATTTTTATTAGCTTATTAAATTTTATTCAATATGCCAACCCTGACTCACCCCAGGGTTGTCGTAAAAGTCGACTAAGAGAGATTGCCTGGTGTAGACCAATTAGTATAATTATCTTGGGACCCCCGAATGTTGGAGGGCAAATCACCAACAACAGGATACCCAAAGAGGGTTGGTGTCAGACAGACACGGCTGTAAAACCTAAGCCGAAACTTTAAGCAATACCTACATTTTGGAATGTTATCATCCAAATTAGGTACTCTCCGTTCATCAGTCTCTCGACATAGTCCATTCCGTCTCATTTCTTTACTAGCACCATTCCAGTGATGGGGAATTTGTGAGTCAACAGCTTAATGACGTCTGACCGATATTATTGGAAGAGTTTACATGAAACACTGCGCCGACCTGCGCAGCTGATAAACTGCGACAAGGCAGGAAATATTAGACCATACAATGCAATTAAAGGGCTGGTGATGATGATTATGGTAATGAAAAGACCTACCGTTAGCATTTCATAATACGGCGCCACAATTGGCTATACAAAATCCACCGCTCACAGTTGATTTTCAGTGATTCAGTAAATACCACTATTTGGACAAGAAATGAGGAAGGATACGGATAAAAGTTACAAACAATATTAAAACGCAGTTTTCACTCAATACATTTATTGCACTCTTGTGCTGTGAAACAAATCGGTGTATACATTGTATTTTATCATACAATAAAACAAAACACTTAATTTTGACTCTTATTACGAAGTGCCTGAAAGAAAACATTGACTTGTATTGCTAAACTAATACTAAGTAATTATTATGAAAATATTCGAGTTACGTAAGTATTTGACTCTCTTTATGGTTAATTCACCTTAATGTAATTAACAAGTCAAGTCAATACAATTAATCGTTATTTATTTCTTAAAACGATTTTTAAATACGAAAATAGGGACTGTTTTTTCTTCTTTTTTTTAATACACTAATTAACAACTTTATGATTAAGCATACATTTGTTCAAGAAGCACTTACTTGTTCTTTGAAATGTAGCTAAAAACATCTCTTTCTACCGACGATCATCAAAACAATTTTATAATTTGGCATACGCGATGAGGGGTCCTTTGCCATAACAAAATCATTATCAAAACTTCAATAACCGCCTCTCTTAGCCAGATTGAAAAGAAAAGATGGCAACTGATATTGATTGGAATAAAATATGAAAATAATTTAAAAAATTACTAGATTTAAAATTCTAAAGAATATCAGTGTAGAAATAAGCACACTGCATTAAAAAATAAGGTGTACGATAACACAGCTCAATCCAAATTTTTGGACAAATATTTAACTTATGGACTTGCAACTGTCGATGTCACACAAATATGGTCATTAAACTAACTACATTAAACACAAATTCACGTGAACACACTGGTGCAATATAAATTTTAATGACCAACGAAACAATACTCTAGGAAAATAATGAAATTAATCATTCGAAAAGGCATTAGTAGGTTAGGTCCAATCAGCATTTGGCTTCCGAAAAACCCAAAACATTTTCTTGCAAAAATAGGTCTTAATGTCATCCTAGATTTAGAGTATACCATGGAAACACCGTGGGGAAAAAATAACGTAGAATGTGCCACCGCCAACTGACCCCAGGGGTGTCATAAAAGTCGACTAAGGGAGATTGTCCGGTGTATACCTATAAGCACCTTGAGGCACCCGAATGGCGGAGGGCGAACCACCAACAACAGCATACCCAAAGAGGGTTGGGCGGCCGGCTATAAAACCTAAGCTAAAACCTTGAGCAGTATGGATTGGTGCGTTGTCATTCCAATCACTCTCTCCGTTCATCGGTCTCTCGACATGGTCCGTTTTTCCTATACATCTTTTCTATACATTCATTTATCACAAGCACCTTTCCGGTCATGGTGAATTAAAAGGGAGTGTACGGCTTGATGACGTCTGACCGATATTAATGGAAGAGAAAACATACTGCGCCGACTCCAGATAAACTGGAAAGAGGGCAGGAAAATTTAGACCACATTATGCGTTTTTGAGTTATGGCATATCTTTGAAAAGCCTTATTTAGAAATATGGCTCAGGAGCTTATGAGACTGTCTCTTATTATAAAAATGCGCAAAAATATTATCAAACAAAATTTACATATACATTCTTTCTTTTACCGCCCTTGGTATATAATCTAATATTTAGATGTGATGATAAAAATAAAGATGAGTGGTTTAAAACACATGAAAAGGATATAACTAAGAAAAATATTCTAGAAAATAAGTAGTGTAAGTTTAATTATTTTATTTAAGTTGTGCTTCTGATATTGTACATGTATTATAAAAATTCTTGTTGAAATAGCATATATTGAAATAGAAACCACGTCACACAAAACTGTGTGTCCAGTATATTCTTTTCAAATAAATATAATGATATGTTATCGGTTACTTCAAGTTCATTTCATATTTTGGCAATCTAACATCGCTATACAATATACATATTATATGCGACTACTAGGTACAAAGAAAAAGATTACTTTCAGAAGAACTTCGAAAAATTATGATATACAACATGTAACAGAAATAAGGCACACCCTGGATACTACCCATGCTAACATAGTCATATATGTAAATAATATGATGTAATTAAAAGCGATTATTGTTAATTTTTTTTTCTTCTCCCCCACAATTTTTTGCAGTCAGCAAAGCAAAATATATGGAAAAATCGAAAATTAATTTTACAATTTCCAATTTTTGTTATCACCATAGTTTTTATAATGATTAAGTTAGCATGGGTAGTGTTCAGGGTGTGCGTTATTTCTGTTACGTTATATAAGTACCTACATAATTTTGAGTTTTTCCCTGACCTCTTTTTTATTGCAATAATGTTTTTTTCATTTATATGATCTTTCAGTAAAAAAAACAAATAATGAAGCTATAACTGTTTGATATGTCCGACTATGATAAAACTTGCCAAATTGCATTTGCAAGCTTAAATTGCAGTGAGTGGAAACAGTTGTCAATTAACTTACCAAAAAATTGTGGAAGTCACTTGCCAGTGCCACTAAGTAGAGATTAGAAAATCAATTTTAAAAAAATATTACAGGTTTGACCGGTTAGGAACATTATATTATTAAATAGACAAAGAAACACTTTCTATTTACAAAACTTACCAGAAACATATTATTCATTATTATATAGTTATTATCATTATCATCGTAGTATTTTATATGTTAAATACAGATATTAATTCTACTAATAGTATACAAATATATACTTTTTATTTTTCATGGTTATATTTAAAAGTATTATAGTTTTTTTATAATATAAACTTGGATAAAAATATGTATGTCATATACACTATACTACTAATAGTCCGTTTCAAAAGTAAATACATATTGGAGGTAAAAGAACTGAGAAGACTTCAGGAGGCGATTGAATAGCAATGTGTGAAAAATACCTAATTTTAATACAACAATTCATGAATACTACAACTAACTGGCTGCCGGATGCAGACAAGTAGTTAAAAATTAATTAATTAAAATACCAATTACTTACAAAGACGAATTTATACAGAAAAAATCTAAAGCACATAATTATTAATTACATTGATTATTGATTATTTTTTATTTATAAGTAGTTGTAAGACGAGCTGCATAATATTATTATAAATCTAGTGCATTAAATTTTACGGGCACTTCATAGTATCTGGAAATACACCACGTGTGCAATATTTTATCACGAAATAATATATGATAAATGGTTGACGTATGGCGGCGGCAGAGCAAAATACAATAAATTGTCACCACCCCCCATCCGTTCCCCGGGTGCCGTACAAGGCGACTTAGGGCAAAGACAACGATGAGTAATGGGCAGCAGCGTTCCTCTTATACCACTGAACAATATACTGCAATTATTGTGCCCGTTGCATTAGAATAGGTAGAATACATGGGAACTGAAACAAGCTGGTGAAACGGGAGTGTTGAAACACCGCTGCCTACCCTTTAGGGGAGAAAGAAGATTTGTGTATGTATCTATCTATCTAAAAGGCTATGCCACATAGAGATATTTATTCTTTCAAAAAGTATAGAAATTTGAAATTGAATGAATTCACTGAGAAGGCTATACTACCCATGCTAAAATAATCATATAAATACTATGCATCATAAAAAAATCGAAAGAAGTAGGTATTTCTTTTCTTACCCCATTCAAATTGTTCGGTCAGTAAAGCAATATGTATGTATGAAACATCGAAAATCAATATTACAATTTCGAATTTTTGATAACACCATAGTTTTTATACGAAAAAGTGGTCATATCATAGGTACATTGAATTTCTCTTTTATTGAGATAACTCAATATGATTTCTAGTCGACCAAAGCAGCCCGTCTAACAGCTCCTTAACATAAAATACATGCCACTTAGGGCCTGTTTCACAATCGACGGGTAAGTTCTGAACAGCTTACTTGGCAGATGATTTGACAGTTGAAATATGAATGGACAATGGGTACAAATGTATGGACTCTGGTCTAGGACCCAATATATATGTCATATATCGTTAGAGAGGTATGTACTCATAGAAACGAATTGGTATGGCGCTTACCCTGATTTGTTGTCCGATCGGAGTACGCGTACCTTGAATATTAAATCATTTTGTGATTACATCTCTAAGTATTTTTGTTATATTCGTCAAACGTCGTAATTCGTCCATACATTAATTCCATACCTTTCATTTAAGACCTAAACCATTAAAATCAGTTCAGCCGTTTGACGAATATAACAAAAATACTTAGAGAGATTGAGTTCAATGGATCTCTCCAGTATTACAGCGTAGCTACCTATGTGACAAAAAATCAAGATGGCGACCGTGAGTTGCATACTATCCAATATACCGACCACACATATTTATAAGCCGATATCTCGATTCGGACAACAGTTCGAAATGTGACCCCATAATAACTTTTTTGCTACTACAAAGGACCTATCCATTGCAATACGCTTCAATTCTATTGGTCAGTAGACCAAAATGCCCATACCCCTTAATGTCAATAGAACTGCCAAGTAAGCTATCCAGTGGGCCTATTCCCTAACTTTTTTTGACAGTTGAAAGTGATTATCGCCGAACTATTTACTAATACATTGCTGTTATCACAGGACAAGTGTCACAATAGCATTATAGTAAAGTAGTAATGGATACGTAAATAGTTCGGTGATCATCACTGTCAACTGTCAAAAAAAGTTAGGGAATAGGCCTACAGAACGTACCCGTGGATTGGAAAGGCCCTTAAGCGACTATTGGCATCAGAATCGCACACCGACTACCCTCTTCAGTAAAACAGTCCTTATGCAGCTGTGAATACGGCGTCTATTCCAGGAGCACTAGCTGACCCTCGGCGAGGTCGCCGGCGCTGTTCTGTTATATGCTGTCGTAGCTGTTGGGGTCGGGGGAGGCGGCGGCGGCGCCCCGAGGGGGCAGCTTGAACCCGCTGCGGGCGAACGCCCAGCCGTCCTGCACATATACATATTTTATTTCATAGTGTATAACAGTACCTAGGTTATGTCTAAGCAATGTCGCTAAGGCCAGTCATTGGATGGGTGACCATAGCAGATTATACAAGGTGTAACAGAGAGGTGTAGTCATATTTAAAAAGGTTATTCAGGCCATGCCGTGTGGTAACGGCAGAGTAGAATACAATTGTCACCACCCCAAATCTCTCCCGTAGGTGTCGTACAAGGCGACTAAGGATAAATCAGTGATGAGGAATGGGCAGCAGCGTTCCTCTTATACCACCTAGCCAAGTACTGCGACTTTAGTGCCCGATAAATGGCAATAGGCTCGCCACCTATTACATTGGACCTGACATAGTTGGCGAAACGTGGGTGTTAGTTCACTTCTGCCTACCCCTTCGGGGATATAGGCGTGATTTATGTATGTATGTCATATTTAGCGTATAATAGTACCTAGATTATATACTATATAATAGTAGATTATATACTATTTAATCTACTATTATATAGTATTATATACTATTATATAGCTAGCCTGGGAGCAAAAAAATAACGTAGAAAGGGCCAGCCCCAACCCATCCCATGGGTATCGTAAAAGTCGACTAAGGGAGAGCGCCCGGTGTAGACCAATAAGCACCTTGGGGCACCGGAATGGTGGAGGGTAAACCACCAACAACAGCGTACCCAAATAGGGTTGGTCAGGCAGGCGGCCGGCTGTAAAACCAAAGCCAAAACCTTGAGCAGTATGGATCATGGGTCTCTCGACATGGTCGGTTCCGTCTCTTTTCTATACATTCATTCATCACTAGCACCTTTACGGTGGGATGGATGATATGAATCAAAAGGGAGTGGATGGCTTGATGACGTCTGACATATGAATGGAAGAGGAAACATACTGCGCCGACCCCAGATAGACTGGGAACAGGGCAATCGCGGTGTCGAAAGTGAGATATTGTTAAGGGACTGTGTAAACCTAAACTTGGGTCACAAGCCCCAAGCGCTGCTCCTGACATCCCTTTCTGCAGCAATATGGACCAGGGGCATGAACAAATAATGCTTAAGAGTTTTCGTCTCTTAAGCATTTCACTCGGGAACAAAATGTCGATGTTCAGCACACAACCATTACACATGCATACATGTGTAAGTATGTATACGTGGATGGGTGTCATTCGGGATTGCATTGATTACCTATGTGAAAATATAAGAGTGCGAGTTTAATTTTATAATATGAATAATTATAATTTTAATTGTACTATGGTATCGACCAAGGAGCCTGAAAATAAATGATTTTTATTTTTTTGCTTAGGTATTACCCTACCAGGATTCGTATCCGGTACATCATAGCCAATAGCCAACGATCTGATCATTAGACCAAATTAATCATAAATACAGAAATAATTAACTTACCCTGATCAGATTAGGAAGGTCAGTCCAGAAACTCAGGTTCGGAATGACTTCGATTCCCGTCGCTCCCATCAGGAATTTCTTGGTGCAAACTCCCAGGACGAGGTAGAATATCACGAAGGAGAAGAATATTATGAGGAGAGTTGAACCGAACGAGCGGCCAGGGGACTCCAGTTGTGTAAAACACGCTTCTCTCGAGTAGAAGGTTAGGATCTGGAAGGAATTCAACGGCAGGAGTTAAGCGTAATTAACTTAAACTTCAATTATTATTTTTTTTATTTTATTTGGACATTAATTTCTTTTTGTTAGCTTACAAAATCCCACTACTGGGCAAAGGTCTCAACTGCAGCCATTATATAAATGTTAGAGAAATTATAAAATAAGGATAAATCAATCATGAGGAATGGGCAGCAGTGTTCTTCTTATACCACCTAGCAATAGCAATGTACTGCGACTTTTGTGCCTGATAAATGGCAATAGGCTCGCCACCTATTACAAGTTAGTTAACCTCTGCCTACCCCTTCGGGGATATAGTTCACCTCTGCCTACCCCTTCGGGGATATAGGCGTGATTTATGTATGTATGTATGTAGAAAAATTATTACAAAAAAATTGTGGTTCGAATAAGCTCGAAAAATTATAGTCGCATACCCGCGTATAATTATTCGAATTTTTTTTTATTTTTCACTTTCTTTGTATTAATCTTTAATTGCCGTGTTGTGACGGCGGAGTCGCCACCCCCATCTCTCCCGCGGGTGTTTTACAAGGCGACTAAGGGTAAAGACAGTTATGAGTAATGGACACTAGCGTTCCACATAGCAATATACTGCGATTTACGTGCCCGATACATAGCAATAGGCTCGCAAGCTACTACATGGGACCTAACCTAATTGGCGAAATTCACCCCTCCGGGGATGTAGGCGTGATTTATGTCTGTATTGTGTTGATAAGCATATCGTTTTTACTTTATTATCTTGAGTGGGTTTTGATATAAAGCGCTGGTTTTCTTAATAATACAAGTACTTAAGAACTTCACATTAAAAAATATAAAAAATTGGAAGTAGTTTTCGCCCGTTAGCTTCTTGCGTAGTGTGGGGGTGGATGCGTAACAGGCGGGTCAGTCAGTCCCTCCTGGTTGGTCGAGCTGCGAATATCACGACATACGCAGCCAGCCAATCGTCGCTTACCACATATGCCGTGATATGTACCAAGGTGACCTAGTCATCACTGGTTAGTGTTGCAACATAATTGTATAATAAAGTTTAGGGAGACAGACGTTCCAAAATTGGCCTGTTCTTAATTTGATAGCATTGTAAATTGCCAATTGCAAAAAAAACATCCAATTTGTCGTAGTGTGTGGCCTAGTCCGGCTTTAACCCATTTCCCTTTTCAATGTGCATTTTTTGTGCGCGAAGAGCTCATATCGCAATGTCGAGCACGCTTCGCTAACGATTGCGGAAGCTGGACCACTTCGTAAAGGCTAGTTTTCAGTGTATTGAAAATTCATTTAAACACTCCGCACCGTGTGATGACGGCAGCAGAACACAATTGACACCACCCCCATCACTCGTCGCACAAAGCGACTAAGGATAACACCACACGAGTAGATAAACCGATGGATGAATCGATTCAATTAACAGGGGAATGTTATTAGAATAGAATAGATGATTATTGCTATAACTGTGTACAATTTGCTGGTATTAATGCATAAGTCAGTCACAACAGTTTGCCCATTCCGGGCATGCAATCTAGATTAGTTTTAAAATTTTAATTAAATATTATTTGTAAAAAAGTATTCATTCAAGTTATAAAAGACTCTTTATCAGCCAGCATTTTAATTTAAACTTGAATTTAGGCAAGTCTTGGGATTTAATATCAAGAGGCAGATGATTGAATACTTTTATACTGGTGTAAAAAGTACTCTTATAATACAAAAATATATTAATTTTAGGTAAATATATATTGTGCTTATATTTATTTCTGACCGTGTGTCTAGATATTTTCTTGTCAAATAACTCTGGGTGCTGCTTAACAAATACTGATGCTTCTAAAATATAAATATTTGTCAGCATAAGATGTCCCTTTTCTTTAAAAGTATTTCTTAGAGTATTACAAGATGCTATACACGGGAGATATGCTTATTCGAGCATCTAAATACAAATACGATTTCAAAGATAAATTAAGTAGTAGTGTACAATAAGGCCTGTTTCCGCTAAGAATAAATCGGTTGGCTTAGAGTTTTTACTGATTAATTAAGATTATATGTAGTTAACTATAACAATAACAATATCATTTATTTTATCATGTAAAGATTATTGATATTTTTGTAAAATAAAAATAAAAGTGTAGCCATGTGACATTAAGTCAGTATATTTCTTGTGTAAGTTAGACACCAAGGTACAGTGTTATCCCATTTTCCAAAATTTGTCAACTAGCCTATAGCTAAAATAAAAAGGATTGCATACTCACAATGTCATTAGGTTCGTCTAAATTCGTGATATGCAATTGATCATTTCCTTGCGCGCATGTCAGCAATATTGTAGTTTTACTGAAAATGAAAAGTTTAGTTTATTAGTGTGATCCACTCCCTTTTAATTCATATCATCCATGACACTGGAAAGGTGCCAGATATACAGAATAGTGATGGAAAGGGCTATGTCAAAAGACCGATTAATGGAAAAAGTGGTTGGAATTACCACATTCCATCTTAGTAGTGTAAGACTGGCTGGCTGCCTAACAACAACCCTCTTTGGTTGTGCTGTTGTGTTATGATGTGTGATTTGCTCTCCATTATTTTAGTGCCCCAACCCCAAGATACACGGGCAATCTCCCTTAGTCTTAACATGTACGGGCAATCTCCCTTAGTCATAAGATACATGGGCAATCTCCCTCCGTCATAAGATACACGGGCAATTCCCTTTAACCACCAAAATCTTTGTACTAATTTTTCTAATATTTATATAATGTAAAAATTAAAATCGAACAATCTCCTTTAGTCCTAAGATACACAAGAAATCTCCCTTAGTCATCTTTTACGAACCCCGAAACATCAAGAGCAATATAGATATTGCATTTGACTACTGACATTTAATTCCTCAAATATAGTAATTTAATCCCACAGTATGACACCTTCAGGAGTAGTCAGAGTGACCTTTATCTTAACTGGTTCACACAGATAAATATTATCGATGATAATAACAAAAAATTGCACTCCAGAATGTGAAATGTATTTGAAGTTCAAAGAGCGCAAATAGTGCGTTCAAATAGTGCAGTAATAGATGTTCAAATTCTGAACACTTATTTCCGCACTCAGTGTATGTGTAGCAGGAGGTATGTCACCATGATGTGGTGACATAAATATAAATGTAGCCAGGAAGCAAGATCTTAGTTGGTAGTAGACTGTAGAAGCAACAAAGCAAATGGAAATAGAATCATCATCAAATGATAAGATTCCCTTAACTTAATTTATTAACTTAATGTCATTAGTCTTGATCTTAGAAATGTTGATGTACAATAAAGTATATTCTACTCTATTCTCTATTCTATTCTAAATTTATTTGGGTTGGCCAAAGTAGCCATTTTGGCCAAACCAAATAAATTTAAGTTAATGTCCAATCTTAGAGACTGATTTATAATTATTGTTATGACATAATGTTGAATCTGGCAGACAAATAAAAAATGTCTTATACTGGGGATAATTATCAAGAATCATAATTTTTTTTTGATATTTTCGAACCCTGTTATTTATTAAAGTATGTTCTGCCAGTCATTCATCCAACAAAGTATATATTACACTTTTAATGTTTACTTACGAAGGAGGATTCATATGCACAATTGACCTTCCATCATTACTAAAAATAGCGTTAGAAGTGTTTCCTAAATAATTGCAGGCAGTATTGTTCAATTGGAATGTATCCTTGCCTTGTAATTTCATTAAAGTAACTTCCCTGTATATCTGAAAAGAAAAAAAATATTATTATTTCAGTTTTTATCTGAACATTGTATGAGGGCTGAGTGTTATAGGCAGATGTCAATGTGCCAATTATTTTGTGAAGAAAATTTATTATAAATTATAGTAAAACAATTTGTTCAATTGACCATGACAATACGAGAATATTTTATACAATATGTTAAAAAATTATGTTACCTGCAAAGAAAATTAGTATGGTGGGTACTTTTTTTACATTGAGCAACCACATAATAAGCATAAAAATAAAATTTTGTAAATTTTAGAGTTATTAAAAAATATAGAAAAAAAATCATTTCTGCCAACTAGGTAACACTACAATAAATTGCTAATAACCAACAACGATAACTAATAACAAATGGATAGATACCTAGGAATGTTATTATAGAAGTGTTTACAATATAAAGAGCCAAACCTTTATGATACATTTTAGGCCAAGAACAATATAATAAACATAACTTTTCAATTATATTCCATGCATCATCATCATCATCGTAATCATCATCAGCCCTTTAATGTCCCCACTTTTGGGGCACAGGCCTTTCTATGGATGGAAGTATACAGGGAGAATGGGGCATAACCCACCATGCTGGCTAAGTGATGATGCAGCTGTTGGCGCCAACAGCTTAAAGTGCCTTAAAAAGCACAGAACCAGCCTTTGCAAACATTGCTTAGTTTTCACAATCACAGGCAGAGCATGCTAAGCCACTTCACTATAAAGTACCATGCATAAGTCCAACCACAAGATAAAAACATAATGAGGTATAAACCAAGAAGATAAAATCATAATTATTTAAAAACATTAATTAGACCCCATACATACATACATAAATCACACCTATATCCCCGAAGGGGTAGGCAGAGGTGAACTAGCACCCACGTTTCACCAATTATGTCAGATCCCATGTAATAGGTGGCGAGTCTATTGCCATTTATCGGGCACAAAAGTCGCAGTACTATTGCTAGGTGGTATAAGAGGAACGCTGCTGCCCATTCCTCATCACTATAGTATCCTTAGTCGCCTTGTACGACACCCATGGGAGCGATTTGGGGTGGTGACAATTGAATAAATAAATAATAGCGAATAAATAATTCACCGCATGAATTATTAACTAAAATGTGTATAAACACATGGTACAGATTATCTGTATAGGCTCTTCCTCTTATCCCTTTCCTATTTCTGGTCTATCTGGGGTCAGCACAGTATGTTTCCTCTTCCATTCTAATTAGTCAGACGTCAACAAGCCATCCACTCCCATATCATCCATCACTGCGTAAAGGTGCTAGTGATAAATGGATGTATAGAAAAGAGATGGAAAAGACCATGTCAAGAGACCAATGAACAGAGAGTGATTAGGTTGACAACATTCCAATCCATACTGCTCAAGGTTTTGGCCAGTCACCTAACTGACACCAACCCTCTTTGGGTATGCTGTTGTTGGTGGTTTTCCTTCCACTATTTAAATGTCCCGAGGTGCTCATTGGTTTACACCAGGCAATCTCGCTTAGTCGACATTTAAGACACCCATGAGATGAGTTGAGGTTGGCACATTCTACATTTTTTTTTTGATCCCATGCCAGCATGGAAGGTTACTACTATATGCCTGTATATGCTAATCAACCAATATTGAAAAGAATTTCTTGAGACTGAATGTTGTATCATGAAATTAGTCACAAAAATTGGAAATCAAAAAGCAGTCAATGGTGAATTACTTACAGACAAAGGTTCGTCACAAGTATCTCCTTTTTTATTAGGGTAATTTGTCTTGATATCTGCACAAGGATGGAAGTAGTATGTACTCAATTTATACTCGCTACTATCACTATTTTGCTGATAGTAATACGTTTTAAAAAAGTTTCCTTGAGCCACAGGTGTGAGATCGACACCGGTACCATTTGGAAAAACACATTTGCAAGGCGTTCTTTTAGCACATATATCAAGAGAACATTGTGAGGGTATTACAAAAACTAAATATACAAAAATTAAGCACAAAATCAAATTTTTCGTGGCCATTGTAAGAATAATTCTGAGCGAGAACTCAGTCAGACTTTTTTTGCGTATCGTTCTTCTGTCAAATAGGTACTGTCAAAACATACGAAATTCATCATGCTTTGACGTTTTTGTTATATTTTTTTATGTTTCGTTAGTTTTAAATTCTCCCTATATTTTAAGGAAGGCAAAGGGTCTAGCCCATACAGCCAAGTCTTTAGTGTATATTTTATCTGTAGTCTTATGAAATAATGAGTGGGTGAAAAGTATGAATGAAATGAATTTTACGTTAAAATATGGGTGCCACATATTTTAACGCATCTAGGGAGTGCTTGGCGCGAATTGAATGGTAACAGAGTTAATGATGGTGCTTGATGAAATGGATAAAACCACTTTTTATAGTGATCTTCACCACAACATCAAACACATCATGAGACTTATTTTCGATGATTCTGCATAATTGCACATCAACACGGATGCTTGTGCATCAAAATAACACCACTTTCACTGCACAAAATCCACTCTGTAACAATTTTTGAATTAGTGAAAATAAATCTGACTGACACCACGAAACGCGCCAAACACTCCTTTCTTATGTTTCGTTTTCCAATTAATAAGGCAATAAAATTCAACACCGACATCCAATATCCTTTTGAGAATTTTATAATGGTTTATACCACCTCATCACTCATCAGTCGCCATCCTGTTAAAGCCCTATCGACTTGCGAGTAAAACTGCCGGTCTTAAGCAGGGAAAGGCATACCCACGGGCAAGGCAAACACACCCTAGATACGTTATAATGTGTGACATCCACATATTTTAATGTAAAATTCAAGAAATGTGAAACTATAGACATGGCTGTTTAGATCCTTTAATCCTTGCCTTGCATGAAAGTTTCGTGGTGTCAGTCAGATTTATTTTCGCTAATTCTTTAATTGTTACAGAGTTGATTTTGTGCAGTAAAAATGGTGTTATTTTAATGCACAAGCGTCCGTGTCGATGTGCAATTATGCAGAATCATTGGAAATGAGTCTTGTGATGTGTTTGATGTTGTGGTAAAAATCAATGTAAAACAGGCACCGTCATTAACTCTGTTACTATTAAATTCGCGCCAAGCACTCCCTAGATGCATTAAAATATGTGACACCCATATTTTAACGTAAATTCATTTCATTCATACATTTCACCAACTCGTTCATATTACTAAAGATAAAATATACACTAAATACATAGCTGTATAGCACACCCAGACCCTTTGCCTGTCCTAAAGTATAGGGAGAATTAAAAAAAATATTTGTAAATTGGCATTGACATTTGACTGACAGTGACAGCTAAGCTAAGCTCGTTCGTTCATTTTGTTTGTTTTGTTATGACAAACGTAGTGTATTATAATAAGTACTCTTTGATTGGAAGAAGAAGTTTGTTCTAAAACGTGTTTGCTTGAGTTTCGAAGCGAATAGATAATTTTAGGTCATAAACTGAATCCAGCTCTTTCCCAATATTATATTTTGGTTAAATTCTATGAGTTATTTGCAATGATATTATATATAATATCATTGGTTATTTGCATCAAATAGAATGATATATTTTAAGATTAAACGTTTAATGTAATTGAATTTGTTTTCAAAGGAACTATTAAAAAATGTCTGATAAGAAGAAAAAAGTTTTTATGCCAAAGGTAACTCTGTTTTTGTTCCAAATACCTAGTTTTATGACTATCAGCAAGTCTTTCTTAAATGGAATAAGAATAAGAACTGTTCTGAGAATAAAAAGCCACTTATCTCGTTTCACTGACTTTGTTGCATAAATTGTGTAGTTAGGGGAAACAGACAGAATCCAATTTATTAATTTCACACAGATTCAAATACCAAATAAGATTACTAAATTAGATTTTATTTCATTCCACAAACCTCTTCTATCTTGCAAAATATTACTTATACATACATACATACATACATAATTCACACCTCTATCCCCGAAGGGGTAGGCAGAGGTGAACTAGCACCCACGCTTCGACAATTATGCTAGGTCCCATGTAATAGGTGGCGAGTCTATTGCCATTTATCGGGCACAAAAGTCGCAGTTCTTTGCTAGGTGGTAGGTATAAGAGGAACGCTGCTGCCCATTCCTCATCACTGATTTATCCTTAGTCGCCTTGTACGACACCCACGGGAGAGATTTGGGGTGGTGACAATTGTATTCTACTCTGCCGTCACCACACGGCCACAATATTACTTATCTGTGCCATTAATTGTAGTCTAATATTCTAGGAGCAAATTACACCAAGAAGACCAATGATACTTAAGTCTGACCGTGAAGCACCGAAAGAATCTATTAAAGAAAAGCAAGAAAAAGAGAAACCCCTTCAACCCACTATTATTTTGAAGACTAGAGAGCATAGTACCCCAAAAGATGAGAGACCACTGAGTCCTAAGTCCCTTAAAATACCCTCATTAGACAGTGAAAATATTCATCCATCTAAGATTGTGCAGAATGAAAATAAAGATAGGAAAGGTAATTGATTGTGAGCATTCAGGCTCATCATCATTATCAGCATTTCTTTTTGATATCCACATACCTCTATAGATGGGAAAATATAGGGAGAATTCGCCACCACACTGGCCCATTGCAGACTTGTGGGTATTAAGTCCTCCATGTGAGGCATGGAGTAACGGCTTAACATTACTTTCGATATACACAATTTATTCAAATGTTATTTTCAATTGATTTAAATACTGTATTTTATATTAATTAGATACTGTATTGTTTCCAGAAAAATTCATGCCTCCTCCGAAACTGATGAGTGAGCCGGTAAAATTATTGGATGAAAACTTAGAATTTAACAATACTGCTCTGGAATTTTTGAATGATGCAAATACTAACTATCTTGTTGTAGGAATCATTGGTAAGTACAAATCTGATAAGGCTGCCAATTTTTTGGGATGATCTGGGTTGGTTGGAGTAGGACTAAAGGCCTAGCTAAACTAAAGTAGGAGGAGCTCGCAAGCGCAGTGGCATAGGCAACAAAGCAATGTTCGTTAAGGCCGGTCATTGGATGGGTGTACAAAAATGTATTATCTTGAGGTCCTCCGTGCTTGGGAAGGCACGTTAAGCCCGTGGTCCCGGCTGCATCTGCAGACGTTAATACCCACCAACCCGCATTGGGCCACTAAAATAAAGTCCTGCTAAGTTGCTGGTACTTTAAAATTGACCATGTATATCCCCAATCTTCCAGTGCCCTGTGTATCTCAGTGTGTGTAACTGTTATGTTTCTATTTCTAGGCACACAAGGTGTTGGAAAGTCAATGATTATGAACCTGATTTCGGACAACAATATTAGCCATAACACTTGTGAATACATTCTGAACAGTCACGCAGTCAATGCAGACGGTGTTCACGAGACAAATGACGTAACTCCATTGCAAAATCAAATAGAAATTTTGGATTTACACAGCCCTGACAAAAGTGATGAGAAATCTAATACCGAAATCAAATTTAAAATGCAGGACATTGAACAGATCGAGAAGGGTTTACATTGTACGAAAGGTCTGTAAATATTATGTAATATTTGAAACATAATAGATACTCTGAAAGTTGTTTGCAATAGCACCCTCCACTGAAAGGAAGGATAGGAGGTGATGAGTGTGTGACAAAACCAAATCATAAAAAAAATTGTTTATTTATAGTGATAATTTTGAAACTGATAGTTTCCAATATTATTTAGTTTTATTATTTAAGACAACAGAGATATATGACCACAGACAGGCTTATGTGCAACTGTTGGATGACCGGCAATGACGAGACATCAGTCTGCAGGAATAAATGAATGGAATGGGAAATATACTGCAGGTTGCCTGAAAGAAATTGCTGCCAAGAAATAAGGCCGCCTCTTGTACTGTCCTGTATTGTTGTATTTTTTCTGCTATTTGTTTTTTATGTGCAATAAAGGATATTTGAATTGAATTAACTAAATACAAATTCAAAAGTTACCCTGTATAGACACACAGGATTATTTTTAAAACGCCAAGAACCTCCCGTGACTAGATAGCTAACATCATATATAACAACGTTTGTGTTATGAGTTTTAATATAACACAATACATTGCGCAAAATTATTTTTTTAAGTTTTTATTGTATTGTCGTGACATCTATAAATCTGTGTTTTCATTCATAAACGAAAGGACGACGCTACGCTTGGACCGCGCGCTGCATAATGCCGATGCAAGTAGGTGTACGTAGAGTTATTGACTTTTAGAGCGGTAAATTAAATTAGTATTTATTTTTGTATGAAAGTAAAATCTTACGATTCAAAGTCGCAGAAGAAACATTGTTGCTTATGATGTTAGCTATCTACTCCTGCGAGGTTTTTGGTGTTTTAAAAATAATCCTGTATATGTATGTATTTATAAGGTTTATAAGTTTTGTAGGTTAGGTTAGTACCTAAGGTGTTCATTTAAATACAAGCCATTGCAAACTGCTCTTCAGCTTTATAATATTATGGGCCTGTTTCACAATCGACGGATATGTTCTGGGTAGTTTCCTTGGCAGTTGGCAATTGACATAAATTTCATATTACAACTGTCAAATGATCCGCCAAGAAAGCTTTTCAGAACTTGCCCGTCGATTGTGAAACAGGCCTTAATAGATGCCATTGTTCAGGCATAGACATGTACGTGACGTCAGACAGAGTGATACTCCTGGACTGCCAAGCCCTGTTCTCGCCGTCCCTCATCGAAGAGTCAGCCGTTAGCACTATCCAGGCTAGGAGCGGCAACGTGGTGACCGTGGACTGCCTACAGCTGGCCGCTTACCTGATGGCCGTGTGCCATGTTTTGGTGGCCGTGCAGGATTGGTTCGCCGATTACAATTTCCTGAGGTACTTATATGGCAGTACTAGAGAGACAACTGTCATCATCATCATACATACATAAATCACGCCCATATCCCCGAAGGGGTAGGCAGATGTGTATCAACGCCCACGTTCGGCCAATTATGTTTAGGTCCCATGTAATAAATGGGTGGATACCCTCGCAATGTAGAAATAAATTTCTAACATTCCAAAGCAGATAATTCAACAAATACCGTGCGTTCGGTTAAGCTTGAGTTTGCTTCAGAAAAACGTGAAGTGTAAAGGTTAGAGAAATTTCGGCAAGTTAATTAGTGTCTTGGTTGGCCGAGCGCTTTAGGCACCTGCCCAGATTACAGTGTACGCGGGTTCGATTCCCGCACCAAGACCATAATTTTTCGACCTTTTTCTTTCTAACCACCAAAATCTTTGTACTAATATAGTTTATCTTTTCGAATGAGCAGAGTTTACTTTGCAGGTACATTCAAGCGGCTGAAATGCTCAAACCTTCGCTATCTGCCTCAAGTTCCGTTTCGAACCAAGAGGGGGCAGAGTCTACGAGTGGCGGCGAGTCACATCCTCACCTGTTGCTGCTGCATAACAGGTATCAGTGAAAATTGTCAATTATGCAAAAAAAATTGTAGTTAGAAAAAGTTCGAAAAATTATAGTCTCGATGCGGGAATCGAACCCGCGTCCTCTGAAATCCGGGCCAATAATGCCACTCGGCCAACCAAGACGTCTTGGTTATATTTAAGACTATAGTTTTTCGAAATTTTTCTAACTGTAAATTTCTTTGTAATAATATTTTTTTGACCACCCTCATTTCAACAGAAACTCACTTTCAGATGTCAACTGGAAGATTTTGAACCAGAATCCGTGAGAGTTATGCAAGATTTGTACAGGTGAGTCGTAGACAGTGATCGTTTAGGACGACGTGTATACTAAACTCAGTTTGACTACTGGCTTAGTTTAAGAGGCCTGTTATCTCGAGTTTAGCCTTATCTCGAGTTCTTCGGTACTTTGGAAGACACGTTAATTAACCATTGGCCCCGCCTGCATCTGCAATCGCTAATGCCCACCAAACTACACTGGGCCAGTGGGCCAGTTCCGATTCTCTCTAGGTATATTCTTCCATCCATAGGAAAGGCCTGTTCCCCAGCAGTGGGTACATTAAGGGCTGGTTCTAATATTCTGTCTACAGTTAAAAGCAAGCATACTAAAGTTTAGATGCCTGGCATTTATTTAAATCACGGTAAAAAATTACAGAAGTTGCATTACCTACGTCTATTTTCAACTGTCGATAGAATTTACGGGTCATGACATCGTTCTTATTGGCGCGTTTGCTTACAGGAAAGCATTTCAAAAGTCGAGCCTTCAACTGTCCTCCGGCATGTATAATTGTACAGCGATTCGAATTACCCTGGGTAACTGCCCAAGCTAAGTGGCCAATCTATGGGGAACTTCCGAAGTAATGGGCACATTATGAGGGACGGTTATGATGACGATGATAAGGTCTCTTGACTTGTCCATAGTTCTTACTGGCCCATTTCTTTACAGGAAAGCATTCCAAAAGTCGAGCTTACAACTCTCCTCAGGCATGTATATGTACAGCGATTCGAATAAGAACGGACTCAACGTCGACAGCGTATGCCAAGGCCACAGCATAGAGAACTGCGGCGCGCCTTTGAACTTGTTCCTGCTGCCTGAAATATATAGTGACTATGGTGAGTGTCAGCCACCCCCATTCTCCCTATATTATCCGTTGATGCATAGGTGTAGGCCTGTGCTCTAGCAGGCGGCTTTCGTGAGATCATACAAAATTTTATAATAATATACAGGGTTAATTTTAAGGTAGGTGCCCTACTTAATTATAATTCCTTATTGTAATTGAATACTATGAATATATAAAATAAGTAAAGATAAATAAATCTAGTCCTGAGAGGTTGCGGGTACTTGAAAACTAACAAAGAATAACTGATATAATGAGTTCTAATAATAATTTAGGATAAGGACCAGCTAGCCACTTGTTATCAGATTATACTTGTGATTGATATTTATTTTATAAAAATAAAAGTACAAAACTTAGCAATCCGCCATATTTGTTAAAACGCCGCGTGACGTCATTATTCAGTTATCTCCATTTTGACATTTTATTTGCCAATCAAATTCACTAGTTTAATATAGAAACTGGCCTTTTTACGGAATAGTGACGTCACACAGACGGCATTGCTATTTTGGCATAAATTTTAATTGCATTATTCAAAACATGTTTTTTTCTATCAAAATCGAAAGTTTTTACAAAAATATAATTTATTTTGGGTAAAGTAGACACGTAAGAAAAGCATGGTGTAGTTTTTCATTAGTCATCATGCCTATTACCTCTGTATGAAAATTTAAACAACTTTGATCATTTACTGACATATGTCCTGTTGAAACATAACGGGTTTGACGCAGATCGTCCCCTTCGCATTTGGTCTCGCAAACGCAAGTGCCACTTAGGACCATCTGCGAATGGGACCAAATCTGTTGGTACAGCTTCAAGGCGAGAGTGAACAGGCATGGTTTTCCATCACGTATGATTGTAGTGAAATGTTTAGCTTATTAAACATTAAAAAAACTAACAGAACATTTTCAGAGACGAAAAAATTATTTCAAGATTAACTGTAATAGTAATAAAAGAGAAACCTTGCATATATTGATGTATATCTAAATTTCGTAATTGAGTGGCGATCTGCGCTTGTACAATATCTCTTATCAGGAATAATCACGAGTCATGATATAAAAATGACTTGGTTAGTCAATATCAATGATAAAACTAAATATATCAGAATTATTGCTTCATTAAGTCAATAATATACAACTAATAATAATTTTCATAGAATTTTATACTCATAAAATTTTCTTGAATATCAAATCACCACAGACCATTTAGATAGTTCCCTAGAAATTCTTGACGGACTAAGATAAAGTTTTGTTGTATTATTATGATTTTCATTTTAACATGATATAGGTACACGTTAGAAAAAATATTACAACGAAAAAGAGAACAGACTATTTTCATAAACAACGTAATGTTGAGACATTAAAGGTCTACGCATACGTAACGGGAACATTCCCCGGACGGGACTGGGACGTGGCCTCTCTCGTACGAAAAGCCCCGTGCACGCTCCGTCCATGTCTCTGTGATATAATCTGTGGTTGGGGAAAAAGTTTCTTCGCATTTTTTAAGAAAATTCAAAACATTTTTTAATAAAGTTTATTAACATTTAACTAAAGTATGTAGGTACCATTTTGTTCGATAACTTTTTGCCATCTTGTAGGTAGGGACATGATCCCATTGCTATAGAAATTTTGGGACTTCTGGTCAAAATACCGCGACAAGTGGTTTTGGCAGTCCTCTCGTGATGTTAACCTGACACTGCCTAAAGAATTCTGAAGAGACCGAAACAGGTGGAAATCTGAAGGTGCAAGGTCAGGACTATACGGCGGATGCATTAACACCTCCCAGCCAAACTCTCTTAATTTTTGCTGAGTGGCTAAAGATGTGTGAGGTCTAGCGTTATCATGATGAAAAACCACACCCCTTCTGTTGATTAATTCCGGCCGCTTTCTCTCAACTTCTTGCTTTAATCTCATCAGTTGTTCGCAGTAGAGTTCAGAATCGATGGTCCTGCCTGGTGGTAACAGCTCATAATGCATAATGCCCTTCCAATCCCACCACACACACAGCATCACCTTGTTGCGAGTTAACCCGGGTTTCGCCACAGTCTGTGAAGCCTGACCGGCCTTTGACCACGACCTTTTTCGCACGTTCTTGTCGTACGTGATTCACTTTTCATCACCAGTTATCAGCTTCTTCAAAAATGGTTCGGTTTCATTACGTCGTAATAAAGAATCACAAATGAGTACACGGTTCATTAGGTTTCTTTCAGTGAACTCGTGAGGTACCCAAATGTCGAGCTTTTTTGTGTACCCAGTTTTTTTGAAAAACTGTTTTGTGGTCAATTCCCAGTTCTTCAGCTACGTCGTAACTACTGACATGCCGATCTTGCTCCACTTTTTCAAAAATGGCATCCATTTTATCTGTAATAGGGCGACCAGAGCGACGTGCATCTTTGTCATCAAAATTTCCGGATTGAAAACGCTTAAACCAAATTTGTGCTACTCTCACAGACACTGCACTAGGTCCATAAACATCGCAAATTTTTTTCGCGGCTTACGTTGCATTTTTACCTTTTTTGTAGTAAAATTTTAAAATGTATCGAATTTCTTCATTAGATTCACTCATCTTGGCGGTACGAAAAACAAATGAAAATCACACATTTTCCTAATTTGAATTTGGAATTATGTTCTTTAAAATTTAAACTTTCAATGATACCAAAACCAGCCAGATACAAATAGTATAGCCAAAGAGATTTTATTACAAGTTTATACATACTATAATGCGAAAAGACTTTTTCCCCAACCTAATATGTCACACTGGGCGTCCCCGTCCCGGGAATTTTCCCGTTATATATGCGGAGACCTTTTATTGTTTTTCGATAATTATACTGGTTAGAGGAGTGGCATACAAAGTGCTTGGTACATGGGTTATTTAGCCGGCAACATTGTTGACGAAGTCCTGACATGCCCTGTATGTGCTCGTGCTTTCCGCAAAAAGATTGGCTATTGCAGTCTATATGAGAGCGCACGATAGAGCCAATCACTAAAGTGAACGATGCAGTCACTGTGGCCGAAACCGGTCAGAACCATCATCATCATCATCATCATCAAGCCGGCACCTACCCTTGTTAACAAAGTCATCTATATTACAAAGATTTTGGGGTTAGAAAAAGAATTTCGAAAAATTATGGTCTTGAGGCGGGAATCGAACCCGCGTCCGCTGCTATTCGGGCACGTGCCTGACCGCTCGGCCACCCAAGACACTAATTAACTTGCCGAAATTCTTCTAACCTTTACACTTCACGTTGTAAGCCAGCGGGTACCCTCGCAATGTAGAAATAAATTTCAAACATTCCAAAGCAGATATTTTTACAAATACCGTGCGTTCGGTTAAGCTTGGGTTTGCTTTATAAACTATTTGATTTTAATTTTAACATTATATAAATGTTAGAAAAATTAGTACAAAGATTTTGGGGTTAGAAAAACAATTTCGAAAAATTATGATCTTGAGGCGGGAATCGAACCCGCGTCCGCTACTATCCGGGCAGGTGCCTGACCGCTCGGCCACTCAAGACACTAATTAACTTGCCGAAATTCTTCTAACCTTTACACTTCACGTTGTAAGCCAAAATCAAATAGTTTATAAAGCAAACCCAAGCTTAAATATCTAATAAAAATATCTGCTTGGGAATGTTTGAAATTTATTTCTACATTGCGAGGGTACCCGTTGGCTTACAACGTGAAGTGTAAAGGTTAGAAGAATTTCGGCAAGTTAATTAGTGTCTTGGGTGGCCGAGCGGTCAGGCACCTGCCCGGATAGCAGCGGACGCGGGTTCGATTCCCGCCTCAAGATCATAATTTTTCGAAATTCTTTTTCTAACCTCAAAATCTTTCTACTAATTTTTCTAACATTTATATAATGTTAAAATTAAAATCAAATAGTTCATCTATATTATTTTTTTTTTCTAAGCGAATTATTTGTACGGAGAATTCAATGTTCTTTAGCTTATGAAATTTTTGGCACCATCATAGTATTTATATGACTATGTTAGCATGGGTAGGTGCCGGCTCGATAGTGTTAGGAACAGTAAATGGACTAATCTTGCCACACCCATGTATCTAAAATACACCAGTCAACTTATTTTCAGACAACCGGGACATATACCGCGGCCACCCGCCCTTCGAGAAGCTGGCCAGCCGCCTCCGCTGGATGCTGCTGGGCGTGCACCGCCACCAGATCACCAACGTGTCCAACCTGTCCGAGAGGGGCTGGCACCAGTACTGCGCCAAGGCCTGGGAGACGATACGCAAGTGCACCTTCTTCATGGAGTACGAGAGGTTCCTGCCCTGAGCGGGGGGATAGGTCTCGATGAAGGACGTCCCTTTCGCAAAATGTCACTTTCGCAGAGCGATATTTTTCCAGAACGTCACTTTCGCATAACGACATTTTTGCAGAACGTCACTTTCGCATAGCGACATTTTTGCAGAACGTCACTTTCGCATAACGACATTTTTGCAGAACGTCACTTTCGCATAGCGACATTTTTGCAGAACGTCACTTTCGCATAACGACATTTTTGCAGAACGTCACTTTCGCATAACGACATTTTTGCAGAACGTCACTTTCGCATAACGACATTTTTGCAGAACGTCACTTTTGCGTAACGACATTTTTGCAGAACGTCACTTTCGCATAGCGACATTTTTGCAGAACGTCACTTTCGCATAACGACATTTTTGCAGAACGTCACTTTCGCATAGCGACATTTTTGCAGAACGTCACTTTCGCATAACGACATTTTTGCAGAACGTCACTTTCGCATAACGACATTTTTGCAGAACGTCACTTTCGCATAACGACATTTTTGCAGAACGTCACTTTTGCGTAACGACATTTTTGCAGGATGTCGCTTTTCGCAGGCTATCAGTCCAGCAGATTTTTTTCTTAGTAGAGATCTAATGTTGACACTGCAGAATGGGGTAAGTATAAAATTTAAATATATAAAAAATAAAGTTATTACATATTTGGAATTTAATTTGAACATTGTATAAATGTTAGAAAAATTAACAGGCATCTACCCAGATTGCAGAAGACTCAGGTTAGTTCGATTCGATTGAGGTCGATTCCCGCATCAAAACTATATATTGTATCAATAATCAGCATAATTAAACAATAATTATAATAAATTCCCTATATGTTAGATGAAAAAAAGTGACATCCTACAAATATTTCGTTTTGCGTCATTTTGAGATAATGAGGTTTTGCGAATATGACCGTTCTGCGAAAGTTTCATTGTGAGAAAATGACGTTTTGGCAAAGTGACGTTCTGCGTCAAGACCCCAGAGCGATGTGGCTGCGCAACAAGGATCAATTAATCATATCGGGCCGGAGATAAGCCGCAGGTGTCCAGCACCTGCGGCTTATCGCAATGATTAACACGATTACTGAGGAAAGACTTTATTTCGAAATGTACATTTGCAAAACTGTAATTGGACCCAATAAAATTTTAAACGTGACATGATTTATTTTAGATTTATTACAATACCTAACCACCGAATACAGAAACGCTACTCACTCTTGAGCATTGCTAAAAAGTCAAGTGGACGTTACCTGTCACAATTTGTATGGAAAAACGTCAATTGTGATACTTAAACGTAAAGCAGAACTTAAAATTTAAGTAGCGTTTCTGTATTCGAGGTTATGTTAGATTTAATACAGGCAAATTCAAAAGTTAAGTACGCGTCTAGCGGACTATATGCTGAGAATTTTAAGTGACATACGTTAAATAATATCTTAGCAGCAGACACTCGGTAACATAGAAAAAGTAACTTGATAAAATGATTCCCATCCCATATAAACTTTGATTTTTATACCGTGGCATAAAATGTTCCCGTATCTATTGTATAAATAAAATAAATAATTATAATATTCATAATAAACAACAAAAGCCTCGATTTGAATTGATAAGATGGTTGGTGCTAATTGCAAATTTGCTGTCCAATGATTGCTATAGATTTTCCTAAAATGTATTTTTAAGAAAATCCCACGGAATTTAATATCAAGGTAGACATGCCAATCCGTCCGTACAATCTTCACAAGAATTACTCTTTTGTAGATTTCAATTATTACAAACACACAAAAGCGACCTTTAAGCCTTGTTCTCCGATATAAGGACAATTTAGTTTAATAAGATAATAGCAAAATGTTTACAATATATGGAGGGCATTCTGGCAGACCCGAATAAGGCTGCGTTTCCATAGAAGCATGCTCCAATTTTTTTAAGTCCCAGCTCAGCTTCGCGCAGCTCCGCTTCTATGGAAACGCACCCTAAGTGCAAGATTTAAGAAAATTTTGATAGACATGGGCATAGATTTTCTGCTCTTTTCAAACTGGCAAACCCGTTCAACCAGAGAATCTTTATGTACGTAGTATTTTTGTGTTATTTTCGAAACAGTAATTTAACAGTTTTACTATGATCATTCAAAATTTAAAATAAATTTTTCCCATAATCACATATTTGGCACTTATGCCAGAAAACCCTCGATAACAAGACTTCAGTAGGCCTAGCTCGGGGCGTGAACAAAATCTCTCTCCACCACTCGACAGTGTTTGGTCTCGGTATTTAGTGGGAGTTGGAGCGAGAGGAAAATATTTGATTTTCCCCGAGGAGATTTTGTCCACGTCAAGTGCTAAAGGAGACTGAATTGGTTATTAACGAGTAAAATGTGTCAAACTCCTAAATTGTTATTGATAAACGCTGTCTATGAGAGGTTTCCGCCTTTGCTCCGGCGGCTTGTACGCATGTTGGTAGACGCTCGCCAGCCTCCAATGCTCAGGGTAACCGCTCGCGTTAGCATCCCGCCATATACTGAAGGGCGGCGCTAGCGTCGGTATGGTGTAAGACTTCTTCGTATACGGATTTCGCATCTTTGGAATCTTCACACCTTTAGAGTCTGTGGACGTGCTCACACTGGGTACGGAATGGGGATTGCCAGCTTTGAAAGCGAACTTGTAGTCTTCTTTCGGTTTCGCATCACTAGCGTGCTTCTCGTGGCACGGCAGACAATTCTTGTGCTTAATACTCGAAGAAACGCTGTCCTTGGTAGACCGTCTCGACGTTTGAGACTCGTTCGGTGAGCTCTGGTGCAGTTTACCTTGCGCCAGCGGCGTCTTCTCGTAAGACTCTAAACTGTGCCTGTTCCTGTTTACATCGTACTGGTCATTTTTATTCTTCGTGCTCCACGCGTCTTTGATAGGGTCCAGCTTTTCGGGCCTGTCCCTACTGGACTTTCCATTCGTATCGCTCGGTGTACCGCACCCGTGTACGCCGTCACACCCGTTCTTCTTAACCGAATGGGCGGAGCTCTTTCTGCTCGATGATCTGGACTCTTTTTCGTTACCGCAGCTATGCTGGGGACAGTGCTGCACGTCGCACGAATTCCTTCGCTTGTCTTTCGCCATGTCTTTCTCGAAATACGGCACTGGGTGGCGGCCCATGTCGTCGCCGAGTCTGTTTTGATTGAATATAGGGTTCGAATGTCCTATTGTGTCCTCGATTTCCTCCTTGGGAGTATGTACCATTGTAAATACTGCCGGAGCTTTAGAGCCGTTCGAACCGTCTATATGTTTTGGAGGCCTCGGTTCCTGCTTCGGATCGTCCGGTCTGAAATCCCAGCAAATGGCGAGATCCATCAGCGACATCGGCTTTTTGAGCTGGCCGCCTAAATTCGGACAAGACGTCGAGGGTCTTCTGTGGTCCTCCTTGTCGCCTTCCCCCTTCTTATTGTCACATGTCTTCGGTCTGTGTACACGCATTTTAGTGCAACACGTGGGGCCTGACGCACCGTAACCCTTCCATCCGATGGCGTAGGGCTTGACAATGATATCTGAATCTCTGTGTTCTGCTATTTTGGTCATATGTCTATAGCCTAATGTGTCTGGCAGAGGTTGGTGTTCCAAATTCCCGACGTGCATTTTTTTCGCAAAGTTAAAGTTATGAGAGACGTTGACATAGGGGAGTTTGGGTGTCTCACTTTTCTTGTATCTCATATTCTCTTCTTGAAGACGTTCATTTTTACTCGCGTTTTCGGCTACTTTCCTCCAGAATTTCTCTGTATCGTCTTCTTGGGGTCCGTGGATTTGTTCAACGGCGCCTTTTACAAGAAGATCGTGGCTTTCGTGCCGCTTATCTGGCTCTGTTAGATTACCAGGGACATACGGCCCATGGCCATCGTCATCCACTGGCTCTTTCCTAGTTTCTATGCGTAGTGGATTGGGGTCCTTTTCTATATCTTCTGGGTCCTCTTTATTGTCTCTATGAGAGTGGTCTGCAGTTTTTGATTTATTACCTTCCCTTGTTTCAAAATCCTGAATGTTCAGACATGGAAAAGATTCAAAATACTCTGTTATTTTTTTTACAAGTAACGCAATTTTGCTTTCATAAACTACGGTGCACAAAAGTTATTGGACTATTCTTCGGTGTGGTTCTATTTGTGCTTGTGCTTGTGGAATGGGCATTGATATGGCTGTAATAATAAAAAAATATTATTTAGTTTGTGTGCATATATACAAAGCTCCAATATTATTTCTAGAGGAACCAATCACTTTAACTACTATAGAACTAAAATGTTTTACAGCTATGTTTTCGCAGCCCACTGCTATCACTAAGAACATACATAGTTTGAGGTGAAAGATGAAATTACGTTTATGTTAATTGGTGATTTAACATACTAATATTTTACAGAATTTTTATTTTTTGAATTTATCGCGAATAACATAAAAAATACCTATAATAATTAAATAAAAATGTAAGGACCCATTACAAGTGAAAGAATTTGTTACAAAGTACTATAGGAACCTAACGGTGAAAGGAGAGATTCACAGCTTCGGCCTGGTATTAGAAAAGCTGAAGATGCATTTTCAAATTTAAGTTGCGTACTTCATTCTAATAAAAACTAAAGCTTAAGGTACCGATCCATGAATATTTTCTCCTGATTTGCTTTGCTACGTAGTCGTACGTTGAAGGCCACGGGATCGGGGTAGGTAAACAAGATCGTAACGTCGATACACCGCAAAATAAAAACAAAGCCATACTCGTGGCATGCATTATCCATGGCGGCATTTAAAATTGCTAATTTATAGCGGTACAACAAGAGTCTCGTAAGTTACCTACTCCTTTCGTATTTATTTTGATTTTTATTTGAAAATTATATGTATAAATGTTAGAAAAAAAATTACAAAGAGAAAAGAAAGATAAAAATACGGTAAGAAACTTCGAGATATTATAGTTTTTAATGCGGGAATCGAACCCGCGCCCTCCACAATCCGCGCGGCTGCCTAACCACTCGGCCAATCAAGGCGGTAGGTACGGTAGGTCCTTGCTTAGTCGATGTCTTTAAACATACGTACTAAATCACGCCTGTTTATAGGAAAAAGGATGGCTAAATATGTATTATTGATATAATAATCCTACTAATATTATAAATCAGTGATGAGGAATGGGCAGCAGCGTTCCTCTTATACCATCTAGCAATAGAACTGCAACTTTTGTGCCCGATAAATGGCAATAGGCTCGCCACCTATTACATGGGACTTAACATAATTGGCGAAACGTGGGTGCTAGTTCACCTCTGCCTACCCCTTCGGGGATATAGGCGTGATTTATGTATGTATGTATGTAATATTATAAAAGAGAAAGTTTACATGGCTTTAAATTTAATGTTCCATCACTCTTTACATCCCGCGTATTTGGACCTAAATAAATTAACTTTTCAAATTAAACCGTGTTTAAGATCCTTTCTCACCAAACATGCATGTAATTCCCTAAAGACAATAAAGGAAAAAATCGGTAGTTTTGATTCATACATGTATAAATTAATTTTTATTGAATATGTGCTTTTTTTAATTCAAAAATAGGTACCTATCTATCTATATATGTAGATAATTATATTCGCCTGAACTTTTGCCTCTTACTGTTGTTTCAATAAATAAGTAGCTACCTAGTTTATAAGTTATCTAAACTGATAAGTAATAAAATTCCAAAACTGATAAAAATAATTAGGCAGGAATAATCTAAAAATTATGTTGTAACTAACCAATCTGGTGACATATAACACTTACGTGATCTCCTATGAAACACAATGGGAAAAATTAAAATTTCGTATTTAAATTTTAAACCTATTCCAGAAAGCTTACATACAGTCAATCTCAGAACACTTTAATGCCTTGTCACAATAATTATTTATCCTAAATGGCTAATAAGTTAGTGTTGCTACAGCTTAGGCTGCCTGAACCTATTAATTAAAGCAAGTGCTTTAATTATCAATCTTTAATAGTAAAAATCAAAGTGCTTATGGTATTTTACAAAAAATGATCATGATGATATAATTACATTCTTTAAATTAGATTATGTAGGTAAGTAGGTACCTTATTCTCGCTGGATGAAAATATAAAATCAATTATATGTTATTAATAGTGCTGAATTTTGAAATTATAAAAAAATATGCAATACATATTTACACTAACAATGTCCAATTACAAATTAGGTATGATCTCATAACGGTTGTCTATTTTATGAAGGAGCTTGCTTTATTTCTAGAAATTCAACCAACTAAGTACTGATTCTAACTACCAAATAGATTAATATTAAATACAGCGTGTTTTGCTTGGAGCGCCAGTAAATTATAGGGGAAGGTAACCTTAAACGGGCATACTGACTAAAGTGGGCATTCTTCTATGTAAAACAACATAACACCTATGGTCGCGTGGGAACGAAAATTTGCACCAGGCCCGGGTGCAAATCATGAGGCATATTTCAATAATAATATATCATGTCTTTAAATTATTTTATACACGAAAGCGTTAAATCCCACTTTGGGTGATCTTCCCCTAATATGTAGAAGTTCTATCTACGGCTAACTATTATAAGCGAAACACATTTTGGAACCGAATGTATAAGTTCGATGCACATAAAACTAGCATGCTAAATCTGGAGTTCACCAACAGGTAAAACAAGCAATTAAAAGACAACCGTCTTTGACAGTTCTTCCATACGGTAAAATGGTCTAAAACCCGACGGTTAAATAATTATTGGCTGTTTAACAGCCGGACTCAGACACGTCTATTAACGTTAATGAGTACTTAATACAAAGAAATGTTAATTCAAAACTATTATAGTCTAGTAATAATACGTCTGCTTCAAACAGCCTCACTCAGAGTCGTCAATTAACTTTACTGAGGTACTTGGTACAAAAAATGTTAATTCAAAACTAGTCGCTATTCTTTCCGGGTCTAGTTTTGATTAATATTTTTGTAATAAGTACTCATTAAAGTTGATTTCCGTCTCAGTGTTGGTGAACTCCAGCCTAAGTTGATATCGAACTAAGGCCCGAGTTCACCAACACTTAAACAGGTGATTATTATTTAACCGTCGGTTTTTGACATTTATCAGTATGCAACAATTGTCAAAACCGGGAGGTTATCTTTTAATCCCTTTTTTACGTGTTGGTGAACGCCAGCCTAAGACTTTCATCACACAACGTGCACAACTTGAAAACCGACCCACTTTATGAAAAACACCTTCGAACTCCCGGCGGGACCGTCTTCTCTACTCTACGCGTAAGCCACGTTGGTATACAACAGACCGTGTACACTACAGGTATGTAACGAGAAACTTAGCTCGCGACACAAGCTGAATAGCAATACGGCCAGCGGGTGCTCGGCCCCACTTACTCGGAACGACTGTTCGTCCTGCAGAGCTGCTTTCTCCTTCCTAGGCTGGCTGCGTTTGGTTGTACGCATGCGCGCGGTGGTAACAGCCTTGGGCCTCTGCACTCGGAGGTTGATCCAGTCCGGGAATCTGTGGTCTGGTGGCTCCTTCGACAACTCCTCGGCTATTGCGAAAGCAATAAATAATTATTTGTATAATATATACCAAGGGTGTTAAAATTAAGATTATCTCAGATCGCATATTGAACATCTCAATTAAGACTAATTAAAACTCATGCCCCGTCTTAACTCATGTGCTCAAGCCGTGTGGTAACGGCAGAGCAGAATACAATTGTCACCACGCCAAATCGCGACTAAGGTTATGGGGAATGGGCAGCAGAGTTCTTCTTATACCACCTGGCAATATATTCCGATTTTATGTGCCCGATGCCATCCGCCACTTATTACATGGGACCTAACATAATTGGCGAAACGTGGGTGCTAAATTTACCTCTGCCGACCCCTTCGGGGATATCGGCGTGATATATGTTACATTTGGGCGCCGCGCCGGTATAACGAAAAATGTCTCAGATCGCATATCAAACAACTCGACTATCTTGCGAACTGAGACAATCATTGTTTTACCGCATTTGGTAATAAATAGCAATTATTTTTTACACTCATACCCACAGAGCACTATTCTCATACCTATCATGCAGCCCAAAGTAAGTAATTTATATTATAAAATATAAATACTAGCTGACTCGACGAAAGTTGTTTTGCCCTTATTATTTACTGGACAGCACAGTAAAAGAGGTACTACTTTAACTAACTCTTTTCTCTGTTCTGTGACCTACTGGTATAAAAATACGACCTATTCTCAGACTTACCAAATATACACAAAAAATTTCGATAGAGTACGATAGCATTAACACTGTTAATTTTTTTATAACTATAAGACTATAACAGATTGAAAATAGACTACAGACCTAAACATATCAACACCCATGACTCGAGAACAAAATGACTGTTCATCAGAAAAATTCAAAAATCCCTATCAGGAATCGAACCTGGGACCTCTGGGCCGGCAGCCAGTGAGCTGACCATTTGACCTAACTGGCCATCAAAGACGAGACAAAGGTCACATTCATCATCATCGTCACCAGCCCTTTAATGTCACCACTGCTGGGGCACGGGCCTTCCCTATGAATGGAAGAATATAGGGGGATTGGGCCATTACCACCACGCTGGCCTAGTGCGGGTTAGTGGGTACTAACGACTGCAGATGCAGCCGGGACCAACGGCTTAACGTGCCTCAAGTCACATTACGTTGCGTAATATAACGCAATCACAAATCTGATATTACTTATCGGAATTTTTTTATGCTTATTATCTCTTACATTAGTCGTGCTATTGATATTTCCAGGAAAGAAAACCGTATAATATTAACAGCTGGTTTAGTCGAATGGTCAGATCGCTGGTTATCGGCCAAGAGGTCCCGAATTCGAATCCTGGTGGGGGCAAACCTTTGTAAGGGGCCCAAACATTTAATTTGGTTTTTGAGTCATGGTTGTTTACAGAGTACATAAGTTTTATTATAAATGTTATGTATAATTTTTAAGTATGTTAAATTTGGTTCGTCATCCATTCCATAAATACACAAATAGGTGTTAGCTAATTATTATGCTACTTACCTACTTTAGGCTTAATGTAAGTGGAAGAAATATTTATTCGATATTCCTAAAAAGTCGGAAATTACTAAATATTACCTGAGATATTTATGAATTTAAAAACGGCATTTGCCAATAAACTGATGCAAAATCCGAAACGAAGCTCAAAATTGGGTCAAGCTTCACAGAAATATGGGCAAAACTTTCCGAATCCTCAAGCAAGCGTACAATTATAGCATAATAATCCTATTGCATAATTTAAGTTGAACAAGCCGTGTGCCTCGGTTAAGTTGGTGAACCGATTCTTATTAAGTTAACGCGGTCATGAATTCGAGCCAGATAGATATCCAACTTCGGCGAGTTCGACAAATTGGCTTGCGTCACGACAGTGGCATAGCAGGAAGCGTTTGTGCGTGTTTTTTTGGACAATTGATGGATTTTACGGCTCAGCCAAGGTTATGTCAATATTATCGACTTTCAAATAAATCTGCTGTCGAAAATATTGGATTGAACACCAATCGTACCTATATCAAAGGGTAAGGTTGGCTTCCAGTTTTACGAGTAAAGGTTGTAAGTGGAAATTCGAGATAAATAAAAACTGTACATATATAAATAACACATATTTATCCTTGAAGGGATAGGCAGAAGCGAATGAACACCTACGTTTCGCCGATTATTTTAGTACCATGTAATAGGTGGCGAGCCTATTGCCATCTAACTGGCACTGGCATTGACTAGCAAGTAGAAAGAAGTGATCTCTGCCTACTCCTGTGGGAGAAAAGCGTGACATATTATATATGTGTGAACTTATGAAGTCGTAAAGTCGTATATCTGTTCAAAGAGAAAAGCGATATCATCAAAATCTCTCAGGGCAAAGTTTTTCAGTTAATTAAATTCATTCTCCACTGCTGGCACAGGACTTGCTTTGATTGAACTCGCAATTTATGTTTAATATTCTATCTAACTTGTTTTATTTCAAATGTGTATCGTGCAAATAAAGAGAACACTGCATAGCTTAGATCAAAGCGATCTCATTATAGCTTCAATCCCTTACCAACTTTCCTGGTGATCTTCCTTGGCAAGTCCCAGGTGCCCGTGTAGTGCCCGAAGCACCGCGACGTGCCCCTCGGAGCGCCGGGCAGGAAGCGCCCGTTCAAGTCGCATATGGGCTTCGGGTCCGGGCGCATCTCAACGGGCCGGGCCCTTGTTGGCGCCCAACGCGGTACCTGCCAGTTGCCCAGCCTCTTCGGTGTAGACTCCTTGTTGAACTGTAACAGATAAACAAATAAATTAGTCAGTATTGTAGCCGTACGGTGCCGTCATACATTTATACCTACCCAAAGGGTCACATCACCTGGTGTCAGGCAGGCGGCCGGCTGTAAAACCTAAGCCGCTTGAGCGGTAATGGATTGGAATGTTGTCATTCCAATCACAGTCTCCGTTCATCGGTCTCTAACTGCCGCACTCAGAGACGTCAATTAACGTTAATGAGTACTTAACGCCAAAAAATGACAATTCAAAACTAGTCGCTATGCTTGCCGGGTCTATGGTCTAGACTTGAATGAAATTTTTTGACATTAAATACTCATTAAAGTTATTTGACGTCTCTGAGTGCGGCAGTATGACATGATCCGTTGACCGTTCCGTTTCTTTTCTATATATTCATTCATCACGAGCACCTTTCCGGAGTGAAGGATGATATGAATCAAAAGGGAGCGGATGGCTTGATAACGTCTGACCGATATGAATGGAAGAGGAAACATGCTGCGCCGATCCCAGATAGCTTGGGAACAGGGCAGGGAGAAGAAAGACTGTAGCCGTGCGGTGACCTCTCCCGCGTTGGCTTGAGTTTACCAACACATCAAACAAGCGATTATAAGATAAACGACAGTTTTTGACAGTTCTTCCATACGAGAAAATGTCAAAAACTGATCGTTAAACAGTAATCGCAATTTAAGGCTCGAGTTCATCAAAACGTAAAACAAGTCATAATGTAGGCATCACTTGCGCCGCGTATCGCCACTTCACAATCCTCTAAAGCCACTGCGCCACTTTTATCATTTACAACAAAATTTGAACTAACAACAAAGTTTTAATCAGACGGACAGCAAAATCGCGCGAAACTCGTCACTGTTGATTAACACGAAAGAGGCGGGCACGTGTCCCATAGCGCACGCGACGATCACACACCACAACAACAAAATAATTAGAGAGAACTTTAAAATGACTGGGGCGGAGGCGAGCGTCGCATTTGCGTGTACAATGATTGCGTCACCGAAAGGGGTCCTTGTAAATTTAACCTGATATCGGGCTACACAACATTTCATTTATCACAAATAATAACAAGTTACAAAATGTTTCTTACTCTCACACACCTATTATCTAGAAATGTCCGTCATTGAGCATCCATTCTACCGCGCTAACGAAAAACGCATTAACTAAAATACTCAAATCGTCAAATACGAGTATATTACTTGCGATCTGGCAAATTATTTGATTTTTCGCCCTTGGTAGTTGTTGATGTGAAAATTGGACTAGGAAATGGACTCTATGGGAAAGTTATAGAGCTCGTTTTCCTGATTTCAAATAGGTAAGTAAATGTATAACTCAATTACTCAATCACGACTTTAATGCGTTTTTTGTAAGCGCGGCAGCATAACATAAGTGCTTTATGCTACTTACTTTGAGCTAGATGAGTAATGAGTGTAAGGAACAGTTATTACTATTATTTATTTCGGAATGAAATGTAGTTAATAAATGAATGTATAGAAAAGTGATGGAAAGGATCACGTCGAGAGACCGATGAACCAAGATACAGTGAGTTGAATGACAACATTCCAATCCATATTATTTAAGGTATTGGCTCAGATTTTAGATCTTTGTAATTTATTAAATTCACCAACAATAAATCTAATACCTAACAAATTGCATGCATGTCCATGCCATCAAGCTAGTTACGCAAAAAATAAACAACCATATATTTTTTACTTACATCTAATTAAAAACATTTTAAGGCTATTCGGCTCAGGTACAAGCTTTAGACCGTATATCAGATGATGCGTCTGAAAATATCACCAGTCCATAATATTCACTTTTATGAACAATAAATTTTACTTTATCACAAAATATCATTCATATAATCAAAAGAACTTGTTAATTAAGGATAAGATAACATACAAAGTAATATATTCACCATTATTACTACTCCAAAATAATAGATAACGCCAACCTCAGCTACGTGAGGGAATTATTATTTCTTTGTCTCCATTAGCCTTTAGGGATTCGCAAAGTAACTGTGATGTATCTATTGAAGACGAGACGAATCGTGTCTAGAAACAAAGGTTAACCTAGTCTGTCAATATATCCAGAATTTTGCTAAAGTCTTCGCCTTCATTATTCATAGCAATAAATATCTATTCTATTCTATTCAAAATTCCCCATGCGCAGGTACCCTAAATTAACTTTTCACTTCTCATGCTCTGAAAGTGCTTATTTGTGTGCTCATTAAACGCTCATTAAAGTGGTCATTAACGTATCTACTCATAAATGTGTCTATTTTAAGGCAAAGAAAATGAGCCATGCAGCCAAACACAATAAGAAATTCAAATATAAAATTTGTTTTTTTTTTTATATTTACTTAAATTTATTTGCCAAATGTGTTTAAAGACATAAAAGTATTAAAATTTTAATTCAAGTAGGTACGGTAGGTTATTAAATTAATTTAAGAAAATTATTATTTCAAAATTAATTTAATACTTGGCTGTATAGGTCTGCAGCCCAAGCCTTAATTTATAAATAATTATAATTATAAATTTGTCCACACCGCGGCCATCGCCAAGCTACCCCGGAGGCGACATAACAATCAACCCAGACGCAACAAAGGGATGCAAATTATTATTTACCCTCGCACGTCACACGCCCGCCGGCTAAATAGGTACGCAATAATTTAGAATTATCTTGTCAGAAAATAGATTCAAATAACCGGCCAGTAAGTGGGGAACGATAATATTAATGGTTTTATTTTTAATTATTATTATGCTTAAATTGGAACTTTGTACAGTGACTAGTGCGATTGAACTAAACCATTTTCGTTAATGTTACAATTTTTACAAAGATTTTGGTGGTTAGAGAAAGAATTTCGAAAAATTATGATCTTGAGGCGGGAATCGAACCCGCGTCCGCTGCTATCCGGGCAGGTGCCTGACCGCTCGGCCACCCAAGACACCAATTAACTTGCCGAAATTCTTCTAACCTTTACACTTCACGTTGAAACGTTAAAAGAATTTCAAACACGTTTCAACGTGAAGTGTAAAGGTTAGAAGAATTTCGGTAAGTTAATTGGTGTCTTGGGTGGCCGAGCGGTCAGGCACCTGCCCGGATAGCAGCGGACGCGGGTTCGATTCCCGCCTTAAGATCATAATTTTTCGAAATTCTTTTTCTAACCACCAAAATCTTTGTACTAATTTTTCTAACATTTATAGAATGTTAAAATTAAAAATCGAATAGTTACAATTTTTGTCTCAAGTCCTTCGTCTGATAAAGATATTTATATATGTATTATATTTAAAATTATTTATGAGTATGTATTCATCATTATTATAATTACAAACTTTTCGATATTTTCTTTCTGTAGGATAAAAAAAAATAAAAAATGCAACCCCAAAATATGAATAGACACAAACATGTCATGTAGGAGCTTACGAGCAGTTCGGACAAAAGAAAGGCACAATTCATTGGATCTACAAGAGCTATTAGTTAAACACCGGCACCGAGTGTCAAATACGGATTAACACTACACACAATGGCGTAAAAAATTGTATCGCATCCCCTCATAAAAGAATCAACTTGTGCAATTTCGGAAATACGAACGAAAATGAACTTTGCGCCTGATAAACTTTGAGCTCACAATGGAAAACGTCGAAAACAGTTTACCATGTTTGCGATGTAATTGGATGAAAGCAACATGGATTATACGCATTACAATTTGTATGCCAGTAAAAAACTGGGGGCAGGGGTTCGTAATGGCCACTGCAGGTGCGTAATGCCCGAAGATGTATCGTGTCGGGATTAGATGGCATTCGCCCAACTATCGGAGATGAGGGGGACAAAGTGAGGAAAGAAACGGTGCAGCCCCCCGTAGCACGGGACGTGGACAAAATCTCCTCGTGAAGAGAGATTTTGTCCACGTCTCGCGCTAGGCCTACAGAGGTTAAAATGTCAATTCTGACTGTATACTTACATCAATCGCGCCGAGTTATCCATAATATGGTAACACGACCCATACATTTCGCCAATTATGTTAGGTTCCATCATGATGATGATGATTCTTGCCGGGTCTATGGTGTAGATTTGAATGAAATTTTTTGACATTAAGTACTCATTAAAGTTAATGGACGTCTCTGAGTGCGGCAGTTAGTGTTAAATAGTGTGAAGGAATGGACAACAGCGTTCTTGGTTACCATCAAAATAGGACTTTGTGCAAGTCAAAAGCACGCCGTGGGAAACAAGTACTTCTGTCAATACAGTAAGGTTGAAAGTCAACTGTAAATATAAGACACGTTTTTGTTTCGAGCTTTGTACAACTCGACATGCTGTCGTTTGTACGTTCGCTTAATACCTAGCCACAACTATAATAATTTAATAAGAGACCCGACGGATATGTTATTAGAGGAAAACTTTGCTACATCCTACGTAGCACTTAGTAGGTACACGTAGCATTCTTTCTAAACGTAGTATCTACGTAGCATAACAGTCAATAATTCAGACTTACCTGTCCACTGTCGAAATTGAAGGCCATAGCGCCAAAACTTGCGTAAAAACACCAAAAAGCTTCAAAAACCCAACCGACGAACCCAATAAACCACTAGTCACACGTCAAATCACTTTTTTTTCTTGCGTGGCATTTTGGAAACTAATAAACGTCTAAAAAGGTGCCGGTGCTTGTCTACGAAGGTTTCGTAGTCTGAAAAGGACAATATATTATTGAAACAACTGAACTGTCGTCGTAGCAACCGTTTCCCGTAGCCCGTAGGTGTCCCGTAAATTTCCCGTCTACAGCCAGGACTGTAAGGTCATTGACATTTCAATATGGCGGACTCGCTACAGTTGCGTAGCGGTCGTGCGTATAATTTTTATCTTTGCTCAGTGTTGAAATAGATAATTTGTTAATTTGACCTTAGTAACTTCGTCTATAGTTTTAGAGTAATTACTAAATAAATGTTATCTTTTAAATTTTATTTTATAAATTTGATGTTGAAATATAAACATTTTTCAAGTATTATTTGATGAAAGATAAAATATCAATATTCGGTAAGAGTAACAAAGGATACAAAGTGTGAATTGCAAAGCTGATATCTATCTAAGATTGTATGACAAGCGCCTATAAGAAACGATCATTGGATATCACGAGGTGTATGGAACTTTATATATAAAAAAGCCAATTCATATCGTACCCGTGACATAGACCATAAAATAAAAGACATAATCACAATAACACGTGTATCTATTTATTTCGTTCTAGTTTAGTGTTACCACAGAATAATCACAGTGCAGTATAGTAACGGCTTAGTGAAATTAGAGCAACATACGAGCAGATTAGATAACTTTATTAGATTTATTGAATTACATATTCATCATCCTTTCAATAAATGTTCTTGATTATTCCAAACATTAATGTTTTAATTTAATTTTAGTTTAAAGCTTTTGTGTATTAGTTCAACAAAAAGTTATAAGTATCCGTCAACATTAATTACAATCAAATACGACCAACTCTGGAATCATGGGACAAAAGCAGACGTTCCGTAACATATAGGTAGGTTTTTTTTCAAAACGTTCGCCACTTAAAATTATTGATATATATTATTTACATAGAGATACGCTACACTGAATGATGTCTGTAGAAAACTATCATTGTTGCAATGACTGTTACAAAGTTTATTTGAATGTTCTAAGTGTTCTAAATAAAAAATCTGATTGATCACACTCGTCTCCACGGGGAAAGTCATTAAAATTACTGAGTAAATTGGGTCAAAAGGTTGTTAAAATATAAAATCAACATGGGAGTGCATGGAGAAATAGGAGCGGGAAGGCCTAGTCGGATCTTTTATAATCAAATTGGAAGTCTATTAAAAAAAAACAGGTCAAAAGTATTCCCGAATTCGACAGGCATGCATGACAAAATACCCAAACAGGGTTGGTGTCAGGCAGGCGGCCGGCTGTAAAACCTAAGGCAAAACCTTGATCAGTATAGATTGCAATGTTGTCATTCATCGGTCCTCATCGGTCTCTTGACATGGTCCGTTCCATCTCTATTCTATACATTCATTCATCACTAGCATCTTTACGGTGTCATGGATGATGAATCAAAAGGGAGTGGATGGCTTGATGACGTCTGACTGATATGAATGGAAGACGAAACACACTGCGCCGACCCCAAACAGACTGGGAACAGGGCAGGGAAAAGAAGAACCTTGAAAACATTAGTGAGATTGAAAGAAGAATGTAAGGATCATAGCAAATTGAAAGTAGTGATCTGTACCAACCCCTGTGGGAGAAAGACGTGACAATTATTTAAGTATGTATGTAGAGTATATGTATACGCGTTATTCAGCAGCAAAGTTGTTAAGCTGTGGCATTACAGACCTGCAAACCTGACGTCATACTACCTGAATACGCCCAACTAAAGCGTCTAAAGCTATTTTTAGAAATAGGCTCACCAGAAATAGATCCTTCTGCTATTATGTTTTTTTTACATCATTGTATCGAACCTCTTTTGCTACAGGCCAAGGTGAATCAAATACAGGAAATAAAAACCAGGGTTTGTTGTGGTCAATGTTAATTATTCAGCAATCAATTGATTTCTAACACATTGTCATATTGTGTTTATTATTTTTAATGACATCCATTAAAATGCAAGCTAAATGTTATACAGTCAATATTAACCCATTGTTGTGCTATATATTGGCGAAGCGTGGGTGCTAGTTCACCTCTGCCTACCCCTTCGGGGATATAGGCGTGAATTATGTATGTATGTATGTATGTGCTACATATATTTATGTATGTTATCATGATATTTCAGTAATTAAAGGAAACGACCAAACTAAAACTCAAATACCTAATCAGAATGAAACGACCCAATCTAACTTCCAACTGCAATATCTGCTCCATAGGAAAATCTTTCGTTTTAAATCCATTATAATAACGGCAACAGCAGTTAAAACTCGACGAAAGGGACATAGAGAGGAACCTTGACTCCTTAGCCCAAACGAGTAATCGACTACGTACATAATACGATTCTATTAGCAGAAAGGTCGCAGAATTGATTACTACAATTCGATTCTGAAGTCTGCCGTTATTCGCTAATGCAGAACGCTGGCATTTTTTGCAGGGACCATTAATACGGGTTGTAAAGGGAACGTTTATCTGTCAAGTTGCGTGTTCACCAGCGATGTCGCAGAAGTCGTGGGACAGACTAAGGGGCAGGTTCTCAGCAGTTTCATACAATTTTCAGAAATATCCATTTTATTCGTGGGATAGCGTCTATTGTAGGTACTCTTGTATTCACATAAATGATCTCTGCCAATTCCTGTGGGAGAAAGGCGTATATATGTAAAATATGTGTATGTAGCTTAAGTAAGACTTCTTCTTGCCCTGTTCCCAGTTTAACTGGGGGCGGCACAATATGTTTCCTTCCATTTATATCAGTGAGACCATCAAGCCATCCACTCTCTTATAATTCATATTATCCATAACACCGAAAAGTTGCTAGTGATGGATGAGTGTCTATTTAAAGTGATGGAAAGAATGTCGAGAGACCGATGAACGGAAAGTAATTAGACTCCTGACAACATGCCAAACTTTGATTTAAAATCAAAGCGCGAATATTTAAAACAATATTGAGTAACTGCTGACCTATTTTTTTGCATCCCCAAGACAGCATGACAAACTTGGATTAGAAATAAAAAAAATAATAACTGCTTAAACTAGCTCGACAGTATCTAAGACTATATGGAGTAACTTGCTGATCTGTTTTCTTTGCATCCCAATGTAGTTCAGAGTCCTCGATCCCTCCCTGTGCGCCTAAATTAACGTTTGCCGTGACCTTCGTAGTATCGTGCTGCAGGTAGGTATCGCAGCTTATTACATTAATATCAGATTGCGAAACGCTAATGTACGTACCTTACCAGGCTTGAGGACATCGCGACCAGGTACATCAGCCCTTGCATAAATTATCTCGGCTTCATGTCACGGCACTGAGTGATTTAAATTCAACTTGCCAAGCCGATTTATAGGGTCGTCTGCTCTCAGGATACTGTCAGGCGATGCAACGAACTAGTTTTAGTAGCTTTTGAACTGTAATTTTAATATAGTAAACAAAGTTATGACTCGGAACTACATAGACGTACTACGATATGTAGGTACCTATAATTCGCTCCAAAATTACGACTCGGAACTACATATACGTGCTACGATATGTAGCAATAATAATCGCTCCTTAAATACAAAAGAGACAACTCAAAATTGCATTTCTGCAACAATAAGACGTTCTGTCATGAATTTAGAACACACTATACTGTGAGTATTATTTGGGTTACGTCTTTTTTCTATTAAATGTGCATGTCATAATGTCGTGAAGGTTTTGACTAATAAGAAGCGAAATATTACTCTAATCTCTTTTACTTTCAGTATACACGCTGCCTGCGATTGCGTAAACTAAGCGGGTGTAGTATGAGGCAACTAAGAGTGAATGGGCAGTAACATTAATAATACATACATAATTCACGCCAATATCCCCGAAGGGTTAGGCAGAGGTGAACTAGCACCCACGCTTCGCCAATTAGGCTAGGTCCCATGTAATAGGTGGCGAGCCTATTGCCATTTATCGGGCACAAAAGTTAATAATTAATTATAGATACTGTTCTCTAAATAAAATAATAAAAAAAGGTTTCCGAAAAAATTGTATTTCGTTCAGAAATTAGTTTTTTCTTTTGGCAGGCGAAAAAAATTTCCGGTAGGTACTATGCTTAATAAAATGGTTTCCGAAAAGATTGTATTCGGGCAGAATTTCGTTTTTTGTTGATCAACGGACCAAATCTATTGGCGGGCGTGAAAGAATTCCTGACAAATACTGCTTTCGTTTTCTACGTTTCCAGTTTTATTCAGTGGATACTCACCACCATCTCTCCCCACTGGGGTACAGGTGCGGACTCTAATAAAAATACACGGAATCGATCCCGGCACGAGAAGAAAATCTCCTCGGGGAAATCAAAATGTTTTCCTCTCGCTCCAACTCCCACTAAATGTCGAGACAAAACACTGTCGAGTGGTGGAGAGAGATTTTGTCCCCGTCCTAGCAGTGCTAGCAGGGAATCGATCCCGGGTCCCAATTACTGCTGGCACCTGCGTCCTAGCGGGGGCGGCACTTCCCGGCATTGGTCGGATGCTGAGTGGGCGGGGCCGAGATGTAATGATGCTCTCTCATTTACATATGGACCTCAACTGGCAAACTAGCCAACTCCACATTTCGCCAAATATTGATTTTTGTTCAGATTTATTTCAGTTTTCATTCAGATTTGTCGGTATGGTGATTTTAAAAAAATCTTTAGAAGATATTTCTAGAATACATATTCTTTTGCGATGGCTGCGACTACATTGGTTTAGCATTTGAATTTGTCAGTTCCTAATCTAATAAAATCTGTGTGGTGCCGGCAGAGCAGAATACAATTGTCACCACCCCCAATCTCTGCCGCGGATGTCGTACAAGGCGACTAAGGATAAATCAATGATGAGGAACGGGCAGCAGCGTTCCTCTTATACCACCTAGCAATAGCAGTGTACTGCGACTTTTGCCCGATAAACGGCAATAGGCTTGCCATCTATTACATGGGACCTAACATAATTGGCGAAACGTGGATGCTAGTTCACCTCTGCCTATATAGGATATAGGCGTGATTTATGTATGTATGTAGTTGGCAATATGCTAGACACCCCCCTATTACGTGGGATCTAGCATAAAAGGTGAATGATTAATTCATGTATGTACACAATAATAAACATCAAAATAAAATCACATGTGTCACAATAATAAACACATATAAAAGAACACCTGCATTGTGAGTCATACATTAATGTTCGATAACGAGGCTTAGTTAATTAGGCTTAGTTTCCAAAGTTGAGCAGATTAGATACGGCAGAGCCGAACACATTTTCACCATTCCAACTCTCCATCACTCCCAACTCTCCATAATTATGTCGTAGGTGGAGACTGGATCTATGTATGTTTAGTTTAGTTCAGCTGGACCTTTACCGCACTCAGCCACCGGTTGGGCCATTGTGTCAGCAATTAAATACAACAAGGTATGGTAATCATCATTCCTGTAAGTCAAGCCGTCTAGCCATATTGCGATTAATAGTGACTGTTAATCCCGAAGGGGAAGGCATGAACACCCAAGTTTCGCCAATTTTGTTTTTTTTTATGCTAGATAGCCCTTTATCTCACCTGACGGTAGGTAAGTAACGTAAGGGCCAAATATGGAATCGAGCTTTATCTGGAACTTGTAACCCTCGACTACAGAGAGGCTGGCTATCTTATCACACATTGTCGGAACACAATAATATTATAGTAACAATAATAATAACAGATATAGGATCTAACAAAATTGGCGAAACTTGGGTGTTAATGCTTACCTAAGTAACGAGTATTATCCCTGTAAAATACTAAATATTTACAATTTTTTTCCCCGAATTCACTTGCCATAATCATCGATCCATCTGCAGTTGGACGTAGTTAAGGGGTCCAACCCAAAGCGATTATTTTTGCACAAAGATTTTGGTGGTTAGAAAAAGAATTTCGAAAAATTATGGTCTTGAGGCGGGAATCGAACCCGCGTCCGCTGCTTTTCTAACCACCAAAATCTTTGTACAAATTTTTCTAACATTTATATAATGTTAAAATTAAAATCGAATCGATTATTTTTGCTTACAAAAATGTCTGTTTTGGGTCTAAATCAATAAATTGGTTATGACGAAAAGGACTCACAAGATTTAATGTTTTCTTGTAACTTTGTGCAATTTTCTTTTAATTTACTGAGTTTGGTTCGTGTTGAGATATTTTAATTCGGCCTGGTTAGCTACCACCATCACAATCTTTCGCCTGCTAATATTAATGTTCCTGCAATTTAAGATGTGATAGACAGCATCTCACTTGTTGAGGACTCCAGGTGAAGCTCGAGTCCATCTACTACAACCCTTATTACCATTTACCATCAAATGAGACGAAGGAAGAGCTTTCTTGTTAAGTATAAAAAAATGGTCTTACTTTTCGTAGTTTTCGTTGGTTCATTTAAAAAGTATGCATATATGTATTTCTCAATTTTGTTTAGAAATGATCTAAAAATGACTATTTATATTTAATACAACTCTCAAAATGTAAGCAGGCCTGTATTCCTGTACAACTCAGGGTACGTGTCAAACGTTAGCTCCGCCTCTTTCGGGATGAACCACCCTCCGGGAGGCAGATAAAACCGGAGGGATGCTGCGGGGAGTCTCAGTGAGTGCCGTGTACGTATTCAGAAATCATTGCAAAAACATTCCTAAGCCAATCTCAGTTGAAGTCCGTGTTGATGTTAAAATGTTGTGAAGCCGCTTTGTTGAAATTCGTGATCGTTTTTGGAGATGTAAGTACCTACTGACCGTCATTTAGTACAGTCCACAGCTCAGGCTGCCACAAAATGTCAAATTTTCTAAATCGACTTTGTGCTTTACCACAAACAAGTTAAGGTTGACAGTCGGTTGAAGAAATTTGAGAATTTTGGGTAGTTTAAGTGCTGTTCACCGTACCAACCATTGCTAACAAGTCGGGTTTTATTTTGTGACAACAAAATAAAACTTGCATACTCTTCGACTTTTCTTCTTCTTTCGTAAGACAAAGAGAGGGAGGTCCGAAAATAATCTGGAGTTTCGAAAGTGTATGTCTGATGCGTCTCCAGCAGTCCGGGCGCGATATAGTATTACATACGACATATTTTTTTGCACATTAATGTTTATTGCTTTAACATGCAATTGTTGTAACATTCTCTTCTGTTTTTTAGTTTGTTAGTTTCAAGTCTTTCAAGTCTTTTTGGTCCTTAGTCTTAAAAATAAAATAATAATTATGTAGTAGTCGTGTGTAAGGTTTATTTTTTTAGTTATGTCAAATCATTGTAGCTATAGAAATAAACTATAACTGATAAATTCCCGTCAGCCTTATATTCAACTGCGGATACATGAAGAATAAAGTTCATCCTCACCATCTGTCTCGTTGGGTGTATGAAAACAATTTTATAAACAAAGACGACATCATGCCCACTTTAGGCCACCTTCCCCTACTCATCATCTCCTCATCACACCAATCACATTCATGTCATACCGCACAGAATCCATATAATTATCTCTTAATTATTTGGTCTTCGACATCCATGTCCATTACTCTTTTAGTCACATTTCTTCCATACTTTCTTTCTATTTTCCCAACTCATTCCATACATACATACATAAATCACGCCTATATCCCCGAAGGGGTAGGCAGAGGTGAATTAAACACCCACTTTTCGCCAATTCAGTAAGGTCCCATATAACAGGTGGCGAGCCTACTGCCGTGTATCGGGCACATAAGATCGTAGTACCTATATTGCTAGGTGGTATAAGAGGAATGCTGCTGCCCATTACTCATCGCGTCTTTACTCTTAGTCACCTTGTACGACACCCACGGGAGAGATGGGGGTGGTGACAATATTTGTATTCTGCTCTGCCGTCACCATACGGCCAACTCATTCCAGGGATAAAGTAACCATACACCAAGGTACATTGCCTGGTGTAGACCAATAAGTGTCATCCGAATGGTGGAGGGCAAACCACCAACAACTCGATACCCAAAGAGCGCTGGTCTCTCGTTTTAAAACCTAAGTCAAAATCTTGAGCAGTTTGGATTCATCCCGATCACTCTCTCGCTCATTGCTCTCTCGCTACATTTAAGACAAGCATCTTTTTACATACATACATAAATCACGCCTATATCCCCGAAGGGGTAGGCAGAGGTGAACTAGCACCCACGTTTCGCCAATTATGTTAGGTCCCATGTAATATAGGTGGCGAGCCTATTGTCATTTTTTATCGGGCACAAAAGTCGCAGTTCTATTGCTAGATGGTACAAAGAGGAACGCTGCTGCCCATTCCTCATCACTGATTTATCCTTAGTCGCTTTGTACGACACCCACGGGAGAGATTTGGGGTGGTGACAATTGTATTCTACTCTGCCGTCACCACACGGCAAGCATCTTTTTAATTTAATTAAAAGGCGAATTTTAATGCCCAATCATTCATCACTAGCATCTTTATTTACATTAATCTTTATATATTTTGATCAGCTATAATATTTTCGTTATTATAATCTTATCCAATTATGTATTTATTTAAAGAGATTCCATGGATTCACAGTGCGGGTGCGGTCCATAGGTGGCAAAGGGGGAAGTGAGTGGTAGGCGGCACCGCTTGGGACTTGTGACCCAAGTTTAGGTTTACGTAAAGCTAAAATTGGGACGCAAACATAGTAATATAATACATTCATAAAATTGACGTCTGTTTATCCACGAAGGGGCGAACAGAGGTGTAGGGAAGGCACCCAATAACGGGATATTACTACTGCCTAAAACGGGCACTCTCGTGTATAAAATTCATTTGGAAAACGGATACGTTCCCATCAGTCAATCTTACAGCGCTTACGCACTACATCCGATGTCTGTCTGATTTTTCTAGACCAATATTTTTTCACGTAATTCGGATCGGACGTTAACCGCTCTTATACACCAGTGTAGGTATCCGCTTTAGCCAGCGTGCAACATTGGTCCACCTCCCCCTATTCTACTTCTTCTTCTTCTCCCTGCCCTGCTCCCAGTCTATCTGGTGTCGGCGCAGTATGTTTCCTCTTTCATTGATAACTTCCCCATATTCATGGGTGTTAAATACATACATCGTCTCTTACCACCAGGCGAGATGGCGGCCAAGAGTTTCCCGTCTAGCATAAAAAAAACACTGTCTTTAACAAAATTCTGATCCTTATGCTCCGCACGTCACATCAAAGAAAGCTCTTCGGCCAAAGTAACCCCAGCTCCTCTTCACTTGTTTTCGCGCCCAAATCTAATTGAATGCCCACCAAGTAAAGGGTGGTGTGTAAATTAATAATACAACACGCGTTCACACCTCCGCTAAGCGAGGTCTTTAGGGGATAATAAATCCGTATTTATTCTTTTTATATTGCCATCGTGGACCCTCTATAATCGAATCACGCGTAACCGTATCGAATCGATGCGAATAGTGCCCCCTTGTGGCGCGTTCGCTGCCTCTCTCGCACAATCTTGCTGCGTCTTCTTTTATGTATACGAGCAAATTGAGTGGGTATTCTTACAAGAAAACTTTTGTTCTACCTTTTTTTTAACTAGGATGAGTTCTTTGACATCATGTTTCCCAACTGCTGGGGCACAGGTCCTTCCTTTGGATGGAAGAATATAAGGAGAATGTGCCGTAACTGTGCATGCTGGCCTAGCTGGCAATATTAAAACATGCAATACTAATTACCATTGCATGTTTTAATATTACCTTTTGTTTTTCATAGCCCAACATGAGACACCCGTGAGAAAGATTAGGGGTGGTGACAATAATTGTATTCTGTTCTACCGTCACCACACGACGCATACACTCACGACGACATGGGTTGTGTCGTTTTATGTTTTAATATTTATGCTTCATCCGTCTTTTCACGGCCTAACATTCCGATCCATACATGACGACCGGTGTCATATATAATTAGGTACCGTTGTATGTATCTTGTATTGTATCTCTATTAGAGATAAGTCGTCCCTTGTTTAATGTTATATGCTCTGTACTTATTATAATTTAAAGTGCATAAAGAGTATAATCGAGCGAGGAGCTCGCTAGTGCAGTGACATGCGCGCTTGGCCTGCGATTGCGTACTAAGCAATGTACGCTAAGGCCGGTCATTGGATGGATGACCAAAAATTTATTATCTCGAGTTCCTCCGTGCTTCGGAAGGCACGTTAAGGCGTTGGTCCCGGCTGCATCTGCAGTCGGGACCAACGCAATACCCACCAACCCGGATTGGGCCAGCGTGGTGGTAATGGCCCAATCTCCCTATATTTCTCCATCCATAGGGAAGGCCCGTGCCCCAGCAGTGGGTACATTAATGGGCTAGTGATGATGATGAAAGAGTACAATGTTTAATGTTATGCATTCGAAGCGGCTCCAAGATGAAGAGCTGGCTGGAAGCTGCCGGCATGGAGGAGGCCCTGCCGTGCATGCTCGCCGAGCCCCGCGAAGCCCTGCTGCCCATCACCGGCCGAGAGAACCTGGCGCCGAGAAAGAGGTGACTCTCCAAAAAATCTAAGAATAACATTTTTTTTTTGTTTTTGCTGGTTAGAAAAAGTTCGAAAAATTATGCCAGAAACACATTTCTAAAACACGACGCGACCCACGGGGTTATTATGTAAGCCTCTTTCAATCGCTTTCGTCTTCCTGTCACTCTCACTCATTCAGAATAATCGCAACGTGTGAGAGTGACAGGTAGACGAAAGCGATTGAAAGAGGCTTACAGAATCGGGGTTCAGATGTGTGTGAGTCGATTCCAATAGTTTTTGAGGTTTTCTATGACCAGAATCACGCTATGACCATCCGGATTGTTCGGTGCCTATACGTCGAGTCGCGTCACGTTTCAAAAATGTGTCGGTGTCATTATCGTCTTGATCCGGGAATTGGACTTCTTTGACTTTGGCCAACTAAAACGTCTAGGTTGGCCTAGTGGTGGTATAGGCATCTGCGCGGAATCCGGAGGACGCGGGTTCGATTCCTGCATCAAGACTATAATTTTTTTAACATTTTCAAGCTACAAATTTCTTTCTGATATTTTTTTTAACATTTATATAATGTTGAAATAAAAATCTAAATAATAAAGAAAATAAATTTAGAAAATTATGCGATAAATCACTTGTCCTTATTTTAAGGGAATCGAACGGACCAGAGGCGTTACTCTGGAAGTTTATTTCGTTCGATCGAGTCGTTGCGTCTTTGTCGCTCTTATTTAAACACGCAGTGGAGTGAGAAAGACGGATAGATGTGAGTTCGTTCGTTCGGAGTTTCAGAGTAGGCCCCCTGATACGTTAGTATACCAGCGTAGTCCCTATATGTATTACTAAAAGATATTGCCTTGTCTGGAACTTTGGCAAGTTCTGTATCTGTGTCTAAGGCGGCTCTCACAGAACCTTACCAAATATATATGGGCAAAGAGAGAAGTCGGGGGGCAAAGGTGAGTGTTAACATGTTGTACAGGGATCTCGTAAACCTACGCTTGTTGTGTTAAAAGTCCCAAGACTGAGTCTGAGATCCCTGACTTCAACACTTTGCACCCGCCGTGAATCCATGGAACGCTAACCCCCTTATTATAAAACATGGACTAAACTTAGTCATAGTTTCAAACTGATGCTGATGCATTATTTGCTGAATGAAAGATAGCTTCAATTTTATACCATGACTAACTTTAGTCAGTGTTTTCTAATAAGAGTTTACGCCTCGTTTTCATCTCACAATATTCTAGAATTTTTATAAAAAGTACAACACATTCAAACTACAAAAGTACGGCACACAAATAAAGAGACGTGATTTATACTACTTTTAACAAGTTAATCGTAAATCACCCGGACAATTAATCAATATTAATTATCATACAGCAGACAAGCCGTTTATCGAATTCGTCACTTAATTCGATACGCCGTTGTCGATAAGTGACGCACCTTACGAGAGGGAGTTGGAATTGTATGAATATAATTGTTGGAATTGTATGTAATTGTATGGTATTAATTAACCCATGTCGGTTAAAAGGTAGTGTAACATTTAACATATTTACATAATATAATAATCGAAGAGTTTGCGTTCGGGGGAAACTGGGAATAGACACCCAATTAATAAAATTCGTTATCTTTTATATCTATCATAATTGCAATAACGCTTTTCGGGTCTGTTTTATATATGACTCTGGGCCTGTTACAAACTCGACAAGTTCTACTTACTTACTTGGCAGTTCAATTGGCATGTATTTCATATTACAACTGTCAAATGATCTGCCAAGTAAGCAATCCAGAACTTATCCGTCGATTGTGAAACAGGCCCTTACACTATTACACGTAATGACTTATTTTCTCAACATAATTATACCGTGCCTAGACGTAAATGCCAAGATTTGCCAAATGAATGTTGGTAAAAGTTCGAAATTGAATATGCACAGAACTATTCGGACATTTACCATTACGAGTTGGGAAATCTTAGTTTTTTCCAGACTTATCTTTTGGATATATTATTTGGATATATTACTTTATCTTTAGGATATATTATTGAATTTATATTATGTTGTATACATCGGCGATCATTCTAAAAATACTGATGATTTCTATGTAATTTATTCAATGTTATGACGGATAACCATAATTTACCATAATTATCATTGAAAAACTGCAAAGAATATGGCAATATTATAAGACTGGAGGCTGGTAGAACATGAACTAGGTGTACATACATAAAATATCTTTAGACATCGTTGACGAGTGTATAATTGGTTTTATGTCACACCTGACCATAAAGTGGACTTTTCCGCCCCTACGCGTACAGAAAATCCCACATCCTGGCCAGGGGGCGACATAAAACTATCGTCTTACCTCGGGCGATAAAAAGTAACCCTGAGATCTCATATTTAAATATTACATGCGATCTGAGACATTCTTTATTTTATCCCCCTTGGTATATAATTTTTGTCACTTTGTCTCCAGAGAACGCACTTTGGAGTCGTGTGCGCTGTCGGAGGAGGCGTACCTATCCAGCAGTGCAGGGTCACCCTGCGCAGGGCTCTCTCGGGAGGAGCGCCGTCGCAGGCGCAGGGCCACTCTCAAATACCGAACAGCACACGCGACCAGAGAAAGAATTAGAGTAGAAGCCTTCAACGCGGCTTTCGCTGCCCTCAGGCGACTGCTGCCAACACTGCCGCCCGATAAGAAGCTGTCCAAAATCGAAATTCTCAGGTTGGCCATTTGCTACATCGCGTATTTGAACCATGTGTTAGATGCTTAGGCTCAAGTTAACCAATACGTAAACTAGGCGATTGTAAGATAACCGTCAGTTTCTTCTAAACGTAAAATGTCAAAAGCTGACGGTTAATTAAAAATGTTGGTGAACTCTAGCTTGGTCGTTAGGTTAAGATTTGAATTTAGATCTATTTTTGCCTATTTGCTTGCGATGGATTCGAATCTTTTTGGTGCGTAATCTAAAGAAACGGTTTGGTATTACGTTTTATAACATCGAGAAAGGGACATAACATAAGACCTACCTCTTGATCAGCAATAATACCACAAACACAAGGAAGTATGTACCCATGTGTAGTATTAGTTATGATGGAAAGTGAATGTCCAAAATATCATATAAAACTATCATAATCCATTTTTAAAATGAAAGAAAGTAGGATTTATACCACGTACCTTTGTTTTTTGGTTTATCCGATATTTCACAATTACATGCGCCATGATCACGGAAGAACTGAACTGAACTGAAGAACTTTCATTTTAAAAATGTTAGTGACCACGTTAGTTTAAGACAATACATTATCATAATCCATTTCCATTATAGAACGCTAATATTTCTTCATTAATAAAAAAAGGTTTTGTTCTAAACACTTGATAAGACGATCCATTTTCGAAATTGTAAATTGAGCGATGTTGTCAAATTCTTACAAAATTTTTTATCCCAATATTTGTTAATTCATTACAAGGACATCATTGAATTAGCGGTGATACTTGCATAACATCAGTGATGATAAAAAATACTTAATATGCATAAAATGTTCTCAATTGATTATTAAGCGAGGAGCTCGCTAGCGCAGTGGCACAGCGCGCTTGGCCTGCGATTGCGTAAACTAAGCAATTTCGCTAAGGTCGGTCATTGGATGGGTGACCAAAAATTTATTATCACGAGTTCCTCCGTGCTTCGGAAAGCACGTTAAGCCGTTGGTCCCTCACTGGGCCTGCGTGGTGGGTTATGGCCCAATCTCCCTATATTCTTTATCCATAGGGAAGGCCCGTGCCCCAGCAGTGGGGACATTAAAGGGCTGGTGATGATGATGATGATGATTATTAAGTCCAATGCACAGCATTATCTAATTATCAACTTACAGCGAAATAAATAACTTTTTATAAATAAACAAAAGAAAGCTTCTGAAAGTTTGCCACTACATAAACGGAAACGATGAAGCGGGAATTATTTGTTGATTAAAATAATACTAAATGATTTTAGAATAAATCTATTTTGAGACTAATTGAAATAGTTAATTGCCCTTCCTATAAACTTAGTTTCTGTTTTAAATAATCGTACGTTTGATTGTAAAACGAAAAAAATGCGAATTAAAAGGGTCATCTCTGGATTTTTTTTCTATCGACTACAGTTACTGTTCGTGTTCCTTATTAAAAATAGTTGAATATTCACAAGATAGCGCCTAAAACTTTACGTCAGCTTAAAATTATTCCACATTGTCTGTAGTCATCAAATTACTTTATAAGAATACAAATATCTAGTCAAGTTCTAGTCTATGTAAAAAATATTTACTCAATATTGTTTAGGTAGTGAGGAATTTCTTTTGTAAATAGTCGGTACTGAATACTTTATAGGATTTCATTGGTCTTCCGTTATTGTTATACTTTTAATTATGAATAATTGTATATACCTTGTCTGTTTATTGGAAATTCTGTAGTGTATATAGAAATAAAAGATGCAATATCAAATTGTGTTTCAATTATTCTATCTAACATAAAATGTAGATACATACATACATACATACATAAATCACACCTATATCCCCGAAGGGGTAGGCAGAGGTGAACTAGCACCCACGTTTCGCCAATTATGTTAGGTCCCATGTAATAGGTGGCGAGCCTATTGCCATTTATCGGGCACAAACGTCGCAGTACATTGCTATTGCTAGGTGGTATAAGAGGAACGCTGCTGCCCATTCCTCATCGCTAATTTATCCTTAGTCGCCTGGTACGACACCCACGGTAGAGATTTGGGGTGGTGACAATTGTATTCTACTCTGCCGTAACCACACGGCACACAAATGTAGATACACAATCTGTTATTCCATTATCATCAAAAATAATAAAGAGATGTGATATAATATCATATAGGCATTACATATAATTATATCAGATAGGTAGATTAGGTACCCCAATCGGCAAAATAAGTAAAAATACAGAAATAGAATGGAACATTTTATTTTTATTTATATAAATATATATATTTCTAAATACATAGTTTATTACTTAGTGCTATTTAATTTTACCGTACTATTACTATAGTTAAATTTTCTATTATCATAAAGTTATATGAGTAAATTTTTGTATAGTCTTAGTAACAATTACGTCACGTCAGATTTATACAATAAGATTAATAAGATCTCATTCACTTAGCGCTTAAATTATACAAGTAACTCAGGATAACTGGGAAAAATACCATGCCATGGAAAACGCCGAGCAACACTAAACTAAAGAACATTCGGAAAAAGAAGACTTCAATTATTTGAGTATACGAAAATGCTAACACTATGATTGGGATGTTTGTGAGCGTAATACCGGTGATAACGGTAGCACCCACCTGCTTCAATGCGTGCTTCACTTTATCACTAGCGTGCTCCTTACTAATAGCAGAAGCGTACGCGATATGACTGCAGAACTCGACACTGATACCGATAGACACAATCAAGTTGACGCACGACACAGCATTCAAGGGAATATCCCAAATGTACATGACGCCCATCATGTTTACAACCACCATAACCGCCGTGAATATCACCGCGAAAGACGTCACAAAGTTGAAACCAGACGCTAGCAAGTTGAACACCAAAGCGCCTATCAAACAGTAGCCTATTGAGGATATCGTGTCTGCCCACATCGTCAAATACTGCTCGTAGAACACGTAGAAGACTGAGTACGGAAACACTTCTACATCTTCGCCTGTTATTTCTTTGATTGTAGTCGAGATGTTCTCGGCGATTTGGTAACCGTATCTGACTGCGCCTATGTAATCCTGTGACGTGGCCAGGGGAACATGATATGCCATGAAATTTGTATCATGAACTGTCGCTAGCCCTTCTGAATCTAGTACGTAATTGACGTTGCTGAAGTAGCTGGCTAAACCTCCCCTATTACATTCATTAGTGGGTGCATCTCTAAGGAAGAAGGGTATGTATTTTTCGAAAGAGCCGCGACTGGGACGCAAACCATCTGCCCATTCGTCTCTCTCTATGTCACAAAACTGGCAGTCGTCAGAGAAACTGCCGCTCGGACAAAAACTGCCATCAGTCGTGTTGTATTTGCAACAGGCACCGGGCAAAGAAGCCCAGTCGATGAAATCATCAATCCAAGAGTTGGAGCTTCTCGCTACATACGTAATATCGCTGTACTGGGACGCCAGGAAGATTTGCGTGATAAGTGACGTGTCGTTACACAGTCTGCCGCCACAAATGACGTTTTGGTGTTCAACGTTTGTAAAGTTTAGGCCGGACCTCAGAACGAAATAAACCGGTGGTCCGATCCTCATTAAATTATTAACGGCTTGTAAATAAGCATACACGTAAGAGTCACTGGGCAACGCCATCTCTTGATCTAAACCAACTTCCAATCGCGGTATGAACATGACGCTGATGGAAGTCATTGCCACAAATAAAATTACAATAACGATTTTCACTCGCCATCTCAGAATGAAATCGCAATACGGCTCCATCAGTCCCCCGATTACGCTTTTGTACGGTGTGTCAGAATGGAGAGGATCAGTGTCATCTAACACCTTCTTTTGAACGCAGAAAATAACATCCAATCGTTTCTGAGAAACTCTCAGATAGTCCAACGAAAGGAAGACGACAACAGCGGTAATCTGAAATACAAACAGGAATCCCAGGGATATGCTTGCGAAGACGCAAAATGTCCTTACAGCGGGAAAATTTGCGAGACAACCAATTCCAAAGCAAGTTATTTGCGTGACAGAAGAAACGAAAACAGAAGGGCCCACTCTGCCCATCATTTTATAGAACACAAACCTCCTTTTCTGATCAAAATTAAAGTCTTCACTATAATCCTCGTATTCCGTTAGGTTATTTTCTACGTCCTGCAAAGTGTTCACCATTAAAAACACATTGTCTATACCTATGGATAAAACAAAAAACGGTATCACGTTTATAGCCAGAAGAGTTAGCGTAATATTAGCGTATCCCATCACCCCCATTGAACAGAATATCGAAAGAACTACTACCATTATACTGCCGACGGCGACCATTATTTTGCTGTCGACGAACCAAGTTCGAAAAGACCTTATATTACCTAAAGCAAATACTACATAAATAAACATCAAAATGTAACTAACAGCTATTGGCACGGCTTCTGCCACGGACACGCGTACAATTTCGTCCTCTATAGATCTCTCTGTACCGAACACTACATCTATATAAGCAGGTTTGTGATTTGCCTGGTAATCATGTAAAAGTTCGATGAACCTGGCCTCCCACTCTAAGACCGGCTGAAGGTCAGCCTCTAGAAGATAATTATTTATTGGGAAGTTCAAAAGTAGTGTATTGGCACTCAACATATCATTATTTTCATAACCCCCCAATACAATTTCCGGCTCCGCCGAACCACCCCAAGGGGCAAGGCAGTCGAAGCCATAGTGATTATTTAGACAATTTTGAATCGTGGTCAGATACGTTGCATTATTTATATTGTACCTACTACTTAGTAAATAGGAAGCTATGGACATTGATACACATTCGTCCAACCTTTGTTCAGCGCCAGGCATACGAAGAGGGGCATAACAAACTTCCTCTAAAGTAACGCCATTTCCGTCAACATTCTTGTTAATACCTATAATGGCATCTTCTAGCTTTATCACTTCCTCGATGGCTTCTAAATGAAAAGCTGGGCCGTAAGTCACATTGTTGAACTCAAAAGAGTCCAAATTAATTTTCAAAAACACTTGAGCCGCCCGGTAGAACGGCCCGAAACGTGTATTGAAGTAATTGAGTTCGGCACGACTACGCGAGTCCGGGGCCGACCACAGCTCTATCGGGTTGGATGTGATATTGAGTTGCGTCAAACCGTACATCATACCTATACAGATCCACGAGCAAAACATTATGACGAAAGTTGGATTGCTGGCCGACATGGCGCCAATTTTTGCGAAAGTCCTTCGAAACAATCGTTGAATATAATTTTCATTGGAGCCCTTAGAAGGTTTTTCGGATGCACTCATCCTATATTCTACAAATGTCACAATAATAAACACCGATACAGTGATAACGAAGAACCCTAAGCCTAGGCCGAAAGTGAGGCAGTTTATAGATATTATCGTACACTCCACTGGGTTGGCAGGTTCATTACCAACCGGGCACAGTGCTTGGCAGTCCACACAGCTGCAAGGGAACTCTCCCTCGGCGGTCTCGTAGCACGCCGGCGCGTACACATGCATCGAGTCCTCTGTTGTGTTGCGCTTTATAAAGTTAACTTGCACTGGGGCCAACGGGTTGATGGACGTGTCGCCTGTGAACCCGAACCAAGCCTCGTCTGTGCAAGGGCTCGCGTTGCCACACATAATATTGATGGCCGGCAAGCCCGTCTGCGGCACGATCACACCCGCGCAGGAGGCATGCGCTCCTTCCATAAACCCTGCATACACTCTATAGTGGATTTCATTTACATATTCCACACCGTCCGGCGTCACCTCCACTTCGACATCGACGTAGCGGGCTTGGTCCGGCGAACAGTTCATTTCGCAAATCTGACGCGCGAAGTTCTTTGCGCAAGTCGGACACCTTCCCAGGACACCGTCCGATAGCAGCAAGCTCTGCGACATGTCTCGGAGCTGATCACCGTTGCAACATGTTCGTATCTGGTCAAAGTCCTCTATGTCGTTTCCGTCTTCGTCTTTTGCCAATTCTGGGCATCGGTGTCTCAGTATGCCCACTATTTCGTCCAATTCCTCAGGGCTGGTGTCATTCGTGATAGATGGTGCTTCGATATCCACAGGACGGGGCTTCATAAAACTACCAACCTCCGCACTGTATCCTCGCATTCTGCATCTTGCAGACACGCCTCCCCACCAACACAACAAAGTCAGAATCACTGTGGTCACTTTCATTTTGTTATTTTCATGTCAATTATGCACTCATCTTTGCGGAATCACGTCTGCCACAAACAACGGTTTTCAAAGAATGCTTCGCTTTAATTTGTGAACCGACTATCAACAAAATTAATCGGGTGTAGTCGATAAGATAAGATAAAAGCGTGATAATGACTTATAATAATTTTACTAGGAGACCCTAGAAAACAGAAGTAATTCGCTAAAGTCGCTGTGGACGCAGGTGTCGGGCGTCGGCCTCCCGAGGGAGCGAGGAGAACCCCCGGGTTCCCGGCACATTTCGATGTCTTCATACATATGTCATGAACCGATAAAATGCGGCAGTGCGCAAAGCAAATGGTTAAATATTCAACAAGTTTTCAAGGAAACATAAATGTTATGACACAGTTTAGCTATGCAAACTGCTTGCCTGCATAAATCATTATAGGCGAAGCAGTGTTTGACATAAAATAGTATTATAAAAATCTTCAGCTGTAAAATTTCTAATATAATATTATTTTTCGCAGAGACTTGCTTCTCAAATCTAAAATTATTAGCTCATGTATCTCTCGTATTATACTGATGTTGGCATAACAAGTGGTGGAGAGAGACTTGTCCACGTCCCCGTGCTTAGCCCGCAGATGGTTAAGAAATGGAGACAGTAGGTGTTTAATTTCACATTGAATGTACGTAAATAGGAAAAAATTACAATTTCTTTAAGATGCAGCATATTAGTAAATGAAGTAGAGCTGTAAAATGTGTTTGTAACACATACATAAATCACGACTTTGGGGGATCTAAGGGGTAGGTTTTAACACCAACGTTTTGCCAGCTCATTTCAGGTCTCATGTAGTAATGGACGAGCCTATTGCCATTCACTGGGAACTTCGATTTGTAATTTGCTAGATGGCGCATCAGGACAGCTGCTGGCCCATTCCTTCCTTGTTATATTGAATAACTCATACTGCCGCACCCAGAGACATAAATTAACTTTAATGAGTACTTACTGTCAAAAAAATCATTTAAATCTAAACCATAGAGCCGGCAAGAATAGCGAATGGTTTTGAATTGTCATTTTTTGACATTGAGTTCTCATTAACGGTAATTGACGTCTCTGAGTGCGGCAGTTAGTCGCCTTGTACGACACCCACGAGAGAGACAGGGGTGGTGACAATTGACGTCTTCTCTGCCGTCACCCACCATACTGTTGGAAAATTACAGAAAAAAATATTTTGTGACTGCGAGAGCCTCGGCGTCTCTACCCTTTTGTTAAAATAGTCAAATACCAATTCAGATTGACTAACATGACAACCTACTACTAGGGTTGATATAATTTTTGGGGTTGATCAATAATTTATTTTTCAGGCATTTTCTTACAAGTTGTCGGTATATTCAATCATTATTTCAGAGTATTTGAAAATGCGAGCGTTTCAAAACGAACTTCTTATTTAAGAGCGAAATAATGGTCCCAATAAAATTGGTAGCGTTAATAATGTCCTATTAGCTAGATAGGGTGGGTGATGTAACCGATCCCCTGATTGCTCAGATGTACAGAACGACGTAAGTAACTCAATAACAACGAAACGATGCACGTGTTGAAGTGAGTGTTTTGGGGGACATAATTAGATCTACTAACGGTTTGATCATCCTATCTGCTGACAAAATTTAACTTAAACGTCTATATTCACATACCTACGTTCATATAACATGTAACAGAAATAACGCACATCCTGAACACTACCCATGCTAACATAACAAATAATAAACACTATGGTGTTATCAAAAACATCAATTTTTTTTTATCTCCCATACAAATTGTTCGGTCAGTAAAGCAAAATGTAATTATAAATCGAACATTAATTTTACAATTTTGAATTTTTGATAACACTATAATTTTAATATTACTCATCCAACCCATCCAATATTTCAATAAAAAAATTGTGAGGTCTTCCTATGGCGTCCTACCCACTAACATCCATTCGCATTATTCATTTGCTTGCATGCTTGTCATGTTTCTCTTGCCATCACACATAATAATCAACGTTATTCAACTGTAATGTATATTATACGGAAATAATAAATGATGGTGGCTAATTTCGCTAAAATATGGGTTGCTGACATGCCGCGTGCCGTCCGGGATTGATAGCTTGCGAATCGTTGTCTTGGGAAATCACACTATGTGAACCACGCACACATTGAATTGAGCTGATAAAAAATTATAATTACGATTTCATTTCCATTTGAACATTATTATACAAAGATAACTGGGATGATAAAGTTCGAACTAATTTTTCGAACTTTTTTTTCTACCCATAATTTTCTTTACAATATTTTTTCTAAAATAACATTTATAGGTATTCAGATAAAAATCTAAACACTTAATCATTATGTAAATGTTTAAAAAATATTACCAAGAAAGGAGTGAAAAAAAATATATTTTTAATACAATGAAAAACACTGTATATTCTTGAAGTTGTAGAAACCTATAACTTTTCAGTGTTTTTTTTTTGGCTCTCATTGGCTTCAGAACGGTTCGATCATCTTATACACGTGACGTAATTGATCCGCATCATTAATGGGAGGGCGCGAAATTGATTCCCACAGACCAATGGAGCCAATGATCACTTGGTGGTTTAGTTGTCGGGACGGTTTTGAAATAGGGGCAAAAGATGAAAGAAAATTTAAAGCTAACGTTAATTGTTATGTAGATGAAAATCACGCTATGCTACGTATCCTGCTATATTACGTAGGTAGGTAGGTACGTACCTGCATATAAAGGAGGATACTACTTGCATAAAATAAACAAATTATTATAAATATTTACAAGGAATTCCAATAATAATATAATAAATTATAATTACAGTTATATAATTTTAATAAGATGGACCAACAAGTAAAACAAAATGTGTTGTCTACCGATGCGCCATCTATTGCTGATTTTTCGTAACGGTACAAAACGCATGCATGCAAAGCATTCTAATAGCGCCATCTAGAGTCCAATAGACAAACTTTTTCTAAAAATTTCTAAACATGCTTTCAGTGGTACGTCTACTTACCAATAGGTGACACTATGCATTTCGCTCTATCATCATCGCTATCAATTTTATGCTAATGAATATCGGCGCCATAATCGTTAATATTTATTTTAATTTACAGCAGATGCCATAACAAAATGTTTTGGCAATATATGTTGCCACGCACATGATCCAAATGTTCGAGTCAGTGGTTAGGTATGTGCTTTTGCCTTTTCAGCAACCCACAAGTAATAATTTATACTTACGTAGGTACCTATACAATAATATTATATTGTCTAAATAATTTATAATTAATTGCCTTCATCTAAAAAAAGATATGATCGAAAAGACGAAAACGAAATCGTGAGTGAAAAATGCGTAGGTACCAAACCAGTATCGGTACCTACCTACCTAGCTAATAAAATTATAAACTCGAGTAGGTAGTAAATTTTTTTTTTGTTATTTATAAAACTAATATTTAAACTTTTACAGATGCATCTATCAACAGAACTATTTGTATTAAAAATATTTTCTATAATCGTAATCAATTATCCAAAAATTTTCATTTTTAAATTCCTTTTTTAGAGTCTTAGGAAAGAGTTTGAATTTAGCCAAAAAAAAAATACTAAAACATACTTATTTAAAAAGAAAATAGGTCAAAGAAAAGTAATTCGAATAATAATTATGCTCTAACCTGGAACTCGAACCATGTTTTCCGCAATCGATTCGTTCTAATTCCGCATTCGGAAAAACTTTATGAAAATGTGCCCAGTAAAACGTTTTCTAACTTTTGATGGTGTTCAGGTAAGAAAAAATTATACTGAATTAAGTTTAAAAAGGGAGTGTGGACCTGTGGATACCATCGAAGCCGGTGCTCAGGCGCGGTAGCGAGTAAATCCACCATAAGGAAAACTACCCAAATCTAGAGCAGTCTGAAAATTTAAAAGGAAGAATTATATTAATTGAAGGTTTTTTTTCGAACACTCAATTTTCTTACAAATTGATCGAGAAGCGTTTTTGTAAACACCTAGACTTACTTAATTATAAATTAATTTCTTTCCATGAAATTAATTTGAAATTTGGTCGAATCTACGAAATTTTCCATTGAGTCTAAACAGTACCTAAGTAATGTACAAATTAACTATTCTTAAAAAAAGGACTAAAGGGTTAACTAAACAATCCTCGGCCGTTCTATCGACACCTTAAACTATAAATATGTACTTAGTATTACGTAAGAAACTATCACAAAACAAAGATAGTAGGTACAATAACAATAATTATTGATAAACATAGCTCTCCCGTCGTACGTGCCAAATTGAACGTATGTTTTTGAACACGCGAATCCCCAAATCAGTTTTCCCTGTGCGGGAAAACATCTGCTAATAATTCTCTTTCAAGTATTTTAAAAATGCGGCCCCCAGGTCAGCATGGCGGGTCTTTGATTTTATACAATTCAAATCATATGAAACATTTATTTGTTACTAGTACTTATGACTTAGTTACTATTAGGTATGGCAAATTGTTTTGTGAGCAACATAACATAATAGCGTAAACATTTTTAATCAATAAAAGTACAGAGAAAGTTTCAATTTTCTTTTTCTTTATTCTCTTTTTTTTCTCTTTTTAATTTACACAGTTATTCTTATACATAGAAAATCATTCCACTCTGTAGAACAATTTTCAATGTAGCCACTGACAAAAAAATATGCAAAATAAATAAACAAAATAATTAACAGGCACGTGTGAATGATTTCCTATTTAGGTGATATGGGTGTTCCGTGAGCTTGAACCTGCGACGAGAATCGGCGAACAAGACGCCGCCCGCTGCCAAGAGTTAGCGCACGCGTCACGCGGTGTTTACCAACGGGGGCATAGACTCACGGTTCGACACGGCACGACAAATCACGACACCACACGGCGAAAAATGACACGGCACGGCAAATAACGACACGGGACGGCAAATGATCCGCACTGGGCCAGCGTGGTGTGTTATGACCCAATCTCCCTATATTCTTCCATCCATAGGGAAGGCCTGTGCCACACGTTGAAGGACTGGTGATGATGATGATTATTGATATAAATCATTTTCAATGTTATCGATTATCCAAGCCTAAGTATGACAGTGCGCCTAGCAAGGGACGTGCACAAAATCTCTCTCCACCACTTGACAACATTTTGTCTCAGAATTTAGTGTGAGTTAGAGCAAGAGGAATGTATTTTCTTTTCCCCGTAGAGATTTTGTTCATGTTCCGTGCTACGGCTGCGCGTGTGAGAGATAAGCTTTGGTCTCTTGATCGTAACTCACAATGCCGCGCTGTACGGTATGCGGCGTTGGACACAATCATCGTATCAAAAACTACTAGTGTTTTTTTGTTCCGTCGCAGTGTTGTGCGTTACGATCAAGAGACCAAAGCTTATGGGAACGAAATGCCGGCCACACAATGGACACGCGCCCTGTTCAGATTGCGTGTAAATATAAAGGCGGCGGCAGGCATCGCCGGTGACGTTCAATGTCGCGCGTATTTTTGGCGGAATTCGCAATGTCCGACATAAAACGTAAATAATCACAACTGAGCTGCTCAGGAAGCTACGCGGTCCTTGTAACTATTTACGGGTGCTCATTTCGTTATAATTAATGTGATATGCATATTATTTGAACATTTAAAAAAATACAACAAAGAAAATTGTGGTTACAAAAAGTTAGATAAATCTTGATGCGGGAATCGAACCCGTGTCCTCTGCAATCCGGGCAGATTTTTCGATCTTTTCCTAACCACAATGTTTTTTGTTATAATTTTTTTAACATTTATATAATCTTCTTCTCTCTGCCCAATTCCTAGTCTATCTGGGGTCGGCGCAGTATCTATGTTTCCTCTTCCATTCATATCAGTCAGACGTCATCAAGCCATCCACTCCCTTTTGATTCATATCATCCATCACATCGTAAAGGCTAGCTAGTGATGAATGAATGTATAGAAAAGAGACGGAACGGACCGTGTTGAGAGAAAGATGAACGGAGAGAGTGATTGGAATGACATCATTCCAATCCATACTGCTCAAGGTTTTGGCTTAGTTTTTACAGCCGGCCGCCTTGCTGACACCAACCCTCTTTGGGTATGCTGTTGTTGGTGGTTTGCCCTCCACCATTCGGGTGCCCCCGGGTGTGGGTCTGCACCGGGTAATCTCCCTTAGTCGAATTTTGCGACACCCATGGGATGGGTCGGGGCTGGCTTAATCTATATAATTTTTTCTAAGAAGAACTTCTAACATTTATACAATGTTCAAATAAAATTCTAAAATAATATTACAACAAAGAAAACAGAGAAACAGAGTCTGCGTACGTCGCAGATAAGATTTCCGCATCAGGACAATAATTTAATTTTCCGAATTCTTAGTTGACTTTTTGTTATATTATTACGTAGTAGTTTCATAGGTACATTAGTTTTGGCACCTTTTCTTTGCATCTTAGATTAAGTACTCATTAACGTTAATTGACGTTTCTGAGTGCGGCAGTTAGTATGGAAAATGAAATACGCAAGCGGACGCCTATACAAGTAACACGACACGCAAGTGAGAGCTTCCATCTACTTATCGACTGTTCCAGAACCTTGTTGATTGAGCAATCTTCAGTGTTACATTGAAGTCATTGAACAATTTAAGGATATTATGCCAATAAAATGTGACCATGAAAACAATTCGAATCAAATATGAGTGACGAATGTTCCTTTGCCTCAAGTAAGGAGAATCCATGGAATGTTAAGATTTCGTCTCTACATATTTAATATGGGATAATGTGAGCTTTCACCAAATAATCAACAGCCTAAGCATATAGCAGGTGAACGATTGTGACGGAGTACTTACTATTTACGCATCTCAGGATTCAATACTTATTAAAATAACAAGACTCACTGCCGCACTCAGAGACGTCAATTAACTTTAATGAGTATTTAATGTCAAAAATTTTCATTCAAATCTACACCAAAGACCCGGCAAGATTAGCGACTAGTTTTGAATCGTCATTTTTTGACGTTAAGTACTCATTAACGTTAATTGACGAGTGCGGCAGTGACTGCCGCACTCGTCTATTATCGATAATGAGTACTGAATGTAAAAAATGACAATTCAAATCTAGTCTCTATTCTTTTTAGGTTTTTGGTATAAATTTAAATAAAAAAATTTGACATTAAGTACTCATTAAATTTGAGCAGCACTCAGAGACGTCAAATAACTTTATTGAGTACCTAATGTCAATAAATTTTAATTAAATCTAGACCATAGGGCCGGCAAGAATAGCTACTAGTTTAGAATTGTCATTTTATGACATTAAGCACTCATTATCGTTATTTGTCGTCTCTGAGTGCGGCAGCTGCTATTTAACACACGGGCACTGAATATGAGCTAAAGTAAGAGAAAATTCTATATATTCATTCATCACGAGCACCTTTCCGGTGTGATGGATGATAATAAATCAAAAGAGAGTGGATGGCTTGATGGCGTCTGACCTATATGAATGGAAGAGAAAACATACTGGGCCGACCTCAGATAGCCTGGGAACAAGGCAGGGAGAAGAAGAATTTTCTTTATAATAATTTTTCTATCATTTAATTAAATAAAAACAAATAAAAAATTATAGCTAAGGTAAAGATTAATGCGCAGTGATCTACATATAAGCATTTACAATGAATCAGACTGAACCTGTCCTTATTAATGTAGCGAACAGACAAGTTTGTTTATAAACGTCGAACAAAATATTTACAAGAGCGTGTCTGTGTCAGTTCAATGGTATTCGCTTAGCCGATTCATATGATATTTTTTTTATGCGAATTTGTTGAATTGTCTTTTAGAACTCTTCTTCCGCCTACTCCCTTATCCTATACTCCCTTATACTCCCTTCCCTAATACTCCCTTATCGTACTCTAAGTAGGGTCGGCACAACATGTCTTCTTCTTGCTCTCTATCGGATGTGAGCCCAGCATGAACTCCCCTCTTCCTCATATCATCTTTCACACAATCCATCCATCGGTTATTCGGTCATCCTTTCATTTTTGTAAAGGGAGGAACAAACTTGCTGAGTTTCTTGCCCGTTCTTCTCAGAACTTTTATGTATGTAATGATACCTTAAATGAATAAAACATATTTTAATTTTTTAATTTTAATAAATTCATCCCTGACTGAACTGACTGTTAGGACCGTATCTGTGATATTGTGTTCCCGACTTCTGCTTCTTACTGCACTGTTCTAAGGCTTTTGACCAAGGCGCTTATTTGTATAGGGTAAGGGAGCCTAAAACTGCCTGAATGCTGCCTAAAGGCAGTACACTCTAGTGTAGGTATAAAATATTTTCCCCACAGTCAAGGAAACATGGGAATTTTAATAGTCACAAGATCTCTCCGGGTAACAGTCAGTAAGGTTGAAAGGAATATATAAGTTTTAGATATCAATTTTATTCACATTCACTTTGGGCAGTACCTATGTCCGCTTTGGGCCACTTTTCCTACAGCATGTTTATACCAACCATTTGTATGTACGTACATACATAAAACACATACATGTATAAATCACGCCTATTTTGCCCTAAAGGCAAGAAGTAAAAGAGGACCGATGCTGCCTATTACTTATTATATTCCTATGTATTCATTTTATAAGAGAAACCCCCGAATACAGAAATGCTATTCAAAGTTTGAGTCATTGTATTGTTAAAATTGACGTTTTTTCATACAAATTCTGACAGGTAGTGTCCACTTAACTTTTTAAGCAGTAAATTTGAGTAGCGTTTCTGTATTCGGGGGAAAGTTTAGTTATTTGGCGAGATTTCGTAAGCAATTGTTATGTTGTTAGCTTGTACGCGAATTTAATCCGCAAAAGTTGTTTTATTTGATATACTTATTAAAAAATGTCAGACAAAATATTGCCTACATTTAGAAAATTTATGTTTTGATGTTTTTCCTTAATCTATGTCTATGAATCATGTTAATTCAACTTATTATGATAATTAATGAGTTATCAGCAATACCAAGACACGTCAAATATGCAATCAATCACAAAATACCAAAATGTTATTACTTTATTACTTACTTACTATTTGTGTATAATGTTAAAGCTATTTATGATAATATTTTATCACCCACAACAGTTTGGTGCATACATACATACTTTCATTTTTTAATTAGTACCTAATCAGACATGGAGTCCAGAGATTATATCACAAAAAATAAAATCAAAAGTTCAATAGTTGAAAAAACAGCGAAATTTACTAGTAAAAAAATACGAAAAACTTGAGAAAACTTCGGCCACTTATTAGGGTAAAAAATTAATGTTTATTTGTAATGATGTGTCAATATTTATTATCAGTCATTGCCCCCAAGCACGTGGCATCGTAGTAGTAACGATTGTATTTTTGTTCGGTTCGAGCTGTAGCTTTGAAACCAACAGACAAAATTCTCCATTCAAGCTTTAGAAAAAGACAGATAACTAAATTAGTTTGGCCGACGACCGAGATGTATACATAGCACAGAGCTATCCGCAGAATAGAACGGTTACTTGATTTGAGATAGAGATAGCGATAGACGCTTTTTCTTACGTGTGAGCAGTTCGAACCGGTTAGGTCAGAGCGCCGAGTCGATTTTGAGAGAAAAAGAGAACCTTAGGCAAGTTACTCGTGTTAGAGGAGTACAACCGAAGATTGCGTGTTTTGGCATGGAATTTTCCACTGCAGACAATGAAACTTGAACGTAGCCGAGAACTTAGTGACGTGATGATGCTACGGTGTCGACTGCTTAATGTTTCATGGTCTTTATTTTTACTTATTGGAAGGTATCCAAGATCCCTTCTTGTCAGCTAAAAAAGTGAAATTACGACTCAAGAAAAATTATGTTTGGAAGTGCCAATATTAGGAATAATAAATGTTTACAAAAAGTTCATTATACATCATTGGTGTTATTACAAAAATAGAAGACACAACATCTTCATTTCAATACTTAAGAGGATTGTAAAGTGCCGATACACGGCTGGAGTAATGCCTTTAGAATACTTGTCTCTAGAGACAAGTTTAAAAATTAATTCAGTTTAGTTGAATTAACAAAATATATAATGCTCGAGGAAATTATTATGTAAAAAAAGGAATATTTCGTAAAAAAAAAACGCACGAACCTAGTTTTATATCATATTTACAATATATCCAAATAATATTTAAATTTTAGTATGTTTACGGGGTGAAAAACGTTATCACTTTTTGTACTAAAACACACAGCTTCACAATCCACAAAATAAACAAACTCTGTAATGTAATAAACAAAACACGTGTTAAATACTTTTTGTAATAAAACCAAAAAAAAGTAGTTTGTTGTTTCTGATCAATATAGTAATTCTGAAAAAAATATTGAAATATATATATATTATATTAAATAAAAACTTATAATAATAAAACGGTAAAATAGGTTCAGAAAAATTTATGTTTATTAAATGGCCTAAATTGGAATTATCTGCGTCAGATTGTTTGAAATACGCATATAAGAAAAAATAAGTATATTCCGGATAAAATCCAATGATTCATTTTTATCACTAAATATGGAAAATAATAGTCCATGACCTGAATATTGTGATATGAAAGACAACGATCTAACGATATCACATTTCTCGCTTATCAAAGAATAGATATACGTATTTGACATACCGGCTTTACTTTATTATGCGCAATAAGGATTCCCCTTATACTCTTTTTCCACTACGTCGTGCAAACTATTCCTTGTGCAACCATAACATAAATCAATAAGGAAAAACGAGTAGTTGATAGAAAAATCCTACAAAGATTATGCAATCTTTAGATTTATTTAGAATCTTAGTGATCATTTCAAAATAGGCGCCATCTATGTCCTATTTTACACAGTAAGCCATCATCTTCCTTCACTGTTCCCACTGCATCTTCGCAGTATGTTTCCTCTTCCTTTCATATCGGTGAAATTTCCATCATACGGGAAAGGTTGGCACCTTACACTCATTCATCACATACATTCATTCATCACTGTCGTGATGAATGAATGTATAGAAAAGACACGGAACGGACCATGTCGTGAGACCAACGAATTGAGAGAGGAATTGCGAGGACAACATTCCAATCCATACTGCTCAAGGTTTTGGCTTAGGTTTTACAGCCGGCCGCCTGGTTGGTGGTTTGCCCTCCACCATTCGGCCCTAAAGTACTTATTGATGTACGCTGTTGTTGGTGGAACTGTTTATTGGTCTACACAGCGCGATATCTAGATAATACAATTTTACGACACCCCAGCCCGGCTAACATGACCACCGAAACACGATATGATATAGCCATTTATCGCTTTGAACTGTCAAAACTCCATAGAGTTTTGGCTGGAGTGAGCCAAGCCTAGAGCACGCTACGTTACTGTTTCCCAAGCCAGCATGGACCGGTAAAGGCTGTTACAGTGTTAAAATAAAAATGCATCGATGTCGATAACGAATGACCTCGAGCTGTCACAACACTATTGCCGAAGCCGCGCCGACTTGCAGCCGTCCGCGTCTGTTGTTGCATAATTATTATTAACGACCGCTAGCGATCATTGTGGACGTCTACCGCTTAACACGCCTATAAGAATGTTCCAGAATGTTCTAGTAAAATTGCTTTGGCCGGAACACACCTTTCTTGATTTCCGAAAAAAAAACTTGAAAAAGGATTTATTGAATATTGATTCTTAAGCAGGAAGATATATTAGGGCTAGGAAGATAAATTGCTACAAGTATTTTATAAAAAATACATTAATACTGACATAATGGCTCGGGATCACTTGAAATGGAGGCTGCGGGGGAAGCCTTTGCCAAGCAGTGGGATCTTGCTGGCTTTAAAAAACTAACTTATGAGGTGATTACTAACTTAGCCTTTTTTCTCGGCAACACAAATGATTGAGCTTTTCATTAGTGGACGGCAAATCACCAACAAAGCATACTCTTAGCATGTTGAGCTTTTACCGTATAAATAAATAGCATAATATTTTTTTTAATAATTATTTAAACAAACCGTAGATAATTATGGTTACCATGTAAATATTGTCAGAAGTATTCGAGTTTCGTAATTTTGTGTTGTGTTTATAATTTTAACTTGTTCGTTCATAATTTTTCACCAGCTCTTTTATGTCATCACAGATGGGACACAACCTTCCCAGTGGATGGCAAAATATAGGGAGAACGGGCTATAACCTACGCTAGCCCAGTGCGGATTGCTGAATGTTATCCTTTTGGAACATTGTACTCATTTTGAGTCGGCAAGTAAGCTTTTCTCTCTCCATTATTTGAAAATCTTCTGAAAAACGATAGTGTGCAAAAGTCCTTATTTTTTCTCCCAGTCACTCTCTAACTTATTTAATTTTCCAGAAATTGACTTTGATTAAATAAAGTAATTGGACTGTTATTAGTCCCTCGCAGTTTTTTATTAAATTAAATCAAGTAGGTAATTAGTTTTAAGTCGATTACAATTTGAAAGATTTCCTTGTTATATTATGAAGTCCTTTATTCCAATTATTTTGTCGCGAAAACTGCAAAAAGAAACTTGTTTAATAGCTCCTAATTTAGCGTGTATGATCATAAGTATAAATTGTCCATATATTTTACTTTGTGTTATAAGCTGGCCAGTTAGAAGCATATCATGGCACTTTATTCGCCGTCGATATACAAGTTTAAGCCTAGTAGAGTTCGTAAAGTAGTTCGTAGAATAAACGATAGCTATATCCGTGCTACCATAAAATCGATCGATACTGCACTCGCTGATTGCAGTGCTCGTGTTCGTGTAGTTAGGTAGGGGAAGTGGGCCCAAATCTGGCACCCTGCTGTTCTTCCATTATTTTCCATCCAGCCAAGAAGATTTCAATTTATGACTTGTCCTCTCAAGGAGATGGGAATGGGACATGGGGATTTCAATTTGTCACTTGTCCTCCATGTGGATGGGAATGGGATTTTAATCTGTCATTTGTCCTCTCATCCTCTCAAGGAAGTTGTCAATAAGATTGACTAAAACATTTCCAATTTGAAATAAAACTTTCTACACGAGACTACCCGATTTAGGCAAATTTGATGGTACTATCAACCCCTTTTATCAAATTTGGTTGAAATCCTTGAGATCTTAAAATGGGACAGGTAGGTTGACTTTGATTTGGAAAGGTTATTTTAATTTGAATTCTCTCCGAGAGATGTATGATGGTGAGTAAGCGAGTACGTGAACGTAAAAAATACTGGCTACAAATTTTGAATTATCTACGATTTACTACGTAATAAACACTCAGTTACAAAAACATTATTCTTAGAGAACTGTGGCGCCGGTCGGCAATTTGTTTTAATTGGTGTGATGGCTATTTTTCCATAGACATCGACAACAACAACAACGCAATACATAATAAGTTTAGCTGATTACTTCCTCGATTCGACGCGAATTGATCATCATCACTATTATATAATGTCATCACTATACCATACATGCATATAAAATAATAAATTGAAAAACACCATGCTAAAACGAACTAAAAATTAAAAGTTACGTCAGTGCATTGTTATTTTTAGACACACAATGTTAAATGCAACAAAAAAAGATAGATACATCGAATTACTACACCTTAATGCAATGACAGTGACACAGGATAAATCAGTGATGAGGAATGGGCAGCAGCGTTCCTCTTATACCACCTAGCAATGTACTGCGACTTTTGTGCCCGATAAATGGCAATAGGCTCGCCACCTATTACATGGGACCTAACATAATTGGCGAAACGTGGGTGCTACTTCACCTCTGCCTACCCCTTCGAGGATATAGGCGTGAATTATGTATGTATGTAATGCAATGACAGTGTAGTAGAGTAGTAATAGAAAACATAGTTTTGCTGTGTGTATAGCAGAATACAATTGTCACCCACATCTCTCTCGTACGAGCCGACTAAGGATACAGACAGCAATGAGTAATGGGCAGCAGCTCCTTTTATACCACCTCCTTATATCTCTCCTCCCTGCTATACCTTTCCTCTTTCTATTACTACTTACTAGAAGTTTCTCCTTCCTCTTATATCTCGATTTACATGCCTGATTATGTAAATACTACGATTTACGTGCCCGATGCAAGGCAATAGAGTCGCCTACTATTAGGTACAGTCAACGGCTCTTCAGACTACCCAAAACTGTCAAATTTCTTCAATCGATTGTCAACCATATCTTGCTGGCAGTAGAGCCAAAAGTCGACTGAGAATATTTAACATTTTGTGGTAATCTGACGTGCTGTCTGTACATAATTGTCGAAACTGTGGTTAATTCATCTCTACCTACTAAATAGGGGTGATTTGACTCACAATATATTTTAACAATTGTGAATATACAGTATGGAAAAAAAGTGGGCCCCAGTGGGAAAATTTTGAGCGGTAGGAGAGGGTGACGAGATATGAATGTTGGAATTTGAGAATATGACCGATAATGAGAAATCCGAAGCATTAACTAATGGGCCATTATGCTGAACTGGGTACAAAACGCATTCGTGACTAATTGTATGCGTAAAGACGTGAATCAACAATTGTACCACGACGTATTATGTTGACTTATCCGTTTTAGGATATACGTGTCCGAAGACAGGTGTACCTGAATCAGCACAAAAACATGATAAGTTATTAATATGATTTAATACAATTAGTTATCGCTGACGGCTCTTCATTCTAGAAAATTGTAAACAAATCTAGTTTTACCATAGGTGACATGTTTTTGTCAAGATATAGCATGGTTACTTCAATACCTATAAATTGTTTTGCCAATATAGCAAAATGTATGGAAAGTTAGAAAATTAGTAATGTATAAAAAAGGAGCACTTTAGAGGGCGCGGGTTCGATTCCCACAGCAGGCCGAATATTAAAAATATTTTTTCGGACTTAACATTTAAATTTCTCTCCCTTTCTAACTTTCTCTAAAGAACTCCACTAGAACATTCCATTCCAATTTCCAAAGTCATTACGGCATATTATCCCATATTTATGGCATTACAGTAATATTTTGGTTCCTATGTTGTTTGGAACATTTCGTATTTTTTATCGTGATGTTTATTTGTTCTGTAAACAACACACCCTCATACGTGACTTCAGAAGCATAACATTACAAACATATAATATGAACATACGAACTTCTTTATCGAAGTGTGCTACATAGCCTATTCAATTATCAACAAGATAAATTATTAATATTAAGGGCTAATAATTGATAATTAGTTTTAACCTTCGACGCTATATATTCGACCTACTTTATGTTAACCTACTAAATTATAAACAATTGTTATATCCCATTCTTCATATATTCTTCCATCCATAGGGAAGGCCCGTGCCCTGCAGTGGGAACATTAAGAGGCTGTTGATGATAATTATGATGTAATAAACAGCTTTAGCTCCTTTACACAACATACATACATAAATCGTGATTAACCCCCCACGTTTCGCCAATTGTTAGGTCCCATGTAGGTGACGAATCTATTGCCATCTATCGGGTACGTAAATGGCAGAGATGCTAGGTGATATAAGAGAAACGCCTTAACCAGTAGTCGCCATGTACGACACCTATGACAGATTGGAGGTAGTGACAATTGACCCTGCCGTCACCATACCGCATAATACATAAATTCTTTTACACAAGATTTATACCAATAATACATACATACACACAATACATTATGTCACACCTTTCTCCCACAGGGACAGGCTTCACTTCTTTCCACTAACTACGCTCCTTACACACTTTTTTCAGTTCATTCAATCTCATTACTGTCCTCCATGCCTGTCGGTTTCAGGTACTCTTCAAATTGCCATTTTTATAACTTCTACACAATAGAGTTACATAATATAATAAATTATATAACTGGTATCCGCACAACGAATGCAGTTCTGTAGCACTGCGTAGTTAGTTATGTAACACCGTGAAGGTCTATATTTAGATTATATCCACTGGAATAGGTCAGTAATGTGCATAATACGACCCACGCCTTTATCAAGTTCATTATTCAATAGCAATTCAACTGTTATCTTTGTTGATATTCTAACTGTGACTCCAACTCTGACTCACTCGGGGTTTCTTGTAGACGTCATTCGCTTGTTTCAAGCGACAATACGTTACTAATTAATTACTGATAAATGAATTCAACAAGCATTGACAAACGATTGTGGTTCTTATTTGTTCAAGACTCACAGACATAACAAAGAATTTGCACTCTTGGGTGTGCATAGAGCAAATTACTGCGGTATACCTAACTGGGGTGGAAATAGAACCAACTCACCTTTTAACTGTTCTATGCCCAACTCATATCATAATATTCGACCTAACACCTTGGCTAGCTCGATATCTCAGATATTCGCGCAACTCTTTTGCGATCCCGACTACATACTTCCTAAAAATACACATTATATTCATCTTGCCACTTGATAATAATTGAGAATTGATGTTCTTGTTATTATTGGCGCAAGATGACGGGATGACGCGCCTGAGATCTTTGTACTGTTACAAATTGAACTGTAATGTGTGTGCGTATGCGCATGTAAGATTGTCACCGAATTGAAATTGATGCCGTGTGTAGGAAATTAACCATACACTCGTTTTGTCTTTCGTTATTAGTGGATTTTTATTTGAAAAGAGGTCATAGAAATTTAAGCAAGTTTAGGAGCTCAATAATGCATTTGAAGATAGCGCTTGGCCTGCGATTGCGTTTGCGTTGTATTTGTATTTTTATACGACTTCGAAAAAGTAGGAGGTTCTACAGGAGGTTCCACAGGTCCGTATTTTTAGTTGTTGATAAAGTTGATAATTTTCACATTTACCATACAATTATAATCAAAAACATACAAGTTTATTTCTCATAACGACTGCAGTTAAAGCAAGGAAAATGCTACTACGACTAATGCTATTTCCGACTTATCAGTAAGTTTAATAAGGGGAACGCGGCCTCGTTATCGTTAACTTTATTCCCTGATGTGAAAAGAAACTATTTGTTAACGTAATCTTGTTTTGCGATTGGATTTCTGTTACATACATATTATATTGAAATCTACGCTGGCCTGGGAGCGAAAAAATAACCCAGAATAGGCCAGCCCCGACTCATCCCATGGGTGTCGTAAAAGTCGAACAAGGAAGATTACCCGGTGCAGACCAATAAGCACTTTGGGGCACCCGAATGGTGGGAGGCAAACCACCAACAACAGCATACTCAAAGAGGGTTGGTGTCAGGCAGGCGGCCGGATATAAAACCTAAGCCAAAACCTAGCAACGCAGTATGAATTAGAATGTTGTGATCCTAATCACTCTCTCTGTTCATCGGTCTCTAGACTCGATATAGTCCGTTCCGGCTCTTTTCTGTACATTCATTCATGACTAGCACCTTTCCGGTGTGATGGATGATATGAATCAAAAGGTAGTTAGTGTGGATGGCTTGATGACGTCTGACCGATATGAATGGAAGAGCCAATACAGCTTTAGATTTATGCTTTGTGACTTTAGAATGTAGACTATGCAATATTGCATATCTTAGCGTACTACACAATTTTGTGTAGCACATTACAAACCGTAGCACAATACGGCGTAGCATAGCACGTGTACGTAGCACGTGTAAACTACACAATTTAAGTCAATTTGACATAATGTGATTATGATAAAGTAACATGCCTTTGGAATCCCTCTCTGTATTTCTAACAAAAATTCATAATGTAACCATAACTGCTATATTATGTGCTTTTGATACATCAAAGTGGATACAATAGCTATTGTTCGCCGAGGCCACACAATATTTTTCAATAGCAATAAAATTGCTTCGATAACTTATTTATACCCCTAAAAATAACTGGAATTACTTAGAAATCATACGTTACGTAGATAGTGTAAATGCTATTAGGTTTTTTTCTGTTATCTTACTTCAAAACGAATTTATAAATGTGATGGTCAGAGTATAAAGAGGTTAGTAGTATAAATTGTCCTTATAACCATTATTAGGACAATTTATACAACTGACCTCTTTTCATGTATGAATCAGAAGAAAACTGATAAAAGAAGAATGCATGTAACAGAAATGCGTATGTTAAGATGGAAGATAGAAGAAGTCAGGTTGGCGAAGGTGAGTGTTGACATGTTGCGAAGGGACCCTGTAAAAATACACTTGGGTCACAAGTCCCAAACGCTGCAACTGACTTTTCCCTCTGCCACTTTATGGACCCGGCACCCGCACCGTCTTCTTCTTCTCCTTAAAACTTGTCTGTTAGCTACATTCAGTATAATAAGGACAGGTTCAGTCTGATTCATTGTAAATGCTTATATATAGATCACTGCGCATTAATCTTTACTTTAGCTATTATTTTATATTTGTTTTGATTTAATTAAATAATAGAAAAATTATTATAAAGAAAATTCTTCTTCTTCCTGCCTTGTTCCCAGTCTATCTGGGCTGGGCGCAGTATGTTTCCTCTTCCATTCATATCGGTCAGACGTCATCAAACCATCCACTCCCTTTTGATATATATCATCCATTACACCGTAAAGGTGCTAGTGATGAAAGAATGTACAAAAAAGAGACCGAACGGACCATGTCGAGAGACCGATGAACGGAGAGAGTGATTGGAATGACAACATTCCAATCCATACTGCTCAAGGTTTTGGCTTAGGTTTTACAGCCGGCCGCCTGCCTGACATCAACCCTCTTCGGGTATTACTGGCACCCGCATCGTGAATCCACGGAATGCCAAGAGTTATACTCTCAGTCTCACGTATGTACATTTTAGGTCACAAAACCATCACCGGCCAGCGCGCACATCTGATTCTACGATTGCTGCGCGGGCGCCGGCGCCGGTCAACGACCCACAACGTGCTTTCTATTTCGTGTACGTTAGCGATCGTTTCCAATCTGCACATTCGAACTCTGTGTCAGCCGAAAATAATTGTAGCCGTCTCTTCTTCCTACTAACACAGAGACTAGGTTATAAACGTCGTAGGTATAATAACAAATAGTGTAAAAATAAATATCTAGTATTAGGGTCGTGTTAACAAATAAATTACTTGAATAAAAAACGTTGGCAAGTCGCTGCCTATTACGTTAAATTAGTGGGAATATATTTAGTATAAAACTGTATTAATGATATATTAAGGAAAATAGAAAGAGCGAGGAACGAGAAAGACCGAACAGAAAAGCTAAGTAACTAGGCTTTTCGACCTTAACAAATAAGAAAAACAAGAAAGAAGTCTTAAAATACAGCGATTCTGTATTTAGACAACTATCGTAATCGTAATAAAGCATTGATCCCTTAGCAAAAAACTGTCCAGAAAAATTAATAAGACATCGCTGCAGGTCTTTGAGTTGGTCCTGGTTTCATTTGCAGTCGATAATACATATAACACTAATCCGCAATCAATTTTCGCTAAATTCTTTCATCCTTATGGAAGGCTTGTGCCCCAGTACTCAAAAGGCTGATGGTGATGAAGAACTATATTTACATTTAATTCTCATCGCGGCTTAAAAAATCACCCAGTGTATAATTATTATTATGTGAGTGAACACACTCCCAACGCAATTTGAAAACACCGCGTCTCTACAAAGCCTAAAGGGGTAATTCTTATAAGTTCTGTTCAGTTGAACAAAACCCTACAAAATCTAATGGAGCAAATGGAGTAAGTTTATAAATAGAAACAGATAATGAAAAGAAAGCCCTCAGGCCCCTACTCGGCAAATAGAGCCGTGGACCACTCGTCACACGTACCACTTTCATATCTTTCCACTTCATATCTCTGAAGAAGTAATGTAAGTATTATAGTTGGGTTGTTGAACATTCGTCATAAAGTTAAATCGTCTCAGAAAAAGTTAATTCGGCACAGTGTTTAACGAATAGTTTTCTATGAAAAAGTTAGAAAAATAATTGTACTTCTCATGTGACAAAAATTCATGTAATCTCGTAGTTAATAAATAAAAGTCTTATTTTATTCTAATCACATTGTTGTGTTTTACTGAATCCAATAAAAGTTATGGTTTGTAATTTAGAGTAAGTAAAAATAGAACAAAAGATACCCAAATATTGTGACCACTGGAGACAGATCATTTTTTTTATTCGAAATACAGAGTAAAGATTATGTACTAGACATTCCCCTATTAGGTACATGGAATCTAAGATAACTTGCGAATATCAAGGCGTTAGCTATGTACGAGTTGAATGTCAATGTTTTATTTATGTACACTAAGTACATAAATAAACAACAGAAACAAAAAATAAATTTTATATAATTATTATTTGAATATTGTATAAATGTGCCGTGTGGTGACGGTGGAGCAGATTTTTTTTTTATGTTAGACAGGGAAGCTCTTGCCCTTCATCTCGCCTGATGGTAAGTGACGATAAGGGCTACGATGGAATCGAGCTTCACCTGGAACAGAGGGGCTGGCTATCTAATCACACACTGTCCGAACACAATAATGCTGTTAACATTATTCGATTTTTATTTTAACATTATATAAATGTTAGAAAAAATTTTGTGTTGTTAACATTATTATTATGGCGACAGATTTTTGATAAGATGGTGGTAGCTACAGCTAGCCAGGCGGACTTCAAAGAAGTCCTACCACCAACCAAACCGAGCACTAAGTTGTACCCCCCTGGGGATCGAACCCGGGACCTCTGGATCTTCATTCCGGTGGGCGAACCACTAGACCACAGGTGGTCAAATAATACAATTGTCACCACCCTCATTTCTCCCGTGGGTGTCATACAAGTCGACTAAGGGTAAAGCCAGCGATGAGTAATGGGCAGCAGCATTGCTCTCATACCACCTAGCAATATACTACGATTTATGTGCCCGATATATGGCAATAGAGTCGCCACATGGGACCTAACTTAATTATCGAAAAGTGTCTACCCCTTTGGGGATATATGGCGTAATTATGTATGTATGTATAAATGCTTTAAAAAATATTACAAAATAAAATCAAGTTGGACAATTTCGACTTTGCCAACTTACCTTACCTTGCTACAAATGATAAGCCAACAAGAACATTATTGTTTAAGTTAATCGTGAAAGTTTTTTTTTTCATTTTTTCTTCTTCTTTAATTAGTTACAATTCAAGATACGGAAGGAAGTATCAGGTACAGTGTATCGATCGCTTTGCCATTCGCCCTTGACCTGGTTAAGCTTCGTGGGTTAAGGTCGACGAATGTGGACCAATGACACCGGGAATTATGAATGAATCTGTTACAAACTGGAGCACAAAAGCCTCGACATTTCGTTGAAGGTTCGAAAGTCCCATAACACGGAAACGGTGGCTAAAAATATAGTCAATCTATGTGGCGTTTATTAGGTATTGTCTATGTTTATGGTTGTTGGTTATTTTGGTTGTAATGGTGTAGAGACGGTCAATCAGCTTTACGTCAAGCACGTGGATTTTAGCGTGCTTCAAGCATTTTGATCGTCTACAATGTTTATTTGATGCTTGAGTCAAGCATTTAATAGCTTTTCGTTTGTTTTTCTGTTTGATTTGTTTAAGTAATCATGTGTGAATTCCATCCCTGAACTGTGAACTTATGTCCGGTTTCTTTATTGGCGAACGCCACTCCCGATACCCATCTCACAATCGGCAGTTGTTTAAGTATAAAAAAATCTTGGAATGAAATTAATGTAGGACGCCAACATTCCTTAGGTTTTACAGCCGGTCTGTCTGACTCTAAACCTTTTTGGGTATTCTACGTGACATTTACATACATAAATCATGCTATATATTCCCATAGGGGCAAAGGTATATTCACACCCACATTCACTCACATCACCAACGTAAACTTAATAAAACTAGTCATCAGACTACTCAAAACCGTTAAATTTTTTAATCGATTATCAACCGTAAGTAGTTTTTAGTGAAGCACACAGTCGATTGAGAAAATTTGTCATTTTGTAGTAGCCTGACGCGCTGTTGCTGTACCATGTCAATAAAAAATTAAAATGTATATCAATGTGAATGAAGAGATGAGATCTAACAGGAGTGAATGGAAGAAAAAATAAAACGAGAGCTAGAGGATGACGAATACATAATGAAAAATGCCTCCCTAATCATCAGTAACATTCTTCATAGTTTCTTGATAGGTAGCTGGTAAGAAAAGACAAAAAAGGACTCTAATATCTCTTAGATAAGTCACACATTGACAGGTGTTATGATTCCGAATTATCTACAGCAAACGGTCTTCTATGCTGGCCTGGGAGCGAATAAATAACGTAGAATAGGCCAGCCCCGAGTCATCCTATGGGTGTCGTAAAAGTCGACTAAGGGGATTGCCCGGTGTAGACCAATAAGCACCTTGGGGCACCCGAATGGTGAAGGGCAAACCACCAACAACAGTATATACCCAAAGAGGGTCGGTGTCAGGCAGGCGGCCGGCTGTAAAACCTAAGCCAAAACTTTGAGCAGCATGGATTGGAATGTTGTCATTCCAATCACTCTCTCCTTTCATCGATCTCTCGACATGGTCCGTTCTGTCTCTTTTCTATACATTCATTCATCACTAGCACCTTTACGGTGTGATGGATGATATGAATCAAAAGGGAGTGGATGGTTTGATGAGGTCTGACCGATATGAATGGAAGAGGAAACATACTGCGCCGACCCCAGATAGACTGGGAACAGGGCAGGGAGAAGAAGAAACATTTCATAACGGATCGTCAAAAAGAGAATCGCACATTGCACTTTGCCAACTGCGAAATCTCCATCTAATAATACAAAAGTCAATACCTACCAATTCTATCGCCCAAGTCTCTCAGACGTACCACGCGCTATACACGTGGGGAGCAAGGCCGAACAGATGACCTAAATCAGCCTTCGCATCTACAGAAATATGACCCTTAAAGGCCACCTTTTTTATTGAAAGCGAAGCGACTATCCAATGAGACATCGAAATGTAAGAAACTTAGCGAATTGAATTGGCACTCTCAATCGATAGTCGCGAGTTTTCAATTGAGAATTGTTTGATGGTGTTTGGACGGTTTCGCTCTCGGTATGTTATGCAATGTTTATCTTCTTTGTCTTGCATAATTCAGTTTTCGTCGTAGTTGACCATTCTATGTAGTCGGCCGGCACGAAACCAGCAGTTGAGGAAGCGTTTGGGGAGGCCTTCACTGCATCGTAGAGCAGTGAAATGCAAATTGAAATGACTAACAATGAGAAACATTATTTATTATTTAAGAAATAATATTTCCTTTTATTATACTCGCAGAATATCAGATTCTCTAAATAACAGATTCTCTATATAATATAAAATTCGCAAAAGGTTTTCGTTAGTCTCAAATAGTCTAAATCAAAATATTGTCTACGTTTCCTTCAGTGGACCATCGATTTTATCCATTTTATGGTCGTTCTCTTCTCTTCCATCATTTAACATTAATTCTCTTAAGTGTGGTTAGAAAATTAAAATCGAATAATTAATTCTCCTTACACAATACATTAACAAATGAGAATACGAAACATTCCTCTGAAAATTAAACTTAGACAAACATAATTTGGGGGCCTCTACAACATTAATGGAATACTTGTAGTATACATAGCTATAAATAAATATAACTAACTGAGAAATTGCTAATCAGCGAAAAGTGCTACAGCTGACAATTAAAAATGGATTCTAGTCAACACTTATTATTAAATTAATTTAATTTAACTTATTGACCTTAATTAACTTCCAAGGATACGGAAGGTGATGATTAGCAAGGTGAGATCTGCAAATTTGATATTTCAGTCCCTAAACATAAATATTTTTATCCGATGCTCTAAGGAGGCGACAGATTGCAAAGTAAATTTGCCATCAATGAGATAACTATTCAAAGTAATAACAAAAGAGCCGACCCATAACGAACGTCGGACTGGTTTTCCATAATTCATTCATAACACCCCCTTACGAATTTTGTAAGAGGGTGAAAGGGTGTTTCAAGGTAACTTCGGGTTTTGCATAAATCCAGAACACGTGGCATTCGTTTTCGTGTAAAGTTTCGTTTTATCATGTTGTTTCTTAAACAAAAAATATCATATAGCATATAGCTTTAAGATTATTGGACATTAAATAGCTCGGTACTACTTTCAAGTTGAATTTTTCACCTTACACCAAATGGGTTGGGTAGAAAACGGTTTATGATTAGTATTTTATACAGCAACTTCTTGTAGATCGAAGTTTTACAAAACTGTCAAATACATCCAATCGATAGTCAACCTAACACGTTTGCCGTAAAGTACAAATCCGGTTGACAAAATTTGACATATTATAGTACTTAACCTGATGTTTTGTTGATTAAAGTATAGAGCCATCTAAATGAACCAGTCCTATTTCAGTCTACACAAATAAAATAGGGGAACGGCGGTTATGATGGAATACCAATGATTAAATAATAAGTTTTCGCACTTACATTAGTACTATCCATTATGGTATTGTATTGTATTCTACTCGGCCGTGTGGTGACGGCAGAGTAGAATACAATTGTCACCACCCCAAATCTCTCCCGTGGGTGTCGTACAAGGCGACTAAGGATAAATCAGTCATGAGGAATGGGCAGCAGCGTCCCTCTTATACCACCTAGCAATGTACCTACTGCGACTTTTGTACCCGATAAATAGCAATAGGCTCGCCACCTATTACATGGGACCTATCATAACTGGCGAAACGTGGGTGCTAGTTCACCTCTGCCTACCCATTCGGGGATATAGGCGTGATTTATGTATGTATGTATGTATCCATTATGACTAACACTATCACTGATATTTAAATACCGGAAATAACATGCATAAATACATCAATCAAGATTTAATACTATTATCATTTTAGTAATACCCATATTTCACCAACTACTGTGTTATTCATTTTTCCGGTATTCTTCCATAGGGAAGGCATGTGCCCTAGCAAAACCAAAACGTTCTGTTGAATTTTATTAAATTATTTGCAAAAATTAATTTATTAAATATTAGTTCATAGTATGCTTATTATACTTAATGGTTATGAATATGGCTTTGTGTCTTTGACCTGTGTCTGTGGTTGAAGCGCCATCTTTTCGTAGGTAATCTTCACTACTCCATCTCTCACTTTGTGCGAACTGTGCTAGGGAACGGACGTATACCTTCTTAGTGACGAAGTTAATATTTCCCATAATCTCCAATACGTTCTAATAAGAAAACCCAAGATTTTGAATAGTAGAAGAATTTTGTATTCTGTTAGCTGGTCCATCTTGCCCGTTCTTCCTCCGGAACCGCGTATTGTGAATAATACATGTGTTCGTGTATGTATAGACAACTAGAACTCAGCGTGGTATCCAAATATCGATTTTACCAATACCTTGGACAAGTTTCATGCATTATGCAATATGTTATTACAAAACAGATAGAAATCAGAAAAAATTACGACTTTTTTAGGTACAATTAGAGTAATATAAAATAGAACACACAAACAGCTTTTGCTATTTGGATTTTTTAAACCACCAATACATTCCAAACTTAGTACAGTCATCAACGTCACACACAACATACTGAATTCCCTAAACTGCAACATTGGCATGTTTTTTCGTAAATAGCAAATTTTGATTATAGCCCAGTGTATACTGGGCATCTGCCGGGCATCTGCCCGGATTGCAGAGGACGCGGTTTCGATTCCCGCGCAAGACTATAAGTTTTTCTAACTACAATTTTCTTTGTACCTTTTAATTTTTCTAACATTTTCATAACGTTCAAACTAAAATCCAAATACAAAATTAGAAGATAGGCATGATCCCGTGATGAACTGAATTCAAGCATATTTAGATCAATTTAAATAACTATTATAAAGCTGCAATTGTATCATGCGTGAATCAGAGTCGGAATAATACATTAATTCCGCAACAAAAACAACTTCCTAAACGCTCTAGATTAAAAATAGCACTGTATGACGTGTTTGCATCTGTGCTCGCGAGCTCTACGGCTCCAGATAAGCTTGACCTTCCTTTAATGAGAAAGGTCACTAACCAATAGGAGTCGAGGGGGTCTGGTTAAAATAGTCATATCACTGACAGCTAACAAAAGCAGAAACCGTTTAATGAAAGTTTTATGGCGCTACATTTTTTCAAGAAACAGCGCATACAACGCAGGTGATGAGGAAGGGTAATTGTTACGTAACTTGGATGTGGATGGACCTAGAATGAGAGGAAGACCGAAGTAACGATGGATGGATTGTGTGAAAGATGATATAAGGAAAAATCGAGTTCATGCTTAGCTCACGTCTGATGGAGGAGAGTGCAAGAGGAAGACATGAAGACAAGGGCAGGGAAAATAAAAATAAAATTAAAGAAACATTCTATAATCTATCAAATTTAGACTGACTTATTGATGAAAATTAAGTATGACTGCACTGGAAACTAAAACCATCTTATAAATTCAACAGTTATCAATAAAAAACACTGATTTCTGAGCCTGGCCTTTATTTATATCGTAAATTGTTATCTTTCTTTTAACTTCACTTTAACCTATGCACTCGAATAATATGCGCCGTTGGTATACTCAATGATTGTGCGTATTATTCAACTCCGACACTAACCCGCAGTGGCTGCGTGTCGGTAGGCACGTATACACCCCCCAAACCCTCCCCTTTGAGTCCTTGTACCAGTTCGCAAGGGCGCGTGTGCGATACTGCAAATTGTCCTAAGTTACAATGTAATTAAAAACTTACCGTTTGATTTAAATTCAAATACTTTATTGCCAAATATGCTTCGAATGTGCTTCGAATCTTATTGTTTGCAATAATGTTAAATTTAACATAACAGTTAAATTGAAAAAATTATAAAAAAGATTTTTAACAAACCAGCGGCACAGTTTTTCATTTAAATGTATTTTGTTAAATTATTGCAATTATTAGTCAACACAAACAACAACGTCCATCCCAATTATCCTCCTCAAATTATTAACTGCTATACTGATACCAAAACCTAACTTTTCATTGCCACCCCCAGGAGTGATTAGGGGTGGTGACCATTGTATTCTGGTCACCACCCCTAATCTCTCCTGCCACTGCTTGCTTCAGTCACCACCACCTGGCGAATCAAGATTTTACTAAGCCTTTGACGAAAAAAAGGTTTGGACTTTCGGGCTATTAAATAATCTAATCCTATATCGTAATAAAATATCAAAAGTCGACGACAGCTCCGACGCGGCATTTCCCCGAACTATGCCCTTCCAAGATGGCGCCCGTCGTAATTTTCCACGCAAAACGTCAAAATGCGCAAGTCTTGCGTGAGGTTAGTAACCTTCATCGACTTGCGTGACGTCATTCAGTTGTTGGGCGGGTCCGCTGTAAAACCTTATTTTCTTACCTGTAAGCCCCTTCGTACACTAGGCAACGCAAATATTCGATATTCGACGATTTTAGTCTCCAAGCGACTATCGCCATACGAATCGCGGGACGAATGGCGATGCGACTCGTGTACGATTTTTTTTTGTGCACGAAGATTTGAAAGGCCAACCCTCCATGCGAGGAAGGAGTTGGGACGCTACTGCTTTCAACCCCAAGGACCCAACCTGGTGAGATATGTCGGATATGACCGAAACTACCTTTTCTGCCTGACCCGCGAAGGGTCTACATTATAGACTCTACGAAGAGGGCGATGCAAGAGCTTCACCAAACTAAATGCAGCTGGTAAATACGCGCTGAAAATACGAGTCGGTCTCGAAAGTGGGACAGGCCGCATCTGAGGCGTTACTCTGGAACTTTATTTCGTTCGATCGAGTCTTTGCGTCTTTGTCGCTCTTATTTTAACATACAGTGGCGTAAGAAAGATGGATAGATGTAAGTTCGTTCGTTCGGAGTTTCAGAGTAGGCCCCCTGATCGTAGATGATCAATAACTTTTGAAATTTGATTGGGAGCGTCTGTGGGGACGTGAAACAAACCTAATTGGATTTGTTTTGTATGGCGGTAGTGGCTTGAAGACTATTATCGTCGAATATCGAAGATTTGCGTAGCCTAGTGTACGAAGGGGCTTAGGGTTCATGATAAGCTTCCACCTTTTTTTAGAGCTTAGTAAATAAACGTTTACTATGGCAACATTCCCCTGAGGGCCATATAACGAGGTTGATGCTCAAAGCTATAAAATAGTAACTTGTCATATCTATGCTATGGAATATGGATGCTTACTAAAAAGTTGTGGACTTTCTTAACGTAGCCAACTTAGCAATACACGTACTTCTTCACAAAGCATGTACTTAATACTTTTAAAATGTTATTACTTACCTATAATAACATTGTACAATATAATCAATATAAACTGAGTTTCTCCACTTCTTGGGAGTTTTCTCTATGCTGAGGCACAGGTCTTCTCTATTGATCGAAGAATATAGGGAGAATGGGTCATTAGGTACCAGGTACCCACCACGCTGGCCCAGAGCAGATTGGTGGGTGGTATTAAAAACTACAGATGCAACTAGAACCAACGGCTTAACGTGCCTTCCAAAGCACGGAGGAAATCGAGACAAAAAAATTTTGGTCAACCATCTAATGACCGGCCTTAGCGAGTATTGCTTAGTTTACGCAATCGCAGACAGAGCGGGCTAAGCCATTGCGCTATCGAGTTCCTTATCACTTTGTTGTTGATTATTTTTTCAATTTGATTAAAACAAATACGTGCATTACGGCTGGAGTTCACCAACACATAAACAAATACATGATACATGATTATTATTTAAACATAAGTTTTTGACATTGACCGTGTGGTGACGGCAGAGTAGAATACAATTGTCACCACCCCAAATCTCTCCCGTGGGTGTGGTACAAGGCGACTAAGGATAAATCAGTGATGAGGAATGGGCAGCAGCGTTCCTCTTATATCGTCTAGCTATTACCTACTGCGACTATTGTGCCCGATAAATAGCAATAGGCTCGCCACCTATTACATGGGACCTAACATAACTGGCGAAACGTGGGTGCTAGTTCACCTCTGCCTACCCCTTCGGGGATATAGGCGTGATTTATGTATGTATATATGTGTAAGTTTTTGACATTTTATCGTATGGAAGAACTATCAAAACTGGCGGTTATCTTTTAATCGCTTGTTTTACGTGTTGGTGAAATCGAGCCTTATTAGTTTTATCTCGTTTTTTTTCAAACTTAACCAGGTAACATGCTGTACGGATCCCAAATGAAATAGGATAAGGGCATGATCCCCCCAGAGGGCCTAGCCAAGTAGATATTCTATTCGAACGCAAAGAAATCGTCGTTCGGAAAAACAAAAGTCCGAAAAAAAGATTTTGACATTTTACCGTATGAAAGAACTGTCAAAAACTGGCGGTAATCTTTTAGTCGCTTGTTTTACGTGTTGGTGAACTCGAGCCTTAATGCGTACGATAGATTGACCACTTGGCAAGGGTCTGGTAACATAAAGAATTGTACACTCAACGGCACTTCAGACTACCCAAAACTGTCAAATTTCTCCAATTGATTGTCAACCTTAACTCGGTAATAATAGAGCACAAAATCGATTGAGAAATTTTGCCATTTTGTGGTAGTCTGCCGTGCTGGTGACTGTACTAGGATTTCCAGCAATTTAAATCCAAATAGTTTCCATCACGCCGAGTGGTTACGCAATTCGTTTCCTCGGTTTTTGTCACCTATTTATATAATGGTGGACAATCACGAGCAATTCCGGGAGTTGTGATTTAAAAACACCTGGGAAATGAAGTTACTTATTTGAAATCAGAGTGTTGGCAAAAATGTCGTTTTTCCAGTAAAATGGCTTAAATCTTACAAGCCAAAACTAGTCGCTATTCGTACCGGATCTATGGTCTAGTTTTGATTGACAGTTTTTTGTATTAAGCACTCATTAAAGTTAATTGACGTCCTAAGTGCAGCAGGAAAAGGAAAATGAACGTCTAACATTTATATTACTTATGTTTAAATAAAAAGTTCGAAAAATTGTCTTGATGTGTGAAAAATTATAATTTTACGAACTTTTTCCAACCACAGTTTTCTTTGTACTCATTTTTCTAACATTTAAAATAATAATCTGTTCTGTGGTGTTAAAAGTCAGCCCGCAGCAACGAAGCAATATTATGCTACGTACCTATTTAAATACTTAGGGATGATTTATATTTATACGTAGGTGATTTATAGATAAGTACACATTATACCTATCTCTAAATCACCTATCCTAAGTATTTAATCGCATGCAGTACCAACGAAGATAGCTGTACGCAAAATAAATTGATTAAATAAGATTACATACAACGTTCGTCTTTATTGGCGGAATTACGAAATACCCATTCATTGTAATAAATACGTCACTTGTCATTAACATTGCGCAATAATAAACTCATCGTCATCATCATCACCAGCTTTTTAATGTCTCCACAGCTGAGGCACAGGCCTTCCCTGTGGATGGAGGAATTTAGGGAGAATGGGCTGTAACCCACCACACAGGCCCAGTGCAGACTGGTATGGCATTAACAACTTTAGATGCAGGGTCCAACGGCTTAACGTGCCTTCAGAAGCATAGAGGAACTGAGATAATATATTTTTGGTCACCCATCCAAAGACCGACCTTCGTTGACACAATCGCAGAGCGTGCCAAGCCACTGCACTATGGAGCTCCTCTTGTAGATGTGAGCATCCATCATCAATTGAGCACGGAGACACTACAATTTCTAACAATAATGTGGAGAAACAAACTATCAAGCAACACCATGTGTGCACTCCAACGTGACTTCGATATAATAGAATTGGAATATTGCCATTTACAATTTTGTCAGTCGTAAAAAAGTACACTTTTGTAATGTTTATGCATCATTTGTGTAGCTATTTTTAAAGCGTTGATGGGATAGGCAGCAGCTTTCTTCTTTACGCCCAATTTTATCCCCGAAGGGGTAAGAAGAGGTGTGTTAACAGGCATACGATGCAAATTATGTTAGGTCCCAAGTAATAGGTATGTCATCTATCGGTCACATTTACATGACACAGCAAGATTCACTTTTTGAAGTATTAAAGGGCAGGAGATCTTACATCATTATCACCCTACCCTAATCCCATCCCATTTGAGGTCGACGCAGTACGTCCTCTTTCTCCACTCTCTTCTGTTCGTCATCCCCATATCCACACCCATCACCTTCATACCATACCCCGCACAATGCATCCATTATTTTCAGGCGTCTTCGCCTATAGGTTGGCCATCCATACTTGGACTTCCGTCAACATTCGTGTCCATAAGTTTTAACTTTTAACTTAATCACATTGATAGCATCTTGTATCTAACATGTCCATACGAAGCTAAAAGTCTTATGATACTTTTCTGCCACTGGCGCTACAATTTGTAAAGAAATACCGGATACGATCCTACAATGACGGAAGGGAAGCATTGTGAAGCCAAATTATGGAAACGTGATAAAACTTACACCGCAAAAATATCTAATATGATTCCTGTTGTAATGTATATGGCCTTGTATTGATTAGAAGATTATGTCATATAAAATTTGTTTGTCACGCCCGATTACAATTTTTGCTATTAGTTTTATCTGATGTTGTGAATTGGAGGCGATAAGTGGTCTGAATCCCGTTGACATTCATTATTCGGATTTGCGAATGTTCGTTTACCTACGTGTTTGTCCAACCCTCACTTTAATTATAGAAGTTTGAACATTTAAAAAAAAACAAACAAAATTGACGTCAACTACATACAATCGAGTGCGCATGAACAAAACTCTTTCTTGAACAGAAGAATACCTTTTATGGTTTTTGTCCTTTTTGTCTTATTGGAACTTTATATTAATTTAAGAAAAATAAATTATTATAGCCTTTAAAAAGGGCAATACGATTGTCACCACCCCATCTCTGTCTGTCACCCCATCTCTGTCTGTCACCCCATCTCTGTCTGTCACCCCATCTCTGTCGCTGTCTTTACCCTTAGTGACTTACAAAGGCGACTAAGGGTAAAGACAGCGAAATAGGCAGTTCTTCTTATACCACAAAGCCTGCAAATTACGTACCCGTTAGATGGCAATAGGTTCGCCCCTTATTATATCGGAGGGATGTAACATAATCCGATCACAATCAACGATCACTATCCAGATTGACTGTGTAGTTTTGTGCGCCTTAAGGTTGGGGGCGAGGCCCTACGTCACAGCCGCCGTGGCGCCTCGACCGCGGTCAGCCGTGAAGGCCGCCGGTCGTATTACCTGCGGCTAAACTGTAGTGTGGTGGTCTTTGTGGATTAAAATAAACATCGGGCAAGCCACGTGACTGGATCATGTGCTCTGCACATACGCATTGACTTCCATGTTCCATTAGGGACGCAGTGGAACTGGCGACAGGGGGTGTAAAAATGATCTAAAAATAAAATCCATTTTTAAACATATGAGTACGGCGATCGCTACAGGAGGAGCTCGCTAGCGCCTACGCTGGTTTGGCCTAAGGCCGGTCATAGGATGGGTGACCAAAAATGCACTATCCCGAGTTCCTCCATGCTTGAGGAAGACATGTTAGGTCCCGGCTGCATCTGCAGTACCCCACACAAATGCGGGTGCGCTGGGCCAGCGTGGTCGGTTATGGCCGATTCTCCCTATATTCTTCCATCCATATGGAAGGCCCGTTCCCCAGTAGTGGAGACATTTAAAGGCGGGTAAGTATGATCATGATGTAATTCGCAGCATATTGCTAGGTGGTATAAGAGGAACGCTGCTGCCTAATAAGCCTTTGACGGACAGACGCGGTCAGCGGTGGCGGGCAGTTGTAACGTAGGTAACTTACTGCCGCACTCAGAGACGTCAAATTACGTTAAAGAGTACTCAATGTCAAAAAATGACAGTTCAAAACTATTCGCTATTCTTGCTAGGTCTATGGTCTAAATTTAAATGAAATTTTTTGACATTAAGTACTCATTAAAGTTAATTGACGTCTCTGAGTGCGGCAGTTAAGGACATTATTCAAACCAGCGCAGTTAACGTTGCGGGAGAGATGGCAATTGTATTCTGCTCTGCCATCACCACACGCTACATTTAAAGGTCTCTACATACCTACGAAACGGGAAAATATCCAGGACGGGACATGGACGGGACGGGGACGGAGCTGTAGAAATCGTTTACTATAATGTACCATAAAGACAATGATATTACATTCAAAAAGATATCATTTTTGAAGAACATATATGTATATGTCACGAAGTCACGGACGGGACTGCACGTCCCGTGGCGTTTTGAACGAGAGAAGCCCCATCTCCGTTCCCGTCCCGTCCACGTCCCGTCCGGGGTATTTTCCCGTTACATAGGTATGTAGAGACCTTAACAGTTTGTGGTAACCTGCAATTAATTGAGTGTACGTACAATATAAGTAACGGCAGTACACCGCATCGACCAACGGGGCGCCATTTTCGTAAACACTTCAAGAGTGCCAGTTCCAGTTCAATTGGTTCATAACAATAACTGGTATAAGGCGGTTACACACAATGTGACGCCCGACGATTCCGCTGATTAGGTACCCTTTGTCACCGCAAGGAGGTTGGATGCGAACAAAGGATAGAAAAGGTAACGTTTATAAAGGAGACGGAAAATATTATAGTTAAATTGCGGTTTATACACGACTGTAATTGCCGCACTCAGAGACGTCAAATAAAGTTAACTCAATGTCAAAAAATGACAATTCAAAACTAATCGCTATGGTATAGATTTCATTGACTGGTTCACCCACCGGAATTAAGATCCAGAGGTCCCGGACTTTATCCCCAGGGTAGTACAGATTTGTACCCGGTTTGGTTGGTGGTAGGACTTTTTTCAAGTCCGCCTGGCTAGCTACCACCATCTTAGGTTGTGACAAGATAGCCAGACCCTCTCTGTAGTTGAGGGTTCCAGACGTAGCTCGATTCCATCTTCGGCTTTATCGTCACTTACCATCACGTATGATAAGGGCCAAGAGCCTCTAGCATAAAAAATTGCCCTTTAAATACCCAACAAACCGGTCGTCAAAAGTCAGATATACGGGAAGTAAGCGGACCTCCTGCCTAAAGTCTCGTGTATACCTAAGACTATATTAAAAACTGTTATATATATGATTTATCCTTATTGGCTGCTGCCGTAAAGAACATGTGGTAATTGAAGTTCACATCTGTACCCTTAGGTATACACCTAAACAATAAATAATACACCAAATAATACGACGGCCGCCTTGGTCGAATGCTCAGATTGCTGGGTATTGGCCAAGAGGTCCCGGGTTCGAATCCTGGTAGGGGCAAACTTTGTGATGACCACAAATGTTTGTTCCCGATTCATGGTTGTGTATATGTTTATGTAGTATATTTTCAACATTTATATACATAATTATTATTAAAAATATGTCCGTCATCTAGTATCCATAACACAAGTGCTTATGCTACTTACTTTGGGCTAGATGATAGGTGGGAGTGTAAAAATATTTATTTATTTATTTATTATTTAAATAAATAATACACCACAACAATAATATCCAAAAGTGCCCGTTTTAGGTAAGTCAGAAACATAAGTCCCAGGTTTGTATATCGTAATTCTTGTTCACTTCCTACATTACTAAGATTACTTAAACACCGCAAACAGCATTACTGATCGGCAAATCGCGTATACATTGTTTCTAAATATAGCATTCATTTGCGATTCGTTTGTTAATTGCAATCCGGTCTTCCTTCCTCAACGCTCTAATGCCTTATCTTCTATTATGGAAAATTTCATATACGACAAAATAAAGCGTAGCGCGCTCGGCCTGTGATTGCGTAAACTAAGCAATGTTGGTCAAGGCCGGTCATCGGATGGGTCATCAAAAATATATTATCTCGAGTTCCTCCATTGTTCGGAAGGCACGCAAAGCCGCTGGTCTTAGCTACATGTGCAGTCGATAATACCCACCAATCCCAATGATGATGCACTGACGAAGTGATACTACAACTATTATCTTATTCGGAATTATATACTTTATTTATGTATTTACTTACTACTCGGACTTACATTTGACACGACGCGGTCGCCATGGTTTTTTTTTTCAGTATCGTTCGAATTGATTTCCAGTTTTTTGTCCTTAATATACTTTTTATTATGTTTTACTAAACCTATACATTTCCCTTCTTTTACTAAAAGTTTCTTACACTAAAAAAAATTAACACTCAATGCAGAGATGCACGATACATTCTATCATTCAGTCTTGGTTTGATTGACGTATCAAGTAAAAAAAAAATCGAAAAACTTCTGACTTCTCTTTTAAATTTTATTTCTTTGTTTTAATTTACTATATTTATTCAATCAGACTTTATTCTTTAGGAGCGATGTTTACTTTTCTTAAGAATACAAAAATTGTATAAAATTTTCCATGAGAAAATCTGCTTCAAATTACCTTTGACTGCGGCATTTTCCAACGCTCAAAGCATCTGAGTCTAGTACTGTGCACTTACTACGCCTTATAAATTATATGCCAACCAGCCAACCATAATCATCATCATCACATGACTAGAACCTCGAGATTCGTCACATAGAATGAATGTCAGTGTCTATATATCAAAAATAAGCTTGCAAGAACTTTATTTATGTTTCCCTTTAATTTCCACACTGTTGGGGAACATACCTTCCCTATAGATGGAACAATATAGGGAGAATGGGATATGCCCCACCACCCTAGGCCTAGTGCGGATTATTGGGTGACCTAAACAACTAAAGGATTCGACCTACGGCTTAACGTGTCTTCCGAAGCACGGAGGAACTCGAGATATAATATTTTGGTCACCCATCCAATTGCCAACCTATTCTTGTGTGATAGATTATAATCTAAAGGTATTTATTTATATTTACAACGAGCACCCAAATTAATGTTTGACCTATAGTTTCAATAGGAGCCCTCGCCCATAAGCACTTACAGCCGAGTGATATTTTTAACATACATACATACATAAACCACGCCTATATCCCCGAAGGGGTAGGCAGAGGTGAACTAGCACCCGCTTTTCGCCAATTATGTTAGGTCCCATGTAATAAGTGGCGAGCCTATTGCCATTTATCGGGCACAAAAGTCGCAGTAGGTTCATTGCTAGGTGGTATAAGAGAAACGCTGCTGCCCATTCCTCATCACTGATTTATCCTTAGTCGCCTTGTACGACACCCACGAGAGAGATTGGGGTGGTGACAATTGTATTCTACTCTGCCGTCACCACACGGATATTTTTAAGTAAATAAAAAAAGACGGTTAACAGTATAAAAGCCTGTTTTACAAAAGTACATGATCTTACAACAAATTTTAATTATTCGGTTCTGAATTTCTGATAAGAGTTAAGCAAGATAGGTAGGTACCTCTTGAAAATCATGTTTTCCGCGTAATTTCGTTCTTAATCTTATCTTTTCTCAGAACAAAATTTAGCAAAAATATTTCAACATAATACATATAATATTTAACCTTTCTCTCTAAACTTATAGGTAGATATGTTTATGGTAACAGTTCCTAGACATTTTGCCAGTGTTGTATTTGTAGCTTTAAATTATTAATGTTGGAAAACTTACAAAAAAATAGGGCAGATTAATTTTGAATAACTAACTGCCGCACTCACAGACGTCAAATAACGTTAATGAGTACTTAACGTCAAAAAATGACAATTCAAAACTAGTCGCTATTATTGCCAGGTCTATGGTCTAGATTTGAATGAAAATTTTTGACATTTAATACTCAATAAAGTTAATTGACATCTCTGAGTGCGGCAGTATGTCCTACGTTTCGCATCATAACGTGGTTTTTCCGAAAATAACTGACGCACTTTTAATAATTTAGTTCAAAAGATAAGTAAATTTTTTTAATACCTATATCCCCTTAAAATACTACGTATAAATCAGTACGATGTGTGGTAAGAATAAAACTTGTTGCATTTTTTTCACAATATAATTCTCATAATTTGATATACTAATGAAAAAATAGCCATTTAGAAAAGTTTTGAATATCAGGAAAATTGCAATAGAAAAAAACGAACATGGAATGTTTCGTTAGGCTACATACAGACATCTAGAAATTCGCTGAAAATACTACGCTTGACGGTATCAAGTAAATACTAGTCAGAACTGGCTAGGATCATTAATGCTCATTATTCATGACTGTACTGTGTACAAAACATACATTGATTCGTAGAAATTCAAAGCGACTCAAGCGTTTGGTGTTTTAGATCAGGCACGACGGACGACTACTCACGATAATTCAGATGATATAATTTCTACGTTAATTACTTGGGATAAAAATTCCCTGACTGCCTTAAAAAAAAATTCGAAATTCAGTGTCCATTTTTATATCTAAAACACTGAAGAAATCTAGATTACTTTGATATGGCTCACAACATTTTGGACGCTAAATGAGATGTTTTATGTTCTATTGTAAATTCTAAATAAGTATGTAGTAGTAAGTTTATCCAGATAACGCTAGGCCAATTTTCCCGTATTCTTCAAACTATGCCTATATTTGTAAGAATGTGAATGATAAATGAGAGGAGGTGGATGAATTAGTGTTGGAAGAATAATCTGCCTCCCTAGCCAAGTGGCTAACATACAGTATGAAACTGACGTGTTACAGAGAACAGTACATCAGTTTCATACTTATTTTTCTGTGCGTTCGAATAGATAAGCCCCTTGCTAGCCAATTGGCCATATGAATGTAAATCGATAAATTACCACCATACTTTTGATTGCAGAAATCAAAGTATCGCAATCTGTGAAATGTTTGAAACGGACTCAATATGAAATTTGAATTCCATTCAAGTTTGTTAGTTCTGGCCAACTTGGTGTGCTGGACTAGTTCGAAACTAAAATTGAATTGTAAATTGGCAATCGCCGCGAAATTATACATAGATCGGGAATTTAAGTGGGCCGGACAAGATAATAAAGTGCAATGTAAAGATGCGTCAGGCCCAATCGGACACTTGGCACGTTACACGGTGACAATATAACAATTAGCGTTAGTTAGTTAGGGGCACGACAATGGTCGTCTTACAACGTATTAGCGAAATGTGTTAATTGTGCGCATTACTAGCACGTCATGTGACGCTGCGCCGTTATAATGTCACATGACACACACACCATTACAGCTTGAAGTACTGCAATCGATATAATGTTAACTTTTTTATACCAGGGGTAAAATGCAGTTAGCATCCCCTCGCAGCGGCGGGAACTCCGCCTTGAAGGGTATGTGGGACTGGGAATAGGTGCCTTCCATACGCCACTAAACGTCCCCTGCGTTGATGGGGGCCTAGGACATAACCGAAGTCTCCCATCCATTGATCCCCCATCGCGTTGCCCACTAAAGGCGCTAAAGGCGGCCCTCCTCAAACTTAAGGTATAATGATACCTAAGTCAAGTGTCGAAATTGATTTAGGTTGAGTGCCGTGTAACATCAGCCCGACGGGGGAACTTATGAGGAGAGCCGCGGCGCCCCGTAATACGGGTACTGCGGCACTAAGTTTTGAGGAGAGCCCGCCACTGCGGCAACGTGATGGGGGATCAATGGATGGAAGACGTCCAGTCAGTAGGCCTATTCGCTAACTTTTTTTGACAGTTGAAAGTGATGATCACCGAACTATTTACTGATCCATTACTTCTTTACTATAACGCTATTGTGACACTTGTCCTGTGTAAACAGTAATGGATAACTAAATAGTTCGGTGATCATCACTTTCAACTGTCAAAAAAAGTTAGCGAATAGGCCTACAGGTCCCAGGCCCCCACCAACGCGTTGAAAGTGTATCACCCAGGGGGTGTTTAGTGGTGTATGGAGGGAACGTCTTCCCTCGAGTCCCACATACCTCTCGTGGCGGAGTTCCCGCCGCTGCGAGGGGATGCGTAACAGCATTTTACCCCTGGTCAAAAAAAAGGTTGAGTGCCGTGTGGTGACGACTGGGTAGAATACAATTGTCACTTCCCTCAATCTCTCACGCGGGTGTCGTACAAGGCGACTATGGCATATGGCAGCAGCATTCCTCTTATACCACCTAGCAATATACTGCGACTTGTGTGTCAGATAGATGACAATAGGCTCGCCACTATACATGGGACCCAACTTAATTGGCGAAATATACGGTGGCAATAGGCATGGTGACTAATTTTGAAAAACAACACCATGTTTTTCTTGCGTGACTACTTTAGCCAAAATAAATTATATTTTTGTAAAAACTTTCGATTTTGATATAAAAAACATGTTTTGAATAATGCAATTTAAAATTTCCGCCAAAACGCCAAAATAGTAATGGCGTCTGTGTGACGTCACTATACTGTAACAAGGCCAGTTTCTATATTAAACTAGTGATTTTGGTGGATCGAAAAAGAATTTTCACCCATGACACCGAGTGTCTTGGGTGGCCGAGCGGTCAGGCACCTGCTCGGATAGCAGCGGACGCGGGTTCGATTCCCGCCTCAAGATCATAATTTTTCGAAATTCTTTTTCAAACCACCAAAATCTTTGTACTAATTTTTCTAACATTTATATAATCTTAAAATTAAAAATCGAATAGTTAAACTAGTGAATTTGATTGGCAAATAAAATGGAGATATCTGTATAATGACGTCACGCGGCGTTCTAGCAAATATGGCGGATTGCTAAGTTTTGTACTTTTATAAAATAAATATCAATCACTAGTATAATCTGATAACAAGTGACTATTAACGAATCTCCTTAGCCTAAATTATTATTATAAATCATTATATCAGTAATTCTTTGTTAGTGTCATCATCCCTATTGTTCTACCGTCACCACACAACGATATATACATGTATATTTGTATTATTTGTTACGAGTGAATAAATATATTAGTAATAAAGTATTATTGCAAATAATGCATTGTCGTTTATTTCTTAATATTCTTATCTCTTATTTCTCTATTGCATTCTTCTTTAAACAATATAAAAATACATGCGCCTTAAACTCCACTTTCCATGTAAATAACAAGATTAAATTTAATTCGATGAGATTCCGTATAGCTCCGTGCACAAAGCGAAACCCTATTACATCGTTTGTTACACTTAGTACCTGAGCTGCAACTCCGTTATTTACTTACACAGGAGTAAATGCGTTTTGCGAAAAAGAATTATTAAAAAACTAGTTTTAAAAACATACATAAATCACGCCTATATCCCAGAAGGGGCAGTGGTGAATTAACACCCACGTTTCACTATCTATTGCCATATATCGGGCACATTAATCGCAATATATTGCAAGGTGGTATGAGATGAGAGGAATACTGGTGCTCTTTACTCACCGCTGTCTTTACCCTTAGTCGCCTTGTACGACAGCCACGGGAGAGATGGGGGTGGTGACAATTTTATTATTTTGCTCTGCCGTCACCACACGGACTTATCTACACAGGAGTAAATGCGTTTTGCAAAAGAGAATTTAAAACTTGTTTTAAAACGACTACAAAAGGTGATTCTCCTTATATTTTCACATTCATATAGAAAGTCTCTATGCCCAGCTATGTGGACAATAGAGGAAAGATGATGATGATGACGACAATGGATCTTATTATCTGTACGTGGGACGAGTGGTACAGGCGTTCCCCCCACTACCCACTAACGGGGGATCCCGGGCCCCCGGGGTAACTTTATTATTATTTAAGCAAAGATGTAGAAGTAGTAAGATGTAGTTCAATTTCTTCAAAACGAGGACATAATCACATTTTCTTTGTGTAATTATCAATAATCAGAGAACCAATTGGAACCGCAATTTACCAATTCTCCTAAATATCATAAAGATAGTCTTTGTTACATGAGTGTTTTATGACCCTAATTTACTTTATTACGTATATACAAAAGCTGCCAAATTATAATATAATATTATATATTACTTAAGTCATGCTATGAAAATGCACGGTGTTCGGAAAGCATTGTTAGTACAAAAAGCGATAACATTTTTCATCCAGTAAACATAGTCCACTTTTAATATGTAATTTTTGGATATATTCTAAATATAATATAATATAGAACTAGGTTCATGCGTTTTTATTTTTACGAAATATTGGTTACGATAATAGTTGCTAGCATCGAAATATCTTTATTTTTGACGAAAACGACGAAAATTTTCTCATTTTGACAAGTTTTTGGGGGAGTGAAACCGTATCGCTCGAGGTAAGTATCGGCACTTCACAATCCGCTTAATCTCGTGCTGGGAAATAGATAGACTATGCCCTGCCAGACTACCATAGTACAGGGTGTTATGTCAGGTATTAACGACTGCAGACGCAATACAGTCAGAAAAACTTAGGACGCGGGTTCGAATCCCGCAACAGGCCCTGCAGCACGGGACGTGGAGAAAATCTCTTCTGGGAAAAGAAAATATTTTCTCTCGCTCTAACTCCCACTAAATCTGGAGACAAAACACTATCAAGTGGTGGAGAGAGATTTTGTTCACGGCCAATGGTCCTTTTTTTTTTTACGGAGTGGACCACATTTACGCACCATATCAGCCGCTAGCTAGGCGGCTGACGTGTGTGGGACTCGCCCGACTCTTTAGAGTCGGGAATACCCACTAAACCACTCCGGTGTTCCCCTAGCCCTTCAAGCGGAGTCTGGGATCCGCCGTGAGGCAATACGTCCAATGGTCCTACGGGACAACAATTTTTCCGAATTTTTTCTGACTTTAACCTAAGACGTCTTGTACCACACCCGCAGGAGAGATGAGGGGTGGTGGCTATGGCATTCTGCTCTGCCATCGCCACACGACACAGCGATCTAAACATCGTAAAAATTAACAATTGCTCTAATTAAGGCAGATTTGGTAAGCAATGAGAGTACCGAGGGCCAGATGCGGATTATCCTTACGGCAAACTAGGCATGTACCTAGGGGCTTAAGTAAAAAAAAATATTTTTCATCCCACCATCTCGGAAACAGCGTTTTTGCTCTTCGATATCTGAGTGCAAAAGCCGTTTTTATCCTCTAGAGGTTAAAGTAAATTTGAATTTAGAACATCGTGTGCAATGAGTTTGTGAATTCAAAACATCATTATACATATTTATTTCTACCTCCATGGTGCCGAAATTGTCATGCAACCTATTTTAATTTGTTAAAAACTCAGACTCGGAACCTTCTTGGTGTACTTTTTTTGTAATTTGCTTTGCGCGCGCCATTTTCTTTCACGTCACAAATTTGTTAAAACCTAGGAGTTCCGTGACTGTCAATCAGCTTGGCGTCAATCTTGCTTTAAGCATTTTGATCGTCTACAACGCTTGCTGGATGCTTGAGTCAAGCATTTAAAAGCTTTTTAGGTCTGTTTGATTTGTTTACGCTAGCAACGGATCAAAAACATACAGAAAATCAACGTGCTTGACTCAAGCTGATTGACCGTCTCGGAACTCCATTAGGGACGGTAATTTTTATTAGGGACTTACAGGTGTGTCTGGATGAATGTTGCGGGTGTGGCTGGGTGGATGGGTGGCTGTTGGAGGTGTGTCTGGGTGAATGGATGTTTTGAGGGTGTGTCTAGGTGAATGGGTGTTTTGTTGGTGTGTCTGGGTGAATGGGTTTTTGTGGGTGTGTCTGAATGGATGGGTGAGTATTTTGGGTGTTTCTGGGTGATTGGGTTTTTTTTGGGTGTGATTAGGTGTTTCTGGGTGATTGAGTGTTTTTTGGGTGTTTTTTGGGTGTTTCTGGGTGAATGGGTGTTTCTGGGTGAATGGGTGTTTTGTGGGTGTTTCTGGGTGAATGAGTGTTTTGTGGGTGTTTCTGGGTGAATGAGTGTTTTGTGTGTGTTTCTGGGTGAATGGGTGTTTTTTGGGTGTTTCTGGGTAAATGGGTGTTTTGTGGGTGTTTCTGGGTGAATGGGTGTTTTGTGGGGTTTTCTGGGTGAATGGGTGATTTGTGGGTGTTTCTGGATGAATGGGTGTTTTTTGGGTGTGTCTGAGTGGATGGGTGTGAATGTTGTGGGTGTTTCTGGGTGGGTGTTGAGAGTGTGTTTAGGTTAATGGGAGGGTGTTGTGGAAGTTTCTGGGTGAAAACAGAAACTGCTGTGATTGTATTTTTTTTTGTATTTTGCAATTTCCTCGTTGGGGGGGATGAAAAGTTACGTGTTGCACTCGAGTGCAAAGATTTTTCACCTTGTGCTCTTTTGATTCCCTCGCTATCGCTCAGGATTCTAATTTTAGAATCCTTCGCTAGCTCGGTCATCAAAATTCAGCACGCGGTTAAAAAACAACTTTGCACTCACGTACAACAAATAACTATTTTTATAGCATATAATTAATTTCGCGAGTAAGTAAGCCACCTACTTACACAATTTTGATGACTCAACACCCACCCAGAAACACCCACAACATTCACACCCATCCCCTCAGACACACCCAAAAAACACCCATTCACCCAGAAAAACCCACAAAACACCCATTCACCCAGAAACACCCACAAAACACCCATTCACCCAGAAACACCCACAAAACACTAATTCACCCAGAAACACCCACAAAACACCCATTCACCCAGAAACACCCACAAAACACCCATTCACCCAGAAACACCTACAAAACACCCAATCACACCCAAAAAACACTCAATCACCCAGAAACACCCACAAAACACTCAATCATCCAGAAACACCCACAAAACACCTAATCACACCCAAAAAAACCAATCACCCAGAAACACCCACAATACTCACCCATCCATTCAGACACACCCACAAAAACCCATTCACCCAGACACACCAACAAAACACCCATTCACCTAGACACACCCTCAAAACACCCATTCACCCAGACACACCTCCAACAGCCACCCATCCACCCAGCCACACCCGCAACATTCATCCAGACACACCTGTAAGTCCCTAATAAAAATTACCGTCCCTAATGGAGTTCCGAGACGGTCAATCAGCTTGAGGCACGTTGATTTTCTGTATGTTTTTGTTCCGTTGCTAGCGTAAACAAATCAAACAGACCTAAAAAGCTTTTAAATGCTTGACTCAAGCATCCAGCAAGCGTTGTAGACGATCAAAATGTTTAAAGCAAGATTGACGCCAAGCTGATTGACCGTTACGGAACTCCTAGGTAAAAAGAAAATGGCGCGCGCAAAGCAAATTACAAAAAAAGTGCACCAAGAAGGTTCCGAGTCTGAGGTTTTAACAAATTAAAATAGGTTGCATGATAATTTCGGCACCATGGAGGTAGAAATAAATATGTATAATGATGTTTTGAATTCACAAACTCATTGCACACGATGTTCTAAATTCAAATTTACTTTAACCTCTAGAGGATAAAAACGGCTTTTGCACTCAGATATCGAAGAGCAAAAACGCTTTTTCCGAGATGGTGGGATGAAAAAACAATTATCTTTGCTTACAACCTCAATTTGCTTCAATTTATTACTATAGTAAGATTAATTTTTAATATAGGAGCGTCCCGATGAGATGCTTGCCAACGGCGATCTCAACGTTTAATCCGCCTAGGGTACAGCTAAGAACGCGCTGCTTCGCCATTCGAATAAGAATAAAACCACAGAGTGGTCACCTCAGGATGGTCAAAGGCATCGAGGTCGACCTAGAAAGAGGTGGAGAGAGCGTACTGCAAGACATGGACGGGATTGGCTCGGGATCGCTCGAGATGGAGGGCTGCGGGGGAGGCCTTTGCCTAGCAGTGGGATCTTATAGGTTAATTAAAAAAATAAGTCTGTTATTCACTTAGCTAAATTACTAATTTCAATAATAACGTCCAAGTGCCAATTACAAATTAGTATAAAAACAGTCTGTCATAATATTGACGTACTATTTTTTTCCTTTATGGAAAATTCCTATTTGTCAATAACACTGCTGGTTTGGTCTATCTCAAGCCTCAAGGTCAAATCAAAGGTATGAAAGTCAATTGTGTCAATTGTGTACTCTATTTACACCGTGTGGTGACGGCAGAAAAAAAAATTCTTGTTCCCAATCTCTCCCGTGGTTAGCATACTAAGGATTAAGACGGCAAAGAGTAATGGGCAGCAGCGTTCCTCTTATACCACCTAGCAACATACTGCGATATATGTGCCCAATAGATGTCAATAGGCTCGCCACCTATTACATGGGGCCTAACATTGTGTGTTAATTCACCTTTGCCTACCTCCTTCAGGGATAAATAGGCGTGATTTATGTATGTACTGTATTTAGAATCAACGGTAAAGAAGTTGTTAAAAAGCATTATGTCAAATTATGTTTACAATTCCCCAATAATTAATTATACAAAAGAAAACTATATGTAGCTGCTGATCGTACCAATCGGACACAACTTAATCAGCCAAATATCAGTTTACTAGTTGAATTGTCTTGGCTTACTTAACTTATCACAACGTGAATTGCTCGATTGCTTTACTATCGACAAGAATCTTGAGCTCTGTTCGTTTCTTTGTATATGTAATTATGGTTTATTGTTTTTATTTTTCACGATAAGAATTAACACGTGCGTACTGTGTGTCGATCGGTGACTGAATTTTTTTTAATGAATAACGCGTTTGGTATTTCGCAAAGCAATGGAAATGTTCCAGTTGCATTGCAATAGCTATGCACAATTCATGTGTAATAAGCTGATAGACACCTGTAATCGCTATTCATTATCATACATAGGTGCATAAATCACGGCTATACCCCCGCAGGGGTAGGCAGAGGTGAACTAACAACCAGGTTTCGCCAGTTAGATTAGGTTAGGTTTGATAATTAGGTCCCATGTAATAGAGAGCCTATTGCCATTTATCGGGCACGGAAATCGCAGTACATTGATAGGTGGCATAAGAGGAACGAACGCTGCTGCCCGTTATTCGTTGTTGTCTTAACCCTTAGTCGCCTTGTACGACACCCGCGGGAGAGATGGGGGTGGTGACAATTGTATTCTGCTCTACCGTCACCACACGGCTGTTTCATTATCACTAGCCCTTTAATGTTTCTACAGATGGAGTACGGGCGTTCCCTGACGAGAATACTTGGTGCTTGTTTATGCTTCTAGCATAAGCGTAAACAATCAGGATTTATAAAAAATGTTGTTGCGACCATTCCAAGATTGATTGATATTACGTAATATTATAGGTCTATATGTCAGTTTCATACATTTGTATTCTATTGCTTCGAATAGATTGGTCACTTGTTCTAGACAAGGACGGGACGATGTTAAAGGCTCATCTTCTTTTTCAAATTCCTCTAGCTCATAATATACCTACTCATTTCTGAACTTATCCATTCTTTTCAAGCCTCACATCCTCTCAATCCTATTTTTAAGCTCTGTTTTTGGGTTGTTGTACTATGTTTAGGCATAAATTGCAACACAACAGCCTAGCCTACCGTCATGGCGGAAGGAAGATGTCACTTTATAACATTTTAATGGTATCCGGGCAGGTGCCTGACCGCTCGGCCACCCAAGACACTAATTAACTTGCCGAAATTCTTCCAACCTTTACACTTCACGTTGTTCCCGCCTCAAGATCATAATTTTTCGAAATTCTTTTTCTAACCACCAAAATCTTTGTACTAATTTTTCTAACATTTATATAATGTTAATATTAAAATCGAATAATTTTAATGGTTTTAAAAGATTGTTAAGCTACAAAACTGTACATTATTTAAATTTATTTGCAATTTTCCCAGAATCATCAATTTTTTCTCATTTTTTTTAAATATAAGGGTTACAAATACATGGGCCATTTTGGAACACCTCCTTTAGTGAAAAAGCAATAATGTTTTTCTCCCAAACGATGATCCAATTTTAATATTTTTTTGGATATGTTGTAAATATAATATTAAACTAGGTTCGTACGTTTTTATATTTACGAAATATTGCTTACGGTAAAAGTTGTTACTTACCATCGAAATGTTTTTATTTTTGCCATAAAAACTTCCTCAAGCAATTTAAATGACCAAAATTTTCTCATTTTGTAAAGTTTTATTAGGGTAGTGAAAACGTATCGCTCGAGATAAGCAAGTATATTCAAAAGGAAATGTAGGCATTACTCGCGCCGCGTATCGACACTTCACAACCCTCTTAACGACTGCAGATGTAGCTGGTACCGACGGCTTAACGTCCTTCCGAAGCACGGAGAAAGAAAATAAATATTTGGTCACCCTTCCAATGACTGGCCTTAGCGAACATTGCTTAGTTTTCGCAATCGCAGGCCAAGCGCGTTAAGCCACTGCGATATCGAGCTCCCTTCTGACGTCATAGTGTGCAGATAATACCTAATTCCTTAATACGGTTACAATCTGATAGCGGTTATCGAAACTGGTCGATTTTGAACCTTGATGAATGATTATTATGTTACGCATTACGGTATTTTCCTAAAAGTAAAGTATCCTAATCACAAAAACCTAATTAACGCAATGGAAACGATGTATAGCAGTACAAGTACCTACCATGGTGGACCTACCTGCAGTCACAAAATTGTCCGATTGATTTTAACATGTTGTAATGTATTCTTAAGAAGATAATATAATATAATAAATAATAAAAATACCAACAGAATTATGAGTTTTCTGGCTTCAAAAAATGTGGCATCAATTCAATAAGGAATAGAAATCAGTTAAAAACGGAACAATAACCCCTTTTATGATATTTTAGCTTTTATTACAACTAAAATCCAAAAAATTAGACGATTATTAAATTTAACTATTTTGTACGGAAGATAAGAAAAACTGCATTCATCATTAAATGATTTTTTAAATGTCAGTCAAACAGTCTCCCATACAATCTTTACCCAAACTTTTCATGTTACCTAATCCTTTTTAACCCTTCACAAAATTATCTGAATATTTGTAGGATACATGTAAATAAAACCATAACAAAAAAACCTTGTAAAACTCTATATAGCTAACCAATAAAGATAGTAAAACTTTTATTGCCGCGGATATAGTTCCACCTATTTTTTATGTATTTTCTCCCTAGTAAAAAAGGCAAAGAGGCTATCTATGACAAAAAAAAATCCCTATGGCTATTAGCTCGTTTCTCATTTCCATTACAAATTATTATTCCTTCCTTCAGTCTATTCGTTCAGAGTAAACCACAGAACTGATAAAATACCTTACTGAATTCAAATAGAATAGTTTTTATAATTTTTATGCTAGACTGTGAAGCTCTCGGCCTTCATCTCAAAAGATGGTAAGTGACCGTGGACCGAAAATCGAATCGAGTTCTATCTGGACTACAGAGGGGCTTGCAATCTTTTCACAAATTGTTGAAACACATTAATGCAGTAACATAATTATTATGGCGGCAGATTTTGATAAGATGGCGTCGTAGCTACGTAGCTAGTCAGTCATTTATGAAAACAGAACTGTTTTGTGGAGTAAATTTACTCACATTGCATACAGTTATTTAAGAGAAAGAAGTGTTCTTAGCAGTAAACGTACTCACATAGAATACAGTTCTTTAGGAAAAAAGAAATATTTTGTGGAGTAAACTTACTCACATTGCATTCAATTATTTAAGAAAAAAAAGACGCAACAGCTCGTCGGTAGCGCGTAGAACGCACCGCAGTGGCCGTAGCCCGTAATCCACGTCATGATCACTTGCATCACTCCAATGGAACATTCTAGACGGCGGGTGTGTCCCGCGATCGATACCGCCGACCCGCGGTAAGGCGACATTGTACAATACAAGTTGCCTATAAACTTCGGCCCGTTATCGCATCAAAGATATTATGTTTTTGCTGCGTCAGTGAAATTACTGGAATAGGTTGAATTGTCTAAAGATTTCCATAAAATTATAACATAGTATTTATGGAGATTGTTTGATAGATGTTTTGTAAAATAAAATATAGTATGAAATTTCGATAATTATAGCTGATAAGACGTGGCATAACAGTATTAAGATATTTGACATTGCCAAATATCATAAAGATATTTTTACCGGACGGTTTGGTCGAATGGTCAAATCCTTGGCTATCAGAATGTTTGTAATATTGTAATGTACACAGACATTCATTTGTGCACGACTCATGATTGTTTATATGTTTATTTAGTTTAATAAAACTTTTGATATACTTATTATGAATATCGTGGTTTGAACCTTGTAAAAATCATTCAGGAACGTACTAAAATATTCGTTAGGATATAAACGGAAGTAAATAAAATATAAATGAAAGAAGTTAGTCCATTAATAAGCTGTTTTATTCGTCATTCATATAAAATCAGATCAGACATGGCATTTGTATACATATATGCGGCGTGATACAGTAAATAAACAGGGCGGTCGTCGACACGACATTGAAATTGTATGTATACACGAATACACTATTATAAAACACCACGTGACCAAATATTTGTCTATAACAGTATAAAGTTACATCCGTCACCGTTCAGCAGCTCTCGTAAAGGAACTTTAAGACAATAAATATAACGAACAGCCGAAATTGACGCGACCAAAATGTTTCCTGGGAGTCTAAAAATGCAACATATAATATGGTGTTTCTTTCGTGATCCTATTATGAATTACATTGCAAGTGATAAAACTGGTCACCTGTCGTTTGTAAAGCTAGGTGAACAATTTCTCTGTAGAAATTTAGCAAATTTACCATAGAATTTTACGTAAAATAACGTATGGATTCAGAAAAATGAATTGCATTGATAATATTGGTTGTTTGCCTTTTTAGACCCTCTGATCCTGATAGTTCGGAAACATTCTGCTAAATATAAAATTTGTCGTCGCATTCTTTACATATCACAAAAATTCGCCTGCAACTCTGACGCAAAGCCAGAGTGGTGCCTAGGCCGAATCTCCACAATATTCATAAAATAAAATTTATTTCTAACAAATATAACATTTGGTCAAATCTCTCAGAGATATGCCTAGATTTAGAATAGTAGGTCGTCGACGCGAAACGCCAAGCATCACTAGAATCAATTTTGGTTCAGTTTAACTGACATACATACTTTACCACTAGTTAATACTATTATAAAGCTGGTCCTTACTCACAGTCAAAACTGCGTTAACATACAAAATAGAAACGTGCAAAGTTGCTGACAAAATTCTCACTAGACAAGGGCTAGCCCCAATGGCCAATGTTTGTTTATATACGATAAAATTGTACATTAAACTATGTTTACATAAACGACCGACACGGTCAACTCGTCCACCTGTCAATCTATCAACAGTTATTGAATAGAAATACTTAGTACAAATCCGAAAACATATCATTCATTTATAAATAGGTGTCACAAAAATTTTTGATGTCAACATACGCAAAGAAATCACAGCAACAAGATCAAAGTAACTTCCAAAACTTCAAAATAAATAACCATTACTTACTTACAAATAACAATCACAGATTCCCGCTTCCACGCGATGGAAGGCTGGGGCGGACATCGCCGCCGCAACCCATAGCGGGAGGACCAGACTTAAACTAAACGCAGTCTCGACATTCATCGTACAACCTAGATACAACTGTAAAGGCGAATCCCGCCGCACTGAGGGTCCAGCAAGTCAGGTGGCACTCGCACTGTCCCGGGTCACAATCGGATAGATATCACAGATGGTGTGGCGGCGCGCGGCGGGCGGCCTGGTAGGGCACTCCGGCCTACAGGTAGGGCACGCAGCCGGCGCAGCGGCCGCGTTCCTCGGAGCCGGCGCGCGCCCTGCACAAGAGCAAGCGTTACCTCAGGAGGAGCGCTCGTCGCGCTTGTGTTCCCTGCCCAGCGCACGCCGCAGCTTCTCAACCAACCTCGAGTGGAACTTGTCTTCTTTGGCCGCTGGTTTCGGTTCCGCGGCCCGCAGCGAAGCCCTGGAGGGCGGCGCGCGGCAGTAGGACAGCGAGCGCATGGCCGGGGCGCTCCGGTGCGGGCTCAGCGGCGCGCGGCCGCAGCCCCCGAGCGCCGGCCCCTCGGACCGCGACTCCGACACCTTGCGGCTGCGCCCGACCACCTTCTCCGTCGACTCGGACGTCCGCCGCGAGCGGGAAGTCGAGTTGTAGATGTCCCAGTCGTTCTTCACTACTGGCATCATGAACGCCATCTCGGCGGCGACGGTGACTCCTCCGGTTAGACGTTTTCGTTGCTCGCGCGGCCGCCGCTCGATTCACTTGCGCGCCGGTCGATAGAGGCTCTCGGCGTCGCTGCACTTTTGCACTTAAGCACCACCGATATGGGGATTAAGTTGCGAAATGTAATCTAACTAAGTATTTCGGAAGCTAGGTCAGCGTCGGCTTTCACTTCGATAGCACTATCGCAGTTCCGTTTCGGAAAGGATGTTAGCGCTAAGACGAATTGCGGTAGAATGAAGTACTCGTGAAAACACACCCTGATTATAAGGAAAATATTGGCGCCACTGTCGCCGCGGCCGTCGATGGAAAACTTTATCGCGTACCGTATCTCTCTTATTTTACGTCTATAGATAGATAATAGTACGCAACAAATGTCAATTGATATTATAAATACTTTATTAGTATATTATATCGATTCAGATCGAAGAATAGCATTAAAAAACGAATCAAGCGCTTAGCAATGCCATCTATGTTGCAATAGCATTAGCATATTAAAGTTTCAGCAACTGCCCGATAGATGGAGACGCATCAAGTGAAAAACCTTATAGAACAAAGCGACACCTAGTGGTATTATAATTAAATTATAATATTTTGTGCTGGTAATTTGCTTTTACACTATTGGAGACTTCTATGACCCATCCCATAATAAAGGAAATAAATTACAGTATTTCACACTGGAAATTGAATTTATTCGTCAGCAGTGGGGACAAGTAACACGTAAATCGACACTTGCCCTTAGTACCTACTTACTTTATTATTAAGCCACTCATTACCCTACTAGTAAATCTAGATTCGGGGCATTTTTATCGTTTATGTAGTTATTATTATTAGAGAGATATATCATTATAATGTTGACACGGTAATTGAAAGTAAAAGTGTTAAAATAAGGAGTTTAATTGATAGTAACAAGCAGACCTTAACCATAAATACTATAAACAACATAATAACCAAGGAAAACATTATCTATACTTACCAACAAAAATATTATAAGTTAATAGAAGGTATTATATATACAAAGTTGCCTCAATTTGAAACTACCTAAAAATGTGGAATCTAGGACTTAGGGGCTTTTTGGACTTCACCCCAGGGTAAAATAAGTACTAGGTATTTGTATACACAAACACTTACTGCCACACTCCGAGACGTCAATTAACTTATTCAAAAAATGTCAAATCTAAAGTCCGTTTCACGAACGAAGTCCCTTGGCTTAAACCTTAACACTGCAATAATAGCGAAAATAATGTTTCGGAGGAACTTCTTTTGTGGAACGAACTTTAGTCGCTATTCTTGCAGGGTCTATGATCTAATTTTGACTGACTTTTTTCGTATTAAGTACTCATTAACGTTAATTGACGTCTCTGGGTACGGCTGTTGTCATCCTAACTTAAATGCGAATGTGAATGCTAAACTAAAAGGTTAAAAAATAGAAAAATATTGCCCGGATTCCGGAGGGTGCGGCATCATTTCCCAGGCCAAGAAAATAATTTTCAAAAAATATCTGTCTCTATTTTCTTAGTTTTACAACATGTTCTTGTTTCTTTTCAACATAAAAACATGATTATTTAAAGTTATTTATCTATAAAACATAATAAAAGGTATACAGTGGACCCCGGTAATCCGGCCCCTGGCTAATCCGGCACCCCTTGTAATCCGACATCATGACTATTAAGTAACATATTTTTTTTAAATATGTAAATTTTTTTGTACATAATTATTTCCAAATGTAATGTTATTGTTTTTTTTAGTGTTATAGCATTAATGACGTTAATTTTATAATAAAACTTAAGGTTTCTGTGAAGTTTAATTTACTAAATTTGACATACAGAATGAAACATCAGTGTAACATAAAAAATCTTATGTTTAGATTTTTTAATTTGTCGGATTACAAGATACTCGTTTGTAAAAAAATCCGGACTATAGAAGGTTCTGGCAGTACTCTATAATCCGACAAATTCGGTAGTCCGACACTGGCCTGCAAAACCGTTTGTCGGAGTACCTGTGGTCCACTGTTGTATAGATAAATAACTATAGGGGTTATTGTGGTTATACCACAGCACAGTAAATATTCCGATTTACTTTCACAGCTAGACGGATTTCCATTTTTTTGTACTCAACGATCAAGTGACAATACTAAAACTAAATTTACTACGGCAAAAATTAGTCCGTTTCTACAGTGATCCAGTCATTTGGTAGTGTCGCTAGTAGTGAACAAAGAGTGTCATAGAAATATTCGATTTTAATTTTAACATTATATAAATGTTAGAAAAATTTGTACAAAGATTTTGGTGGTTAAAAATTATTATATTCGAAAAATTATATTAAAAGTAATTTTTCGAAATTCTTTTTCTAACCACCAAAATCTTTGTGTCATAGAAATGTCAAAATCTATGAGCAAATTTTAGTTCCAACTTTCGCCGCCTGACGAGATAAATTAGTTTGGTAGCACCCGTAGCACTGTACAAACAATCATATTATTCTACAATTCACTTCCTGCCCTCAAACGTTTGTTATAAAGCACAAAAAGATTGGGTAAAATTGTCAGATAGTAATAATATCAGATTATACTATTGTAACTATGTATGTAAAAGTTGCACCGCCAAACATCTATCTAAAGGTGGAATTTATTTCGTAATATTGGAATTTGGACTGACAAAATTCAGTTGCAGGTTGTAGATGTAAAATGTGGTCTTATATAATTTTCGTTAGATACCAACAATATCATTTCTTTATTATAAACATTGAGATTCATACAAACCGTATACGAAAAGTAAAACGAACACTTATAATAATAATATTTTACATTTGAGTATTAATTAGTGGATATTTTAACCCACTAATTAATATTCTGCTTAATGAGAAAGAAAGTAGCCTTTTTTCCAGAGCAATTTTCCATCCATTAAGGACAATTACAAAGTTTAGATTCCAATAAACATTAAGCAGAACTTAACAATAACAATTTAAGCTAATGTCTACAAATATAACAATAGGTGGGAAATACGTTATCACGATCAATTAACAAGCTTATGCGTGCAAATGAGTTACAGACAAACAATGGCAAAATTTTATCATTTTAAAGCTACTTACTCTATACTATAAAAGGTATAAAAATATTTTGCTGTGTATTTTATGGAACTTACGAAAATATAACACAGTGGCATTCTTGAGGTAAAATTTGTAATAATATTGTATTTAGTGTATACGATTACGACAATCACACGACTACGGGGACATTCACCATTAAGAGTTGGTAAATCTTAGGTTTTACCGGAATATCTTATAATTTACCGTGGTTCGGGATTTTACAGTGACATATACTATTGTTTGTATAGGTTATTCTGGCAGAACCGAATAATTGCAAGATTTAAGAGAATTTCGTTACATACATCGACATTTGGGCATACTTAGTTTTTTCTGCTCTTTTTATCTAACAAACCCAGACAGGTTTGTTAGATTCATTGGAAAGGCCTACGCCGCAGCAGTGGGGATGATAATGATAATGAAGTTTCTCTATTGATCATAGTAATTGCAATCTCTTATTCTCGCATATAGAATTCATACACATTGGTACATGATTCAAAATAGCGTAGGAATCTGTAACCCATACAATAATATGACATTCTAATCTATTGAAAATAATTACATTAAAACACTGGGAAGAACGTTTGCTTATATAAAACAGAATAACATAGGTTACAAATGATATGTATTACATATAATTAATGTTATGTGTATTGATTGTCTTAAATATTAGGTACGAAAAATTAATAACAATATTTTGCTTACATTGACACCAATCATCTAGCCCAAAGTAAGCAGCTAAAACGCGTGTGTATAGACTCTAGACATACAAATAATAACTAGATACATATATGTAAATATTGAAAATATACTATCAAAACATATAACCATGACTCGAGAACAAATGTTCATTACAAAACATTTGCCGCCCCTACCAGGATTCGAACCCAGGACCTCCTGGCCAATAGTCAGCGATTTAAATATTCAGCTTGCCTTCAAAAAAAAATCTATGCATTCTTTATCGTGCATTAGGCACCAATTTGACAAGACATGTAATGCTTAAAAAGACATCAGCATAGCCACAGCTAAAAGATAAGTCGCAATCAAAAACTAAACATTTCCCTTTCACACAATACTTGAACTCACCACAAAACAAAACTTTTTAGGAAATGAATTCTAGACTCCATTTTACGTAACAGAGAGTACAGTCGTATTAGTCCCCTCATTCAACATCGTAAACTAAACTTATCCCTTTGCCACAAGTGTGGAGTCTCAACACAAAACTGTTTAGGTAATCAATTCTAGACCCTATTTCACGAAGCAAAGAAAACACTCGTATTCTTCTTCGACCTAGACAACTAAATTTTCTTTTGGTGTCTCAACACAAAACTTTTTAGGCAATGAACTCTAGACCTTATCTCACGTAGCAGAGAGCACACTAGCATTAGCCTCTTCTTTCGACCGCTCCGGGTCGTAGTACCCGTTCAAGTTGACCATGGCGAGCAGCTCCGCTAGATGGCGCTGGTATCCGCACTCCATGAGCCTGGTGACCACCTTGTGCAAGTACTTGGCCAGCTTCTCGAACAGGTGGAACAGCTCCTGGAGCTGGCTATAGCCGGTGTGGCTAAAGTGGCCGTCGGCTTCTTTCTGGTGCCACTCCCTGGGGAAAACAAGCAAGTTTGCAACAGAGTGCGCCATGTGATAAATTATTCTCCTACCTCTCCCCTCTTTGTCACTCCCTATCTACATTTATCTCTGTCTCGAGACAGAGAAAGATAGGAAGAGAGACAGATAGAGAGCGAGACAGAAAAAAATAGATAAGTAGTGTTCTTTATTTTCAGATTCAGATTCTCTGTATCTCTTTCTGTCTTTATTTTTATCTGTATCTCCCTATTTTTCTCTCTGTCACTCTCACTCGTTCTCTCTATGTCTTTTTTTTTTGATATTATGACATCTAACGGGAAATGGATATCAGCTTGCCTGTGAGATTAAGGTACACGGCGGATGTAAATAGACTTACATGGGACCTAAGAACTAAGACAACAGACGTACAAAGAAATATACATCACAAACACGACCTTTCGACAACTCTCTCGCCTATTTATTATTCTTTATATTAATTTTACCCACATTTTTTTAACAACATTAATTTATTTGACAGTAAAATACATAATTATCGCAACATAAAAATGGCAACACTTACGCCCGCGACAGTGTTACCTGTGTACAAAAAAAACGAAACCACTCACCCTGCTTTGAGCACTCGACTGAACTTGAGTATGACAGTGAACATGTCATTGAGGAGCTTCATGACGGGCGTGGATCGATTATTCAAGAGACATCTGAACTGCACTTTCTTCACATAGACCACGTGGCACTCGTACAAATCGTCCAAAGTCCTGGCTTTTTTCAGATCATTCTCGAACTCCGTCCAGGAGGTGAGTATGCAAGTGGTCACTATGTAGTTGTCCAGGGCACGGATCATGGAGGCCATTATGTGGCGGTATATCTGCACCGAGATGTAGTGGGGCGACTTGAGCAGCTTCCTCGAATGCTGGTTGGAGAACTTCACTGACAGCTTCAGTGTCTGAAATACATTAGTACATTATTGCAAAGGCCGCAAAATAGGCAATTGCAGGTAGAGTCACTAATATGAATCAGGCAATTGCCATTTCGTGCTTTTCACAAAAGAATGCAGGGAAATATAATACACTTTTCATAATATACAAAGGATTTTCATACAACATTGCTGGAGCGTTGGAATGTTCCAAATTCAAACGATTTGATTTTCTTTGTCCGTAAATTCGATACGTCGCGTGTTCTTTTTTCAAAAATAATGACAACATTTTCATGCATGTTTGAAAAAAAAAATTATTTACTGGAAACCGTTCGTAATCCAATTCGGAAATTTCTGAATATTCCCAATGACCATGATCGGCTTGGCCGACTAGTCGGCCGATTAGTCGGCCATTTTACAACCGAATAATCGGCTAGACGGCTAGTCGGCCAAAGTCATAGTCGGCACATCTCTAGTATTTACTAGCTGACCGTAAGGCCATATAACTTACCCGTAGCCACGTTACGATTTGGTAGCCATGGTTTCGTCAAATGTTTAACAGGAAAGCTGTTTATATAGGAAAATTATATGGAAAAATTACGAGGAAAATAGTAAAAACAAACTATTTTCCTCGTAATTTTTCCATATTTTCTCACCTTTCCCGGCTTGCCTGGCCCAATAAAATGATTTCAAAACCAAAATCAGCTAATTCGGCCCATCCGTTCTCGAGTTTTAGCGAGACAAACGTACAGCAAACCATTTTTATAAATTGAAGATTAAAAAATATGTCTGTCATCTAGTATCCATAACACAAATGCATAGACACTCGTGCTAACTTACTTTGGGCTAGCTAGATGGCAGGTGTGAGTGTAAAAAATATTTATTAATCAATATTCAGACCGGCGACTCACCCCAAAATCCTCGCCCAGCACCCAGAACACCCGGCGCATCTTGACCAGGAACTGGAACACCCTGGCGTACCTCGCGAGCGCCTCCTGCGACAGGATGATGTTGAGGGGCCAGCGCACGGCGTAGGACAGCGACACGCAGCGCAGGGCGTCGGGGGAGCTGTGCTGCAAGCTCAGCGGGGGCTCCGCGACCGAGAACGACAGGTGCTCGGAGAACTTGTGGGCGTCTGAGGAGAGAAAGCTGTGTTGGGACGACTGTAGATATTCTTGCCATTCATCATATCACGCTGGCCCAGTGGGTACTAACCACTGCAGATGCAGCCGGGACCAACGGCTTAACGTGCCTTCCGAAGCACGGAGGAACTCGAGATAATCAATTTTTGGTCACCCATCCAATGACCGGCTTACTGTTACGGTTTACGCAATCGTAGGCCAAGCGCGCTGTGCCACTGCGCTAGCGAGCGTCTTGCCATTATAACGAGATAAACAGTTTTGATGTCTGTTTATCGACGAAACGCGTTTAAAAATAAGAAAAATATACTTTAAAATACGTTATCCATTTTGGAAAATCAAAATGATTAGCTAATTTGAGAAATAGGTACCTATTACTAATTTTATTTTTGTATTTACATACATACATACATAAATCACGCCTAAATACCCGAAGGGGTACGCAGAGGTGAACTAGCATTCACGTTTCGCCAAATATGTCAGGTTCCATGTAATAAGGTGGCGAGCTATTGCCATTTATCGGGCACAAAAGTCGCAGTACTATTGCCAGATGGTATAAGAGGAACGCTGCTGCCCATTCCTCATCACTGATTTGTCCTTAGTCGCCTTGTACGACACCCACGGGAGAGATTTGGGGTGGTGACAATTGTATTCTACTCTGCCGTCACCACACGGCTATAAAATACGTTATCCATTTTGGAAAATCAAAATGATTAGCTACTTTGAGAAATAGGTACCTATTACTAATTTGATTTTTGTATTTCATATTAAAAGACACATTAACATTGTTTACGTTCTTTATCACGTCTCAGTGGCCCTACTATAGCACCTTTCGGCCCTTTTCACATGCATACGGTCATGTGAAAAGGCAAAGTAGAAATGTATGAGCTACAAAGACAGCTTTCACAGGTCACGGCGACCGTGTCGTGACCGTGTGCATGTTCCGGTGTAATGGATGATATGAATGGAAGAGTAAACATACAGGGCCGACGCCAAATAAATTAGAAACTACTGTTCAGTTTTTCAAATATGTCTGAGTTGACTAACCAATATAGATTATTATTATACACCACAGTGGAACACCAATAAAAACAAAGAATGTCACACACTTACGCGATATTGAAGATCCCAGCGCCTTATCAAGAATATTGTGCAAAGTCGCAAAATTCAACAGCTCTTGGGGGTTTATTGTCTTCGCCAACTTAGTGAACAAATTGTGACATATACTCCTGGAAAACTCGCCGTCCATCAGAAAGAAATAGTCTTTCAAGCTTCTCAAGTGCTCATACATGTCGAGGTTTACCAGAAAGTGCGTCAGAATAGAATTGTTGACTACTTCCAGTTGGTACGTAAGCGGCAGCATAACAGATCTTTGCAAGCATGCCGTCAAAGTAGCTATGTTATCATTCTTTATTTTCTCCTCTTTCTCCCGTTCGGTGTCGAAATGCGACGCGAATATGTTGGAATAGGGAGGCTTCTTCACTTCATCCATAATTACCGCCGGATGTGTGTAACAGGAGGTAGCCATTTCTAAGTCCATTTTGGCACTGAAGTGATTTTTCGTATAACCCTTCAAATCTCTCACGCCAAAAGGGTCGAATTCCTCTAGATTATATGAACCGTCTAGTAATTTGAAGACTGAGTATTGTGTCTTAAAACCTTTTACTTCAGACTCTATTGTTTTTGCTGGAGAATTGTCTAGAGATTCTTCTATTGGAATTCCACTTACAGCTTCTGATTCCGCTGTCTCATCCATAAGAACTGAGAAATTGAATCCATCGGAAGTAAGAAATTCTTTGTCAGCCTTTTTTGTTGATTCAATGTCTTTGCCGTATTCGCTTCTGGGCGTAAATATGTCGCTAGTCATTGCGCCCTCTAGGGGCATATCGGCTGTTGTTGGAGTTTCCAAATCCAGCTAAAACAACAAAAAGTTAACTACTGACTTACTTAAATCAAACAACTTTTACGGCACACACTCGCGTATATTTAGGTGTTTGGCATTTTTATTATGTAATACGACGTTTCGATCACTTTACAGCGGCCGTGGTCACGGGGAGACAAAAATGGGGGGAATGCCAATCACCTAAATACAAACGAGTCTATTCTGTAAAAGCTGTTTTAATTCAAATGAAAAAGTTGTTTTAAGATAAAATATTTAGTACTAAAGATTAAATATAACTTATATGCTGGCCTGGGAGCGGACAAATAACGTAGAATAGGCCAGCCCCGTCTCATCCCATGGGTGTCGTAAAAGTCGACTAAGGGAGATTGCCCGTTGTAGACTAACAAGCACCTTGGAGCACCCGAATGGTGGAGGGCAAACCACCAACAACAGCATTCCCTAAGAGGGTTGGCGTCAGGCAGGCGGCCGGCTGTAAAACCTAAGCCAAAACCTTGGGCAGTATCGATTCGAATGTTGTCATTCCAATCACTCCCTCCGTTCATCGGTCTCTCGACATAGTCCGTTCCGTCTCTTATCTATACATTCATTCATCACTAGCACCTTTACGGTGTGATGGATGATATGAATCAAAAGGGAGTGGATGGCTTGATGACGTCTGACCGATATGAATGGAAGAGGAAACATACTGCGCCGACCCCAGATAGACTGGGAACAAGGCAGGGAGAAGAAGATAAAATATAAACACTTACCCCTGGGAAGAATTCGCCGGGTGTCAAAGCACCTGTATTAGGGGTAGTAGAAAGATTAGCACCAGTGGATTCTCCATACGGTCTTAAATTTAATGTTAAGCCCGACCTCTTCGCAATTTCGCGCTTAGGACTAGTTGTTTCATTTGGTTTTCCATATTCTGAACCCAGAATTTTATTCTTATTCTTCACGGCCTCTTCCTGAGCATCGTTCAAAGGTTCTCGTTTGATGAATTCTTTCGCGGGCAGGTTATATTCTACCCCCAAAACCTTCTCCTTATTCAACAACGCTTCCTTTTGAGCATCTGTTTTCGGTTCTACAACTCGCCTTGCGTCAGGTTCCATACCGAACTCATCTCCTAACACTTTCAGTTTGTTTCTTCTTGCTTCTGCGAAGGCATCCATATTATTCTCTTCATCAATATCGGCAATATTGATAATGGGAGGATTCTTCATTGGATTGTTCTCCTTATCAACTTGACCAAACTCATGTGACATAACTTTTTGCTTGTTCAAGTAAGCTTCTTGTCTCATTTTTAAAAACTGTATATTATCGTATTCTGCGTCTAATTTGTTTCCAATAATTTGACTAGATTTTTCAGTTTCATTGTCATTCGAATTTATTTCAGCTTCTATGGGAACTATATTGCCTTGAGAATCTAATTTCTTTTTATTATCACAATTTTTATCATCAACACTTATTCCAACACCAAAAATACTTTTCGCTGCATTACAAATAACACTGAAAACATCTCCTGACGTCTGAGGGTTGACCTCCTCTGGACTATTTTTGGAACTATCTTCTTCTTCTTGCAAAAGAGAGGAAGCTGATTCAGTCATTTTATCAATATCAGGTTCATCTTTATCACTAATATAGTTAGAAGCATCTGTATCAATACTTTGTATGGACATTGCCATTTCTTCGTTTCTTTGGTGTTCTAGCTCTAGTTTTTCTCTCTTTAAATTCCTTTCTTCAGTTGATAGCAACTGTATTCTGCTTTGGTCTAACTGTAGTCGCCTGATTTTCCATTCTGTGTGTATTTTACTTTTTTCCACCTCCATGTTCAACTTAGAGTAGTACTCCATAATTTTGTTCCTGAAATTTAGGAATTAATATTACTTTACTATCATTCATACGACTAAAATCAAGAAAATGTAATAGTTATATTATTGCTACACAAATATTTTACCTTTCATCGTTCCTAAGTCTTGAGTCAACTTCTTCAGTTGCCTTCTCAGCCTCCTGTTCTAACTGATATCTTCGTCTCTCTCGCACTTTGGCACTAAGTTTTGCAGCTTTAGCCTCGGCCATTGCTGCTTCTAATACTCTTAAAGAGTGTTGTTTCTCCGCTATTATCAACTGAGCAAGCCTTTTACGTTCAGCTGAAATAGTTTTTAAATTAATTAGGTTTTCACTAAATATAAAAGGTCACTTTTTTATCACTGCATAAATTTTTGGAATTCGTTCAGACCATCAAACTGAACAAATTTCCCTATGGGAGCAACTCCAAATTCACGAAACAAATATCAGAATTTTAAATTTCAGTATCATAATCCTAAACTATTTGATTTTTAATTTTAACATTATATAAATGTTAGAAAAATTAGTACAAAGATTTTAGTGGTTAGAAAAAGAATTTCGAAAAATTATGATCTTGAGGCGGGAATCGAACCCGCGTCCGCTGCTATCCGGGCAGGTGCCTGACCGCTCGGCCACCCAAGATACTAATTAACTTGCCGAAATTCTTCTAACCTTTACACTTCACGTTGTAAGCCAACGGGTACCCTCGCAATGTAGAAATATGAATGAAACATAGAGTTACAAATGTCGCGACAGTACAATAAAAACCTCGAAAAATCATTTTTGCTCAATGCATTTTGCAGTTAAAACTCATTAAACAACCGTAGTTTATTATGTTAACCATCTGTTGGTGTGTTACAAATAACCCTGTATATTACACCATTGACTTACCAACAATCTTCTCCAAAGTCTCCGCCTGCTTCAGAGAAGCCATTTCCGTAAAAGCTTTCTTCTCAGCCTCCCTCTTGAGCTGTATCTGGTCAAAGGTCACAGGTTCTCCGCTGACGAACAAACACCTGGTTCTATATACGTCTAAAACTTGCTGTTGGCGTTCCAAGTCTTCGAAGGTGGCACAGCACTTCACCGAGGGGTGATCCGAGGATATGAGCAGTACCAGAGGATCCTATGGAATTGGCTCAATGTATTGTTCAGAATAAAACCAGAAATCATTGTAGTTCAAAACTTGAATGTTTAATTAATACTTTTTCTACGACTATCTTCTAATTTTATACTCCATGAAATATGTCCATAAACATCGAAAGCAAATCTGTTTCATCATCATCAATTTTGACAGCAAGAATATCGACTAGTTTTGAATTGGCATTTTTTGACATTAAGTACTCATTGACGTTAATTGACGTGTCTGAGTGCGGCAGTTAGTCGCCTTGTACGACATCCGCGCGAGATATTGACGGTGGTGAAAATTGTATTCTGCTCTGCCGTCACCACACGGCTTAGAATAAAATAAAATTAAGCTACTTACTGCCGCACTCGGAGACGTCAATTAACTTTAATGAGTATTTAATGTCAAATCTAGACCATAGATCCGGCAAGAATAGCGACTAGTCTTGAATTGTCATTTTTTGACGTTAAGTACTCATTAACGCTATTTGACGTCTCTGAGTGCGGCAGTTAAAGAAACTCACATTCGGATTACACATCTTCAACAGCCGCAGCGACTTGCCACAGAGCAGAATAAACTTGGCCAGAGGCCTCAAGAACTGTGGCACGGCCACGCTGTGCGTTATGTGGAACCCCTTGTCCCAGTAGCGCTTGGAGCGACAGTTGATGTACTGCGAGTCTTTGCGGATGAAGAACTCGTTGTATCTGTCGTCTAGCTCGCCTTCGAAAATGAATCTTTCGATGAATCTGCAATGAGAGATAAGTCCTGCCTTGTTAACAATCTATGTATATTAATTTTACAAAGCTGAAGAGTTCGATTGTTTGTATGGTTGGTTGGTTGCTTAGTTAAACGCGCTAATCACAGAAACTACTGGTCCAAATTGAAAAAATATTTTTGTGTTGGATAGTACATTTATTGAGGAAGGCTATAGGCTATATAACAACTGACATTAACGCGAGCGAAGCCACAGGCGTCCACTAGTAATGTATATGCCCTGTACTACAGTACAGAAAACTGCAACGTGAATTTCTGCGATGCGATCTGGTGCGGCAAGGGAGATACAGGAAAAAGAAACAAAGCAGTAGGTATGAAATTGAAGGAATGCGCGATGGGAATCAATTGACAACATTTCAAAAATGACAACCTCATAAAATAAAAATACCGTTTCTTTATTTTCCAATCCTGACTTCGAAAATATTTTTATTAAATTTTTTTATTACTTAATTACAGAGAAATAAAAAAAGTTTAAAAATCATGCGATGACGTCACGGGCGGGGATGTATGAATTAAAACGTTTGCCTTCCTAGATGGAAGAATAAAAAGTTATCATAGACATGATGACAGACGTCAGTCATAAATCAAATCCACTGTTATTAATTGTCATCGTCGAAATTAACAATATTAGAGTAGCAATAAAATAAAATCCTTCATAAACTTTAATTTAAAACGTATTTGACTTTGAAATTAATTTCAAACATTTCAGATAAAATGTTTTTATTTTCGACACCGGAAACGCTTGTTCGTCAATTTTGACAAGTGATATTTTTATTTTTCAAGTCAAGAGTGATTTCGCCATTCGTCTACGCCAGTGACGTCATTTGGCACTTACGTCTGTTTAGAATGACCGGTATTTCAATCAAGATTTTTTTGTATGAAAACGACGGAATTCAGAAGAAATAAAAAATATGGGTGTCTTCATTTTCGGTTTAATTTCATATAACATCATAATAAAGGTATTATGTAACAATACTCACTTGAAATACACCTTGCAAATGGAGTAGAGCGACGAGAACATCGCATATGAGGATTCCCGGTGGGTGACCAGGGAGATTTCATTAAACAAATACGACATCAGTTCCGCTCCGTACGGTATGGACGTCCTGGGCTCTGCAAGGGAGAAACAAACACATACATACATAAATCACTTTAACCGGCTAGTGGTTCGCCCACCGGAATTAAGATACAGAGGTCCCGGGATCGATCCCGTTAGGTTTGGTCGGTGGTAGGACTTCTTTTAAATCCGCCTGGCTACCTTTCAACATCTTATCAAAATCTGTCGCCATAATTACAATGCTAACAGCAATATTGTGTTCCGACACTTGTGATAAGATAGCCAGCCCCTCTGTGCTTGAAGGTTCCAGGTGGAGCTTGATTCCATGTTCGGCCCTTATCGTCACTTACATCAAGTGAGATAAAGGGCAAGAGGTTCCCTGACTAGCATAAAAGAAACAATCACGCCTATATCTAGATAGGCAGAGGTTATTCAGCACCCACTTATCTCCAATTAAGTTAGGTCCCATGTAATAGGTGTAATAGATGGCGAGCTGGTATGGGAGTAATGATGCCCCCCATTTCTTACCGCTGTCTTTACTTTTGGTCGCCTTGTACGACACCCACGGGAGAGATAGGGGTGGTGCTAGTTGTATTCTGCCGTCACCACACCCCCAGGTAATAAGGGCAAAACGACTGCTGGGTCAGCTAATAATTATATATTTAACGTCCATACTCAATTAACGTTAGTGAGTACTTGATACAAAATATATCAATTCAAAACTGTTCGCTATTCTTACCGGGTCTAACTAGGGTCTAGTTTTAATTGACATTTTTTTTGTATTAAGGTCTCATTACAGTTAATTGAGGTCTCTGAGTGCGGCAGTAAGACCTACAATGTGCCCCAATCAAAGACAAATAAATCATATTTATAATGATAAAACTACTATTACTGAATACTCAATTACAATACCTGGACCAACCATCTTGAATACCGACGCGACTGTCTCAATTTCGTACTTGAGTGGCTCGAGGTGATATTGTATTTGCAACAGCGTCGGCATACAATTGAGATCCTTGGAGCTGTTTTTTGTACTCTCCTCGTATATCTCTGTTGCCAACAGTCGGAAATCTAGCAGGTAACGCCTTATCACTTCGCGGGTAGCCTGAAATAAGAGCCTATTGTTATTTAAAGGCCCGCCCCCTATCACACGGGAGCTCGATGGCGCGCTTGCCCTGCGATTGCGTAAACTAAGCAATGTTAGCCAAGGCCTGTCTTTGGATGGGTGACTAAAAATATATGATATCGAGTTGCTCCGTTCTTCGGAAAACATTGTAAGCCTTTGGTCCCGGTTGCATTTGCAGGGATTAATACCCTCCAACCCGCACTGAGCCAGCGTGGTGGGTTATGGCCCAATCCCCCTATATTCTTCCATTCATAGGGAAGGCCCTTGGCCCAGCAGTTGGCCCATTAAAGGGCTGGTGATGAAGTGAAAGCCAGCCCCCTGTTACATGGGACTTGTGTTGTTGTAGGTCTGTTTTGTTGGAGCTTTTGCTGGGCACTGAAAATTTCGAAAAATTGACAATAATTGTTCGAAATTATTCTGACCACTTTATCTTTGCAATAATTTTCTACCATTTGTATAATGTAATGTACAGGATGGAAAGCAGATAGGAGGCATTAAGGGCAGCTACCAGATCCCTTTCTGCTACGAGATAATGGCCTTAGGAGACCTTTCCCAACTTTTTCAGGAAAGACAATAAACATTCACAGATTTTTGATAAAATGTACTATGTAGTAATGTGTAATGTGTAGTCAGGGAGGAAATCTTCGGAATTGAGTAATATTTTTTTAATGCCAATCGATCCCATTCCCACTAAGGATTCAAACACTCTTTAAGACCAACTGAGGTTAGAGCACTAGAACACCCACAAATAAAATAAAAAATCAATTGGCTTGTAAAGAAAAGCAAGGTATAAATAAAAGAAAACCCAAATTTTAGGAAGTGGTTGAAACACAGTAAAAATACAATAAGCTTGGTACCTCAAATAGAAGCCCATGCCCGTGACAATGCTCCCCCGAACCTTGGTCGAACGCGAAGCAACTGAGCCGCCTATAGTAGGTTCCCACCAGCATCAGATCGACCAAGTACCTATAATTCAATATAATTTGTAATGTTAATTCCACACAATGTATGTTGTTTCGAATAAAGAATATGAATATGAATACCCCTTCAGCCTGCCCCTTGACACACCCTCCAACACCAAGCCGTCTTTCACTCGGAAACTGTCCGACCTCGAGTCGAAAGGGAACGAGCTCGTTTCTACGCCGACTGGAAATGGAATAGGCAAATTATTTAAAACAAATATTTATTTGACTCAAAAAATTTTGAAATCTCTCTTACTACTCATCATTAAGCCCAACATAAGTGAACCACGAAATAAAATTTTAATAGAATGTTATTTCTGATTAAATAATCAAAAAAAATATAAAAAGAAAGCGAAAATTTTCAAAAAAAAAATTTTTATTATTGATCTTGTCGAACCTGCGTCATCTGCAAAACACTCGGCGATGCTGAGCAAAAATGTTATTTACACCGCTAGTGATTAATTAATGTATAGAAAAGAAACGGAACGGACCATGTCCAGAGATCGATGAACGGAGAGAGTGATTGGAATGACAACATTCCAATCCATACTGCTCAAGGTTTTGGCTTAGGTTTTACAGCCGGCCGCCTGACTGAGACCAACCCTCTTAGGGAATGCTGTTGTTGGTAGTTTGCCCTGCACCATTCGGGTGCTCCAAGGTGCTTATTGGTCTACACCGGGCAATCTCCCTTAGTCGACTTTTACGACACCCATGGGATGAGTCGGGGCTGGCCTATTCTACGTTATTTGTGCGCTCCAAAACCAGCATAGAAGATATAAATCTATATTTAATTAAAAAAATTACATTACAAAGACAACGAGATCAGAAATTGATGTAAAAAAATACTTTAAAAATTATTGTCCTGGCGGGAGTCGAACCCGTGTCATCTGCAAAACACTGGGTATACTCGGCAAAAATATTATTTGCACAGCAAACCTTTGCTTTATGATATGATGAGCAGAATAATATTTCCCTTTTTTTATTTATTTCTTGTGTCGACGCCACAAGCCAATTCCGACCTTGTGACCATCGATGCTAAGGCACACCTCGGTTAATCGAGTTGTAACTTTCAAATGTTCTAAGCTACAGATTATATAGTAAAATTCTAATTTCTATTTTCACGCAAATCTAGTTTCGTTATTCTAAAAGGATACCACCGCCAGTACTTACTGATAAGATACATGAGATGCCTAATGAACTGCCTCTCCGAAATAATACTGAGCCGTGACATCTCGCCGGAGTACATACGCCGCCACAAGGCGAGTTCGCGAGGGGAGCTGGCTATTAGCTGTCTCTCATGTACTGGTGGTAATTTCGCTGAAAAAACTCACCTCAATAGGCATAATGGAACTACATACATACATACATAAATCAATCATGGAGAACTAGCACCCGCGATTCGCCAATTATGTTTGGTCCCATGTAATAGGTGGCGAGCGTATTGCCATTTATCAGGCTTAAATATCGCAGTAAGTACATTGCTAGGTGGTATAAGAGGAACGCTGCTGCCCATTCCTCATCGTTATCAATGATTTATCCTTAGTCTCCTTGTACACACCCACGGGAGAGATTTGGGGTGGTGACAATTGTACTCTGCCGTCACCACACGGCACATAATGGAACTATGTACTAGTTTTCTTTATGCTAGACAAGGAAGCTCTTGACCTCCATCTCACCTGGGGGCCTACCGCCTAACTTGATTGCTGATGATAGCTTTAAAACAATGCATTGCTTACGGCTATAGCAGCCCTCCTGAATTTTTAGGCGGTACGGATTTTCTGTCGAATTCATACAAAATAGTTTAGGTATATTTGGTCCGAAATGACAGCTTGACGTTATAAACTATAGCTTTTGCTTTAGCAATCGAGTTAGGCGGTAGGCCACATGATGGTAAGTGACGATACGAAGATGGATCCGAACTTCACCTGGGAACCCTCAACAACAGAGGCTGGCAATCTATACTAATATTATAAAGCTGAAGAGTTTGTTTGTTTGGTTGGTTGGTTAAACGCGCTCATCTCAGGAACTACTTTCAAATTGATAAAATTCTTTTTTTGTGTTGGATAGTTCATTTAATGAGGAAGGCTATAGACTAAAAAACAACCGACATTAACGCGAGCAAAGCCGCAGGCGACCACTAGTCTTATGATGAATTGCCAGAACACATATATCGCAGGCAACATTACTATTATGGCGACAGATTTTGAAAAGATCGTGGTATCTAGCCAGGTGGACTTGAAAAACAGTCCTACCATCAAACAAACCAAGTACAAATTTTTACTCTCGCAGAGGTCGAACCTGGGACCTCAGGACCTAATTCTGGTGGTGGAACTACTAGACCACGGAGACGGTCCTGTGAGTACACGACACATCGACATTGCAAAATTCTAATGATGTGACAACACCTAAAATGTTTATAGAGGAGTGTAGGGTAAATTGTACCATTTTATATCATGACGAATTTAATCGGATTTATAGTATACCGTTATATTTTGATTATAATAGGGAATTAAATAAATTACTCACAAACAATATCCCAGATGTCATCCGGCACTTCTTTATCGACCTGTGTCGCTAACTCCCAAATATCCAAAGACTCATCATTTTTTGCCCTAAATACTTCTTGCATATCTTCCTTATCATTAATGCTAACAAATGAAACCTACAAATTGATATTCAATTTATATATATACACATTTTAACATCACCTTTTTCCAATATATTATAATAATATGTTCAAACATTCCATTACTATTTTATTGTATGTGCCAGCTGCTATATTACTTCTATGTTCAAATTATCTGTCTTAATAATACTGTTGGTACTTCGTGATAAAACCATTCAACACTAATGCCTTCAAAAACGCAATTTTAATAGTTCAGTTTAAGTAATTCACATTAATCATTCAAATATACTATTGATTTTAGGTGTGAATAGAAAAAATTATATATAAATTATATAAAGTAGTGCAAATAATCAACTATATATAACGATACTATGTGTATCACTGTGAACATTTGTGAAAAATTCTTACATTATGTTCAGGATCACTTGATATGGAAGGTATCTGAAGGTCTCTAGGAGCAGTCAGCCGAGGATAGTTAAACATCAGATTATCAGAATATGGAGACAAATGTGTTGATATCATAGATGATAACGAGATTGGACTCTGGAATGTCTTCACATCAGACAAACCACGTGTTGGAGATGGCATGTCTGTCACCACTGAGAAAAATTAGAAAGAAGTTAAGCAAAGATATACACATATTACCTATGCAGTGGACTCCGGTACTGCGACAAACGTTTTGCAGGGCAGTGTTGGACTATCTAATTTGTCAGATTATAGAGCACTGCCAGGACCCCCTATAGTCCGGATTTTTACGAGTACCTTGTAATCCAACAAATTTCAGATCCAAGCATAAGATTTTTTATGTTACACTCAAGCTTCATTAAGTATGTCAAATTAACTGCCGCACTCAGAGACGTACAATTAACTTTAATGAGTATCTAATGTCAAAAATTTTCATTCAAATCTAGACCATAGACCCGGCAAGAATAGAGACTAGTTTTGAATTGTCATTTTTTGACGTTAAGTACTCATTAACGTTATTTGATGTCTCTGAGTGCGGCAGTTAGTAAATTAAACAAGACAGAAACCTTAAATATTGTTATAAAATTACTTAATAACAAAATTTAAGGTTTAAATTTGGAAGTAATTGTGTACAAACATATAAAAAAATAAAAATGATGTAGGTACTTAATAGTCATGATGCCGGATTACAGAGGGTGCCGGATTAGCCAGGGGCCGAATTACCGGGAGTCCACTGTATTTGAAAACCAAAGTAAACAAGCTAATATACTTTCAATGTCAATCTTAAATAAAACATAATCACATTATTTGTATTCTTTTTTTCGTTTAAGATAAATTTTATGTAAAATGGATCTCAATTCACTATTATTGTTAGAAAAATCATTATAAATAAAATGCAATGGTGGTCAAAAAAGTTGGGTCACTAAAAACCCTCAATTTCAAATGAAAATTCCTGTAAATACAACATGAATGCAAATCTTTAATTGATAAAGTTGGTCACATTTATATCACAAGCAGAAAATGTATCCGACTTTTTACAAAACATTGTACTCATTTTATGTAAGGACATGATTTCACAAACTCTAATATTTAATTTATTTAAAAAAGACCTGTCATATTTCCATTATATAAAGACCACTCACATGATTTAGAATGAAAACTCTCCACAGTGTACTCTGTATATGTTTGAGAATTGTTGCTATCTAATAGCCTAGCCTGTCTTTTCAATGAAAAAGGCAATTCAAATACATGAGACGGGAAGTATGGGTAAGGCTGTGGCGACCCAAATATTTCTGGCGGTGGTTTCGGAAGCATCTCATCAAAAACTCCGAACGTGAAAGGATTCTGGAACATCACAAATAAGGAAAAAATTAGGCCCTATATTATTATTTCATGCGATAATGTACATGGACTTAAATAAGCACCTGATACAATTCTATTGATGGATCTTCTTGGACTGAATTACTCATACCAACTAGAAACTTCAAGATACTATTTATGTTATCCTTATTTTTATTGAAGTCCTTATGTCTAATGACACTTATAACCTTCTTTAAATTCAGGCTTCTCTTATATTCTACTACATTCTTTGCATTTCGCTGTAGGAATAAGTAATAGGACAGCAAATCCACAACCGGATCTCTAGAAGTACAAGGTAACTCTTGACCAGTTTTTTTCAGAATAATCTCATACGAGTGCGCCCGCATCTTATTCGCTAATCTTTGCTGTGACACTCTATTTTGTAGACAATATTTTGCTGCAACATTATTGCACAAATTAGTGAGAAGTTGGAAAACACCATCTGTCTCTGAACCCATATTTTACTCGTATAACCACGAATAAGAACGTCTTTTTAGCCGGTACACAGAAATTGTTGCAAAAATTAATTTTTTAATCAGACTAAACTATTCTGAACATAACAGAAAACAACAAGTTATCAAACAAACAATTTTGTTTGAATTGTTTGGAACTTTGAATTAAAATTGACACAAGAATTTTACAAAGTATAAAGGAATTTTGACATTGACATTGACGTATTAAACAGTTTTTTTTGTTAGTTAGTTTTAAATTCTCCCTATATTTTAGGGAAGGCAAAGGGCCTAAGCCCATACAGCCAAGTCTTTAGAGTATATTTTATCTGTAGTCTTAAGAAATAATACATACATAAATCACGCCTATATCCCCGAAGGGGTAGGCAGAGGTGAACTAGCACCCACATTTCGCCAATTATGTTAGGTCCCATGTAATAGGTGGCGAGCCTATTGCCATATATCGGGCACAAAAGTGTCGCAGTACATTGCTAGGTGGTATAAGAGGAACGCTGCTGCCCATCCCTCATCACTGATTTATCCTTAGTCGCCTTGTACGACATCCACGGCAGAGATTTGGGGTGGTGACAATTGTATTCTACTCTGCCGTCACCACTTAAGAAATAATGAGTGGGTGAAATGGATGAATGAAATGAATTTTACGTTAAAATATGGGTGTCACACATTTTAACGCATCTAGGGAGTACTTGGCGCGAATTGAATGGTAACAGAGTTCATGATGGTGACTGACGAAATGGATAAAACCACTTTTTATAGTGATCTTCACCACAACATCAAACACATCATAAGACTTTTTTTTTCAATGATTCTGCATAATTGCACATCAACACGGATGCTTGTGCATCAAAATAACACCACTTTCACTGCACAAAATCCACTCTGAACCAATTTAAGAATTATCGAAAAAAAATCTGACTGACACCACGAAACTTTTTTTTTTGTTTTCATAATTATAATAAGTTCGGATTGCCGCCATTAAATTGGGTTACCAGTGTCAGTTTTATTCAGTGTTTGATTAAAAAATAAATATATTTATTTTAGTTTTGTACTTTTTCGTTTTTTTGAACTGTAAATAAATAGTACTAATAACGATTTCAAGACTGACAAGAGTGAGGAAATGTCAAATGTAGACATGTTAGATGAACACAAATAATATTATTCATAATAAATACAATATTTTACTGTTTTTACTTAATGAGTCTATCCTTCTTACGTCACTACAATTTATATTTATCTATCTAATTTCTATCATACTTTTATTGTCATGGACGCAAATTTTCATGAGCTTTGGCTAATGGTTTTCTTAGTACCGCTAGTAGTTTTAAGTAACGTAATAAGATAGATGCATAATTGTTTATATAGTAAATTGAAAAAAATCTAGGACAATAAAGTTGACATGGTATCGTTTTCTTTCAATACTACCAACATGACGGCATAGGAATTATAAGATGAAACGCACTTATACATTGTTTTCATTAAATTGATACTTTACTTTGTCATCGGTAAACGTTATCTATCAGCATTATCTAACAAAATACTGACTGGAGTGGAATCTTATCAGTTATTCATTTGGTTGCTTGCTATGTTTATAGCTCAGAAAAGTTTAGTTATCTGAAAATTCTAAACTTAACTATGTCATCTCTTAATAATTGTCCGAAAATTGTTGTTCTCGGATCTTGCTCAGTGGATTTTACAACGTGTGTATTAAAATATATTTAAACAATTTTAAATTCAACACATCAGTCAGATTACCTCAAAATGTCGAAATTTTGTAATCATTTGACTTTTTAATCAAACATTAAAAACAACCGATTCGAGATATTTCACAGTTTTCTATAGTCTGACGTGCGATTGATTGTATGAAAATTGAAAACCTTTGTCAGTTAAATTATCAAGATAAAATAGATACCCAACTCTTTATGACCTTACTCTGGTAGCTTACTTCTCACTACATAATTATATTTCCAGATATGCTCCTAGGCTACCAACGCCTGGTGAGACACTTCATGGGTCCAAATTTACTACAAGCTTTGGAGGAAAAGGTGGTAACCAATGTGCAGCAGTAGCCAAACTGGGAGGAAATGCATATATGATTTGTCGAGTAGGTATGGTTCATTACTTTTACAAAATCTTTACTGTCTTATTATTACAAAGATTTTGGTGGTTAGAAAAATAATTTCGAAAAATTATGATCTTGAGGCTTGAATCGAACCCGCGTCCGCTGCTATCCGGGCAGGTGCCTGACCGCTCGCACCCAAGAAACTAATAAACTTGACGAAATTCTTCTAACCTTTACACTTCACATTGTAAGCCAACATGTACCCGCACACTGTAGAAATTTTTCTAACCACCAAAATCTTTCTACTAAGTTTTCTAACATTTATATAATGTTAAAATTAAAATCGAATGTCTTTTTATTTTTAAAAACATATAAAATTATAGAAAACAGACTAAACTGAAACAAGAACACATTAAGTTTTGAATTCTCTTGTAACTTTAATAAAAAACCTATCTTACAGAGATAGGTTTTTATACTTAGCGTCCAGTCCGAATGCTTCTTTTTTTTCACACAATGCCGAGACAAGTCCGAGTATGCAACTGATTGTGCCACCATGCTTCTCAAATTACCTATTAAAACCACATTTATTGTAGTTAGGTAGTTTTCTTTAACACACTCTTTGCAATGTGTTTCTTTTTGTAAATTTTCACTGTAAGGAACTTACTGTACCACACTTAAATTTTATTTCATTTGCTTTTAGGTGATGATCAATGGGGCCAGAAATATAAAGACAACCTGACAAAAATTGGGGCTGACGTCTCTCATGCTTACATTACTCCTTGTATGACTACTGGTATTGCCCAAATAATGGTAGCAGAGAGTGGAGAAAATCAAATCGTAATAGTTCTTGGATCCAATGGCCTTCTCAGCAAAGAGGATGTGGAAAAATCTAAGGAGTTGATATTGTCAGCAGATGTACTTATTGGTCAACTGGAGACCCCATTCCAGACAACATTAGAAGCATTTAAATTAAACAAAGGAGTATGATGACAGTTAATCTTCTTGAATTGTGTTTGTGCTATTACTTGTTTGATGTTCGAACATTATGTAAATGTTAAGTTATTTTGAAAATGAATATAATAGGTCAGTAAAATTTTGAACTTTTAAGTATGACCGACATCATCATAATGTACTCATATTTTAAAATTTTACCTAATTTTCTTTGCAACTGTATTTGTTATGAAATTCTTGATACATAATAATATTATACTTATTTTGTTTTAGGTGAAAATATTGAATGCGGCCCCTGGTAGGAATGATATTCAAGAAATTCTGCCATACTGTTCTATTTTATGTGTAAATGAGTCAGAAGCCTCTATCCTTACAGATCATAATGTCCAGAATCTTATGTGAGTATGCTTGTCATTAAAGACTAAATTAGACAGATTTAAAAACCAATGAACACTGGGATATTTGTGGCAGTAAAGTGTATAGTTGCTAGTAATAGAGAGGCAGAGCAGAACACAATTGTACAATCTCTCCCGCGGGTGTCTTATAAGGAATTACAAGGGCTATAAATAGTGGGCAGCAGAGTTGCTAGTTCACCACCATGATGCGATGTAGAATACCTTGGGGTCATTCCTTAAAATCCTGTAATCAACTGTCAAAGCTTAAGGAATCCTTATTATTTTATAACCACAGGTCTGCAACAGAGGCACTTAAGAAATTACTGGCTGCTGGCAGTGAAACAGTTATAATTACACTTGGTGAAAATGGAGCCTTATTTGCCTCCAAGCATACACCACCAACACACGTATTCTGTGATACTGTTGTTCCTATAGATACAACTGTAAGTAATGGACTAACTAGTACCATAAGTAATATGAATTCTAAAGTACCAGCAACCTTAAAGGACTAGCTAGATAGTTAACATTATACACAAGAACTGAAATTATGTCACATATTAAATGAATACTAGCTGACACGGCAAACATCGTTATATCTTATCTTGACGGCCGCCTTGGTCGAATGCTCAGATTGCTGGTATTGGCCAAGAGGTCCCGGGTTCGTATCCTGGTAGGGGCATACATTGTGATGACCACAAATGTTTGTTCCCGAGTCATGGTTGTATGGTTGTGTATATGTTTATGTAGTATATTTTCAACATTTATATACATAATTATATTAAAAATATGTCCGTCATCTAGTATCCATAACACAAGTGCTTAGGCTACTTACTTTGGGCTAGATGATAGATCTGAGTGTAAAAATATTTATTATTATTATTATATATTATACAAAACACTTAAAATCATCTTATCACCTAGGCGTATAAAAAATACCCTACAACCTATTCTCAGATTGATCAAATGAAAATTCATAAAAATCGTATATAAGCAGTTTTGAAGGAGTTTGATAACAAACACCGTGACATGAGATTTTTCATTAGTTAATATTGTCCAAATAACACCTTGTCATGCACAAAATTAACTAAGGCCTAATTTTCCAGGGAGCTGGTGATGCTTTCGTTGGGGCATTGGCGACATTTTTGGTGACACACAAGAATCAGCCAATGCACCAAGTGATTGGCGCGGCCTGCGAGGTGGCTTCTATTTCTGTGACCAAGGAAGGCACGCAGACGAGTTACCCAACTAATTACACCCCTTTTACTAAGACATACAAATATGAAGTGGTTGGCTAAAACAAAAAAAAATGAGGGAAGAAGGAGGAAAAAGAATGAATTGCATAGATTTAAGCCCAGTCACATATTTTAATGAGTCAGCCAATTTTGTCATCCAATTAAAAAAGCAGTTTACTGTGTTTGTTGTACCTATAAAAGATTTATTTATATTTGGGTGTCTAATTTTCATATTGTATGTACAAACTATTCGATTTTTAATTTTAACATTATATAAATGTTAGAAAAATTAGTACAAAGACAAATACAAATTAGCAGCGGACGCGGGTTCGATTCCCGCCTCAAGATCATAATTTTTCGAAATTCTTTTTCTAACTACCAAAATCTTTGTATTGTATGTACACTTTAAAAGGGAAAGTACTCTTTTTTTTTATTGGTTTTTAACCTTATTACAAACCACGAAGCTCCAAATTAACTTGAAATACGTGTGGCTTTGTATATGTAGTGATACTATTAGGTTCCATTCAAAGTGTTCCTCCGTGCCACGCGCATTTTTTAAATCGATATTTAGCGTTTGCTTGTGATTCGGATTGGAACATAAAATCTGTGTTATAAATTGCTGGATTATTATCGGGAGTGGTGCTACTAACATTAATGTTGTGTTTTATTGACAGTGTTGACGAATAATAAAGAGGTTCATAAATTTTGTCCGGTGTTTTCTTTGGCGAACGCCGCTCCAGGCGTCCATACAACAGCCGAAAATTGTGTTTAATGGAATACGACTAAGAAACACTGAACATTTGAATGTATGGGCTAGATTCCGTTGTCTTCCAAAATGAAAAAAGAAAACTATGAATTACAAAAAGGCTCGGAAAGGTTAAATTATATATACTTTTACGTAGTATTGTATTCTCTTTGGTATATACCAGCTAGGAATTCGATTTTATTATGATTTACAATTTGATTGATAATTTCATGGGTACCGGCCACTGACCTCTATTATACAAAATCGCTGGACTAAATACTTCTACTAAAGCGCGTTTCAATGTTATTTTGATGCAAGCATCCGTGTTGATAAGCCAGCACGACGTTGAGAATTTTGTACTGGTTTGCATTTGCAACAACTCATCAGTCGCCATCATGGTTAGCGCCAAGCACTCCCTAGATGCGTTAAAATGTGGGACAAACATATTTTAATATAAAATAAATATTAAAGACATGGGTAGTATGAGCTAGCTAGATCCCTTTGCGTTTCCTGAGAAAGGGAGAATTAAAAAAATAATAATAACCTAAAAAACTTCTAATCAATTTATTTATGTTAACTTTAATTGTGCATCGAATGTTTCAAGCATATTAATTTAATTGAAGTTGCAAATATGAATCAAGCTGAAGTTTCCAAATTGGTATCTAAACTCCGAATTAAAGTACCACCCGAACCTAGAAAGTTGAGAAATTTGAAAGGGCCGGAAGGACGATTAGAAAAATTGCGTAAAACAGTAACAGGATTAATAAAATACGAAAGAATAGAGTTAAACTATATAAGAGGTGATGAGGCTCGCCAATATGCAGAAAGGGTTTGTAATTATAATGTATTTTGTAATGAAACTATCTTAGGGTGCAGTTGAGTTAATTAAAAAAATCCAATATCACTACTGTTTCAGCTAATATCAGAAGCAATCCGTAACGGAGACTGCCACAAAGCTACAATGGATGTGGCCAATTACTGGCTTCTCGAGAAAGAACTCATACACAAACTATTCAAAGTACTTGTGCCAAGATTCGAAAACAGCACTTCATCATATACACGAATGATAAATGCCCCCAGACCTAGTTATGGTTTGCACAGAGACAAAGTTGTTCTCGAGTTAAAAGGCAATCCATACCCTATGCTAAGTAACAAACAAGCAAATAACAAATTTTTGATACAAAACGTTCTTCTTGATGCGGCCAAAATGGATTATCGACAGAGCAAATGTGTGGAAATAGCTGAGAAAATGGTTAAGACAAAAGATGTTTCCAGGGACGACTCTGAGCCACCAAAGACTGAGGAAACACCTGAAAAAACGAACAGTGGTTCCTAATAATAATCATTAGATTGTAGATATTAGTATTAAATTAATGGTATGTCTTTGTGATATAAAGGAATGTGTAGATAATTAAGTGCTTGTTATTCTCACCACACTGCACATGTATTATATGATTATTAAATATTAATTAATTGAACATAGTAAAATACATAGCCTTTAGGGATAATATTATATAAAATGCTCAATAAAGTAGAATGTCCGACCAAATTGGGTGGTCTGTTTGGCGACCTTGCAACCCTAGTTGCAGTTATATCTATAAGAGAGATAAAATAATACATATAGTGACAGGTTCGAATCCTGGTAGGCATTCTAAGAAAAAAATAACAATTTCTGAACATTTGTGATGTGAGTAAGCACAGCACATACAAAAAAAGTGTTTTGTTTAATTCAGATGCTCTTTCTGTCACAAACTACTAACCAAAAAGTGACAACATTAACATTTAAACAAAACACGTCTTTTGCAATCATGACACCGTTAATAATTCAATCAACAAATTTTATTTAGTATTAAAATTCCCGCGCTTTTGCAACCCAAGCGCTACGCCACAGGAACCGGTCGGTGAATTATCTAGAGTGCGCGCCAGATAAGTCTGCGCGTGGTCATAATTGGAAAACTCCGCCTGCTATTTTCTTTCTAAAAGAGTGTTATGTGAGCGAGCAGCGCCACTCTATGGTTTTGGTCAATTATATTATATTTAACAATATCATTGGTTTTGGTCGTTTCCTTCCACCCGCCACCCGCGGCGTCAGAATGCTTATTCAATTATCTAAAGTTTAGATAACGTTTAACGTTAACTGTAACGTTTAGATTCTTAACGTTACAGTCCCGAACATTCACAAACAGCATTCAGTCCGCGGCGTAGGTTGGAAACGACCATAGTGTTCTGTGGAAACGACTAAAGCCTACACCACAGTATAAGATAGTATTACCGTGCCTACGCCAGTCGGCTGCTGACGCGTGCTTAGTGTTCTGTGGCCCATCCCGACTACAATATCCAGTATGATCATCGAAATACGATACCTATGATAAAGCTAAATATTTATCGCATAGAACTGTCAAAAAGCCTTTGTTTTTTGACAGTTCAAAACGATAAAAGGCTTTATCAGCCCGGCCAGCATGACCACCCAAACACGATATGATATAGCCATTTACCACATTGAACTTACAAAAATCATTGTATTTTTGACTGATCATCGCGATAAATGGCTAGGTTTATCATATCGTGTTTTGGTGGTCATACTATATATATAGCCTTTCTAAACTCTTTGATTAATGTACGAGTGCTAAAGGAACTCTTCAGGCATTGAGGCATCTATACACCATGTAACAGAAACAACTAACACCCTGAATACCTACTGCCCATGCTAACATAGTCATATAAAAACTATGGTGATATCAAAAATTATAAAATTGATTTTGTCATTTTCCATACATTTTCTTTACTTACCGAACAATTTGTATGTAATATTCATGCTTTAAATACAAAAAAAAAATATGATTTCGATTTTTAATAACACCATAGTATTTTTAAGACCATAAAATTAGTATGGGTAGGTTAGTACCTATAGAGGATGTTAGCTATTTCTGTTACATACATACATAAATCACGCCTATATCCCCGAAGGGGTAGGCAGAGGTGAACTAGCACCCGCGTTTCGCCAATTATGTTTGGTCCCATGTAATAGGTGACGAGCCTATTGCCATTTATCGGGCACAAAATTCGCAGTAGGTACATTGCTAGGTGGTATAAGAGGAACGCTGCTGCCCATTCCTCATCAATGATATATCCTTAGTCGCCTTGTACGACACCCACGGGAGAGATTTGGGGTGGTGACAATTGTATTCTACTCTGCCGTCACCACACGGCATTTCTGTTACAGTCAAAACTTTTCAAAGGAACCAATTTTGACTGATTTCAGACAAAGTAGTTTTGACGAAGGTTTTTTAATAAACTAGGCACCTTACTAACTTAATCGACAGACTGAGCAAATATATTAAATTTATTATGACAAGTTGCTCCGCACGTGTCAGAAGGCGCGTTTATAATCATTAGCCTGGTTACATTTAATTTTCACCCGACCCGCACCGGCTCCTGACTCAGCGTCTCGCTAGGGTAAATGTATTCTATGCTCGGCGTCAAATCGCCATCATGCGTGGACGCCGCGTGGTCAACCAATGGACATCGTGTGGTCAACCAGTAGGTACACCTAACTTAACTGTAGGTACCTGTACGACTAAGATCATATTTTCGAACGACTTCCATAAGTCTTTCGTTAGAAAGAATAGCTGTAAATGATGGTTGGATGGGATGGGGCTCTCATCGCCTTGCATGTATAGGTAAATATTAATCGCGTGGGCCGCGCGTGGACAATTTTCAAGCAACATTGAAATTTAAGGTCTCCGCATTTAAACGGGAAAATTCCCCGGATGGGACGGGGATCGGGCATCTCTCGTACAAAAAGCCCCGTGCACGTTAAGTCCGTGTCTCCGTGACATATTTCACACTGGGCTTTATGTACGAGAGAACCTTTAAATGAAAATTACGCCACGTCAAACTGACTAGGACATTTGGGCATCAGTACATTAGTGTGCGTACGGGTTCCAGGCTCTAGCGGTTAACAGCCGTCGCGTCTGATGCGGGGGACTCGGGACGGACCATTTTCACAGTCGAGATACAACTACCTAATACAATTTGATATTAACTTACACATCTTATTTTAGCTCAGCTTCAGTGAAAGCTAGGAGTGGTGGAGATGCAGGAAGCAGGAGATCAATAATTAAAATAGAGAATGAAAATCGAGATAAGAATATTTGTTTCTACTTCTTGTGGTAATCTGTGTTCGTTTGAGCCACAGATTAGTTAAGTATGGCTAAAACTTCAAAAATATTTATTAATCTGTATTTAATAAGTTTTCCCGCGAGAAGCAAACAATCTTACCGACTGATAGTGGGCTGACACCTACAGGCCACGCGAGGATCGGTCGATCGGATCACGGGGATTAAAAATTATATTCTTTGTTGATTAAGCGAATAAGCGAACTATGCGGAGCATTTAAGCGTTTAGTTTAACCCGTCGAACCACGCGGAATAAATCTCATACGGCTACTAGTCGTCGATCATAACACAAAAGCGTGATTAAGCTAATTTGTCCATACTTATGTTCATTAAATACAAAAAATTGCGATTTTATGATTTATTTTTGCAAAATAATTCTATCACTTTAAAGGTAGGCTTATTTATTTTGTATTTAATAGGCGATTAATAAGTACCTACGATGATCGAATAAATTACAAAAAAATAAAACAAATTAATATTTTTAAACCATCAAGGTTCAATGTTTATTGAACAAACCCTAACATAGAATGATTCCTTTAAGAGTGTCTAAGTTCCGTACATAATCTGAAACTTCCAATAAGAACTTGGGACTTTATTGAAGCATATAAAAAGGAATTCTAGAACTAAAACATATAGGAAATTACTAACATACAAATTATCATATTAGGTACTTAAAATATTAAATGTACTTTACTTACGCACTAAAAATTTACATTTTGATGATAATATAATAGTAGCGTTACTTGTATTTGGTGTAAGGTACCTTTGTTAAGGCATTATAGTGATTTATCAAAAGCAACCAAATTATTTAACAGAGATGTTTGGGATGCTGCTTTATTTGCCATAATAATAAATATCTTTACACACAAACATTAACAATATTGATTAAGGTACATATCTATTAAGTGAGTTTTAAAACAATGTGTTCATCTAATTTAAATGTTAAATGAAACAGGAAGGATATTTAATAATAATAGTGAATTTTTATTTGCTCATATTCTGAGAATTTAAAGGAGCAGTCAATAAGAAAAGTACCTTAACATTTCAATGATACATTTACATGTTCCAAATACACTATTCAACTTAATTTACTGTATTGAATTGTTAAGCACCTTCAATTTAGACTGCACATAATATTGTTTTTTATGATAAAATCATAACATAGTTTTTGTCTCAATTTCTAAGATTCACTCCATTAAAATAATATCCTATTTAATATTTTAATAAACATAAATGCTTACACAAAGTAAGAATAGGACAAGTTTGTAATCAACCAAAGAGTCAAAGGTTAAACTATGGTTATGTCTTTCCATTAATCATATATTTTTACATTGCAATGGATATTTAATATTACATTGCCAATTACCAACTCTTGAATACATACACAATGTTTAATCCAATAAAAGTAATCCAGCCACATTAATTTTTATGCTTATATTAATTTGTTTTTTAGTCTTAAAGACATTAACATTTTGCTGATTTTTAAGTTCATAATAAAATTTTATCCTACATATTTATGTGTAATGTGTAACATACATATGCCAGTGGAAGTTAATTTTTTAAATTAAGTATTTAAACATGCAAGGCTTTTGTGTCACTTTTTATACTATAATTTACCCATAAATATATAGATTTTCAGCATTAGTCAACTATTAACTTGATATATTAATGACAGACATATACATTTTTCAATTCAGTCTCATTTACTATTTGCAACAACACCTGTAGATCCTCTGAACTCGAGATGAATTTAGGTGCACCTAAAAATTCTACAGATTTGCCATTAAGTTCAATACCATACTTAAGACTCTTGGGACATGTTACACATTTGACACACTCTCCATTTACATTCTTCTTAAATATCAAATGTGTTATAGTGCAAGGCAAAGACAGATTACTGTTTGATTCTGGTTTGCATTCATTATCTTTGCTGTCCTCAGTCTCCGATTTAGGTATATTTTCAGAATTGGAAACAATATTACCATTGACTGTAACACTTTCGTTATTATATTCTGGTTTGATTTCTGGCAGAGATGGAAGGTGTTCCTCGATTCCTTTTTGTAATGCCTCATCAAGTATGGATGGACTTTGAGGGTTATCAGTTTCCATTATTGGTTCTGAGGTCTTGATATCGGTGTCTTGATTATGTACTTGAATAGCATTCAATTGAGCAACATCCTCTATTAGATTGGTCATGTCAGTAGGATCCACTTCCATGGCAGTTGCTTCTGATTCCTTTGCAGCATTAGCAGATTTACCAAGAAGTATAGCTTCAACATCACTATTAGTTTCTACACTAGGTTTGTATTCTACAGCTGGGCTTTGGTCATTAGATTTATTGCTAACATTTGTGTTGTCATTTAAAATATCCATTATTGATGGAAATTCATCAACTTTATTTTCAGTAGTTGCAGAGTTCTCCTCTGTTTTCATACTTGGTTTTTCATTAAACATTAAATCTTCCAGTTCAGCTGCTATTCTATCATATACTTTATCGTTTTTTGGTTCTTCAGTTCGAGGCAAATAGTCTATACACCATTCCTCGGTAGGTAGAATAGTTTTATTGATAGATGGTAGCAAATCTAATAAAGTAATTTTACTTTTTATGTCATTATTTTTAGTGGTTGATGGGTCATCAAAAATGATACCATATTGTTTTAGCAGGGGGTCATTTTTCCTTCTAGCTTCATTACTTTTGGCGATTGAGATATTGGAGTTTTTATCTTTGATTAATGGAGTTTTCTTTAACCTGTTATTTTCTTTTAAAACATTGCTCGTAGGTTTTGGTGTTGATGGTTGAACAGTTTTAGACTTTTTTGAACCAAGAAGCTCTTTGACAGGATGCGGACTGTATGCGTTCCTGCGAATAAGGACCATACCATTCTCATTACTTTTTAGTCTTGTATTTGAGTTGGGTGATGTAACTTCGGCATTCTTTTTCGTTTTGGGTGTTGAACTGCTTTCATATTGTATTTTAACCTTAGTGAATTTACCCAATATTTTAGCAAAATCCATTCGCGTCACAACAACTGCACAATCACGACATTTCCCTTCCCTGTACAGACGCTCAATGTTTTTTGGTAATTTCAAAGACTTCACTCTCCTATTCTCACGAACCCTTTGCGATATCATTTTCACAGATTTAGGAGACCGTTGTAAAATCTTAATCTTTTTTATGTAGTATGCGAGAAGATTGGATTAGAACACATTTCCCGCGCAGTGTGTATTACGGCTAATAACACATATTCACTGTATTATTTGTGTTTTCTATAACTTTTATCTATTAATTAAAACTTATTTAATCATATGGAGAAAATAATCGCGAAGAAAATTACATAAATACAACATTTAAAATTAAATGACACGGACACTACTCAAGTCGACGCAAAAATGGCGTTGCTATAGTGCTGTCCGTGTTATGAATATGTAGCTGATGTTGTCGATAAATCTTATTTTACTAAAAAATAACATGACAGTGACATTTACGGATGTATAAAATGGAGGTCATCTCATTTTAAAACATTAAAAGAAAGCACTTTGTATTTTGTTGATAGGATGTATAATTAGACACTAACGAGTGTATCAAAATAATTAAAATGTAAAACTATTATAACATTTGAACATTTCAAATTTTTCATATTGAATGTTTAATGCCGCATGATAGCGGCAGAAATAAAATGAGGTTCCGTAACGATTTTAACTCTAGATGTAGCTTTGTAGACAATTAAAAAACAAAATATATGGTACCAATTTTTTTTTGTACGATATAAATTGACGAAATTATGATGAAAAAAGAATTAAAAACAGAGCGCTCCGCCAAGCGGCCGCTTGGCAGGCTTATGACATTACACGGTGGTATCGGCCAGTCTCTAGCTCATAGCCGCGCAGTGTAAAATCGTATTAAATCAGTGCAGTTTGAGCAAAGAGTAACAAAGAAATCGGTTTTGTGCAAGGTGTCTCATTACAATTTAACGTACAGTGCCGAAATCTGTGGTTGGAAACTACAAAGCTACAGTCATATCAAAATGAAAATGACATTTTGTAGTTTATTGACCTCTGAGTTATATATTATATTATTATATAGGGAGATTGGATATAACCCACCACTCTGTCCCAGTGCGGGTTGGTGAGTAGATATTAAAGACTGCAGATGCAGCTGGTACCAATGGCTTAACGTGCCTTCCGAAGCACGACGGAACTCGAGATAATAAAATTTTGGTCACCCATCCAATGATCGCTTTAGCGATCATTGCTCAGTTTACACAGTCGCAGATCAAGCGCGCTATACCACTGCGCTAGCGAACTCCAGATTGCCTGAAACATGTTAATATGGGATAAATAAATAAATAAAAATGTCTTATACCCACGCCTGTTATCTAGCCCAAAGTAATGCGCACTGTGTCATTAGCGTCTCAAACACATAAACCTCGGAAAATACCTATTGGATTGTATTAAGTAGATTGTATTAGATGACAAAGTTTACCCATTAAAATTGGATGCTTTTTTTATGAAATAAATAAAAAAGTATAGTTTGTACAAGCTGTCCCAAAAATCCCAAAATTCAATGATAAGCGGGCCACCCGAAGGTGTTTAGTAATGGGGGGTAGTAATCGTTTTCAGGTGTTTTAACAGGTTTTAACGTACATTTGTACATTTAGGCACTATACAAGATTTATAAGACATGTTGGTAATGATCTAACTGTAATACAATTTTAATTGATCTAAACAACTGCTCCGAATTCGAAGCGGCACTCATTCGCAATGGTGAATGGCTGGCCGGGGCAGGCGGCCGCGTGGATGTATTTTATCAGGAGACGTCACAGCCGTGCCGTAGAGCACGACGAATTCAATAAAATCATTTGATACACATTGGCTTATAGCTTCGAATCGGATGGACCTATTTTGATGATTTAATAAACGTCTCTATTTATAATAAGGAATTTTACTACAAAGCCATACCATTACGGGACCTCATTGACAACATTAAATTTTTTAAAGGTATATTTTTATTACATGTATGGAAAATAGACATTAAAAGACTCGACACGTATTTTTTATTTTCTTTAATTTCGATTCTAAGTATTTTAATTTTAAAATTCAAAATGTGTGTTCAGGCGTTGCTAGTTATGAGCACACTTATTTCGGGCATGCTAATTTAAAGCATGCTTAAATATAAGTGTGTCTGTCAGTAACTTTAATGGCATTAGGCCCTACATTTTTTTTTTAAATATTGTAATTAAAACTGTCAAACTTTGATGTTATGTCAAATCAATGAGGTGATTTAAAAAAATGATGGATAGCAAAGGTATTTACTGATAGAAGCCTAATTTACTGATAGAATATTTTTGGTTTTATTTTTATTTTTGTATAAATTCAGAACAAAATATATAGTGTTCTAGATGACCAAAGCATATATCATCATAATAAAAGTATGTTGAATATCCAAATGCTTTCGTAATTATCATAATTTGTTTTTATTAAAATTGTCAATTGTAACAACTCTTATCATAATCTCTCCCATGACTGTTGTAGAAAAAGGGAACATAATGCCGAGTCCACATGTATAGTGCTTGCCGTAACCTCCAAACCGGTACAAATTCAAAAGTTTTGATCCAGCATCATAATATAAACATAATGAGAAGTGACCAGCAGTGTCGGTAGTACACGATCTAGTTACACTGAGATTATCGTGGATGGCAATTGACAACATTTCAAAAATTATAACTCCGCAAAATAAAAATACCGTTTCTTTATTTTCCAACCCCGACTTAATAATATTTTTTTTATTTTTTTATTAGTTAATTAAAGAGAAACAAAAAATGTAAAAAACATGCGATGAAGTCACTGCCACGGAGTCAAAATGTTTATATAGACATTTTCACTACAATTGACCTGCACCAGAATAAATGTGAAATTTTTAATAAAGAATTATTTCTCATATGAGTTTTCATCGTCACCAGCCCTTAAATGTCCCCATTGCTGGAGCACGGGCCATCCCTATGGGTGGAAGAATACAGGGAGAATGGGCCATAACCCACCACCTTGGCCCAATGCAGGTTGGTAGGTTTTAGTGATGATGATTTATGCGTTTTAGTTGATATGTCCTATAGAATATATTTAGTAACAACACAAGTACAACAAGTCTATAAACCTACATAGTTTTGTAACAACACATATGTCCCGTATAGTTTAGTAAGAACACAGGCCAAAGTTTATCTATACCCAATTTTTTATACCCAATACATACAACCTGTTTTATAACATATACTTGAAGATATTTTCTATTAGAAATATTGCAGGTAATACACGTATAAAATAACAATAACTTTTTGTATATACTGAGAAATTACCGGGCCTAGCACGGGGTCGGATGACAATATTGTTTTATAATCACACCATTCAATTGTAAGTAGGTTAAAAGTTTATATATTAAGTATATATTTGGTATATAAGTATAGCATATATTATTTATTATACATGTATTATTGTGTTATTCATTAGTTCATCTCTGCCTACCCCTTCGGGGATATAAGCGTGATTTTTGTATGTTGTATGTTGTTGTGTCGTAGGTGTATCTTGTCAACAATTTATTTATTTAATACAACGTGCTTAGCCCAATGGTTGACTGGTAGAGAACGACGTTAGTTGTTAAGTTCGCCAAATGGACATTAAAGTTTAAATAAATAATTAAATATATATCACGCCTATAACCCCGAAGGAATAGACAGAGGTGAATTAACTCCCACGTTTTGCCAATTAGGTTAGGTCCCATGTAAATTAGGTGGCGAGCCTATTATCATTTATCGGGCACGGAAAGTGCAGTTCATTGCTAGGTGGTCTAAGGCCTGTATTCTGAAACGAAACTTGGATATGAATCATGTTTTAAAATTAGATTTACATGGATTCTTTAACATTACATCTAGAACAATATTTAAGTATTAATCAATTCATTGATCTCTGTTTACGTTTATTCTGAAACGTCACTAAGACAACAATCGATAGGTATTTAAATCGAGATTTAAGCTATGATCGCGCAAAACACCTTTGCCACACTTGAGTAGAGTTATTATCCTTTAGTGCTACATCTTTTCGCTTTTTATATGTAGAATAGAGATGTCTTGACTGTAATATAATTTGAATCTAAATTTACGTAAGTCAAGCTTGACAACTGTTTTGGAATAAAACATGAATTTAAGTAGAGATTCTATATTTATGCAAGTCACTTGAATTTAAATTAAACTACACTTGAGTGCCGTTTCAGAATACGGGCCTGAAAGGAACGCTGCTGCCCATTACTCATTACTGTTTTAACCTTTGTAGAACACCCGCGGGAGAGATGGGGGTGGTGTTGTCAATTGTCAATGAAATGTTGTAAATTTGACAACATTTCATTTTTTCAACATACTTTTATTATGATGATATATGAAATAAGACCGAAAAGAAGACACCCATATTTGTTATTTTTCGTTATCATACAAAAAAATCATAATTAAAATTCCGATCATTCTAAACAGATGTAAGCGTAATACATCCATACAGTTTTTTTAAATTTTTTATTCTGTATAAGTAAGAAAAAAATAAAATAAAAATATTTTAGGAGTCAGGATTGGAAAATAAAGAAATGGTATTTTTATTTTGGAGGGTTGTCAATATTTTTGAAATACATATTGTCAAATTGTCATTTGTCATGTCAGTAATTTTATGCAACCTTGGCATAAATGGTAGGGCATGATGGAATTAATATATTTTTGTTAATTATCTAAACCATGCTTTTCTTAAGTTTTGTTCAAAGAAATGTGTAGTTAGAAAAAGTTTATTTTGTGCTATTGTAGAATCAAACTTATTTTTCTCAACATATACCGTGCCTAGAGGTAAATGCTATTGCCAAATGAATTGTGGTAAAAGTTCGAAATTAACGATAATCACAGAACTAGTCGACATTTCCCATTATGAGTCTGTTGGTAAATCTTAGGTTTTACTGGAATATCTAAGGATTTACCGTATACACATTTTTATTACCAAAATTTTACAATAAGCCGTGTGGTGACGGCAGAGTAGAATACAATTGTCACCACCCCAAATCTCTCCCGTGGGTGTCGTACAAGGCGACTAAGGATAAATCAGTGATGGGGAATGGGCAGCAGCGTCCCTCTTATACAACCTAGCAATGTACCTACTGCGACTTTTGTGCCCGTTAAATGGCAATAGGCTCGCCACCTATTACATGGCACCTAACATAATTGGCGAAACGCGGGTGCTAGTTCACCTCTGCCTACCCCTTCGGGGATATAGGCGTGATTTATGTATGTATGTAGATTTTACAATACCTACTAATCTTTTGAAAAATGTTAGAAATAATTAATGAACCAATTGTAAAAGTTAAAAATTTCAACCCCGTCAAGTGGTCCAGTACAGACTGGTAGGCCATCCAATGCACGAAATAACTAAAGATAGGTATTTGGTCATCCATCTAACAACCAGCCTTAGCAAACTTTGCTTAGTTTACGAAATCAGCAGGCTGAGAGTACTAGCCACTGTGTAATCGAGGTCCGTTATTATAAGTTTGTAATTAAAATATAAGTTAATCAATAATTATTACCTACTTTTATTTGATGAAGTTACATAAAAGCATAATTCGATAATTTCTATCGATATATTTACAGCACTACACGAAAGCGTGGCTCTGCAGTACAACGCCATCCCTCCCTCCCTACCTACTCAACTCATGCTCATGCCAACGGTGTGTCAAATCAAAATGGCTGCCACTAAAGCGTAGGAGAGAAATGTCATCGCTTTCGGCTTTTGCATATTTGTGTTTGATGTACAATATCTAATTTCTTTCGCACTCTTTAAAAACAAAGCAATCAGTATGTCATGGCAAATTCCATCTCAAGGTCAGTGGGGACCAGGTCCAGGTATGAATATGACCCCTGATATGAACATGGGATCATATACACCTGATCAATGGGCTGCAATGCAGCATCAAAATTGGCAACAGTGGGCTCAGTGGCAACAACAATATGCACAATGGCAAAGCCAGTATGGCGAAAAGGTTAGTTAAAATAACTCTCCAAAAGAATTTATCTTGAACTTACTGTTTTGAGCTTGAATTTTTGAAGCAACTTATTGGGACCAATATCATTATAAAGTTATGTAGGTAATACAGTCCTGTGGCCATAGGTCAGAATATGATAAATACTACTACAGCAATTAAATTATGGAGAAATCTTGAAGGCACTTTTAATTATGAGATGTAGAAAGTATTCAATACAACAGTAATATTTTGCATGAAGTTATCCTGAAAGGGCCAACTGAAAGAGTATTTTTTGGCGATTATACCCTCCTAATTAATAGGTCAAATTAAGCACTTGACATTGTATGCTCTATGACCACAATGTTTTTCTAAATATGTAAACAATACATTGAAACTTAGACAAAACTTAGGCAAAACTAAGTTTTGTTTGCCTTTTCTAACGCGACGCACAACAAATTTCCAAATATTCTAATTATAATTAAATAAATAAGCAGATTTTCTTTATGATTATATAGTTACAAATTATTTTATTACTTATTTGTATTCTAAATGTTCAATTTTACTGTGAATTTTTTTCAGTATGCACAGCAAATGCAAGCTATGCAATCTATGGGTCACATGCCTTCTATGCCTCCACTACCGCCAACTAAAGCGCCAGTGCCAGCACCTCCGCCGCCCGATAAACCGCCTCCGCCCCCACATGAAAACAATCAACCATTGTATGGAGCTCTCCAAACCAAAGCTACACCTTCTCCTGTGCCACCACCCACACATAATAGAGCAAATACCAACCCGACAACCACTAACACCACTGCTGGTAATGTTTTTAGGTCTCATGATGGAGACTCTGCACCTTCCAATGTCAACTCTGAGGCCCTCAAAAAACTGGCAGAGGAGGAAAGTCTTTTTGATATTCAATTCAAAAAATGGGAAGAGGAGATTGACAAGTGGCGACAAGAAAACGTAAACCATCCTGATAAGGAAGCATATAAAGAGTATGAACAAAAGTTTGAGGCATGTCGAGCACAGTTGATGGAGAGACGCCAACAGATGAAACAGAAGAGGGCTCGGCTGATGGGTTTCACACCACCGGCCAACATACCAGCGAGTAATGCACCCATGCCACCAACACCAATGCCACCAACATCAATGCCTCCACCACCTATATCAAATATTAATGTGAGCCAGCAAAAATATCATAAACAACAAGAACAACAACAGCAATACAATCAAAATGCGTATCAACAAAATCAGCAGTTTCATAATCCAACTGCTACTTCAACATATAACAAAGTCAATATAGATACACAAGATATATATGAGTCATATGAAGATATTCATAATTATTCAGCTGGTAAAAGTAATTTGCAATCTGAAAATTCAAATTTTCTTGCAACTGGTGCTAGCAACAAAGGTATACCTGGATTGGATTTGGTGCATGAAACAGAAAAACCTACTATTGGTCAGCAAGACGTAATTGAAATTACTGAAGATAATGGCCAAAAGTATCAGAAATCCCAAGCCCCTGACTATACAACCATATCAAAGGGTATTAATAATATATTGGGTGATGAAAAGATTATGAATATATTGTCCAGAGTTGTAATTCCACCGCATGCTAATAGCCCAACACAAAATGCTCTCTCTCACAACTCTGGTAATGGAAACCAATTCAATAATCAAACTAATCAAATGCAGAACCAATGGGATAGACCTAACAATCAACAGTTTGGAAATAGGCACGACAATATGACTTACAGTAATAGACAAGAACCTAACTACTCTCAACCACCACCAAATCAGGGTCAGCAAAATAGATACCCACCTCCCCAGAATCAATATCAAAATCAGTACCATAACCAGGGAGAGCATCAGAATCAATTTGATCAAAACCAACATCAAAACCCGAATCAACATCAACGTCATAACCAAAACCAGTATCCAAATCAAAATCAGAACAGAATGTTTAATGAAAGACAACCCAATATACAAAATCAGTATGATGAAAATTCTCAGTACAGAGGCCAAGATAGTATGCCCCAAAGGTGTAACCAACCACCACCGAACCAAAATACACAGGCACCTAAGTCATTGATGGATTTGAACATAAAGCACCCAGGAATTAATAATTACTCTAGGCCCCCCCCATCAAATATGATGGACCGACATCCCCTGACAGAAAATATTCCACCTTCAATTCCACCAAAACCAATGTGGATAGAGGATCCAATGTTTACACCATCATTAATTGTTGAGTATGAACACAAGCCTCTTAGGCTCAAAGGTAAATATAAATTGTATTATTATATTTGTACTACATATACAGTATGCATTTGATTTATAAAAGTCAGAATATATATTATCCATACCTCAATTGACAAACCAGTTGACTTCACATTTCATAAAAAAAAATCAAAAAGTTATAGGTAGTATAAAAATTATAATAGTATGATAGCCTATAATAATATTGCCCTCATAAGCCGTAAACCGGTATTTAACTAAAGTAACTTCCAAGAAATTAAAAATTATGACTACTAACTTTCAAAAACATACAGCTTTTAAGTAGGTATGTTACTCGCTGACTTCATTTTAAAAATCTGTTTAGTGGTGAAAGCGTAACAAACAAATTCACTTTCGCATTTATGATATTACTTTGATTTAGTAAATTAATTCAATAGCAACCGCTAAGTCACTCAGTAGTTGTAGATGGAATTGAGATACTTACTAGAGATGTTCTTACTAGTCGGTAAAGCCGACTAATCGGCCACTTTTGTAGTCGGCGAATAGTCGGCTTCTTACTTTCTATGTCATTGCATTTCTCAATAAAATGTATACATAGAGTTAGTAAAACACACCACCAACTTCGCAGGGCTAGATATTTATATAGCTATATCATAAATGACATGGATTGTTCTACGACTTTTAATATTCGTTAGAAATTGCACTCTAAACCAAAAAAAAAATTTTTAAACATAAACCGGGTTTTTATTAACATTTCTTAGGAAACTATATGGAATTAATATTAACGTTATAAAAACTTGCTTATGATGACAATGTATTATATTATTTTAAAAGTAAAATAATAAACTTTCATTTTATTCATTATCATCTATAAAAATAAATAAGTTAATATAAATTATTATGTTTGGTTTATGGGCTTGTACATAAAACTGCGATGTGACGTCTTAAAAATCTACGAGCCCCCACGCCGCATCGCAAGAACTTGCGAATTGATTTGCATCGCGCATTTCTTCAATTTGATTCTTTTTTGTTTTGCCGTTTTGCCTTACCAAATCGCATCACAGCCATTTACGTTGTAGTTATGTGCGTTACGAATTCGCATCGCGTCAAAACGCAGTTGGCTCTTGTTTTTTGACGTTTGGACTTTGGAATGCGAAAGTTTTGATCGATGGACTGACTGTTTTTAGGCGAAATAAATTGCGTAAAAAGAAATCATTTTCGAGACTGTACAGCTGTCAAACATCACAAAGATTATGGAAACCGTTCGTAATCCAATTCGGAAATTTCTGAATATACCCAATGACCATGATCGGCTTGGCCGACTAGTCGGCCGATTAGTCGGCCGATTAGTCGGCCTTTTTACAACCGACTAATCGGCTAGACGGCCAAAGTCATAGTTGGCACATCTCTAATACTTACCAAAATTTTAGTGGCTTTTTAGTCCTTGACGTAAAAGAGTTAACATAATATGTGGCATATACCATTATTAGATATATTAGATTGATTGCATTATCCTATACAACAAAACAGAAAAAGATAGTTATAGATATGATACAGTTAGTACACGGGCCCTGTACACAAAACTGCGATGCCAAGTGGAATCTTAGTTTTTAAAATCTACGAGCTCGCATGCCGCATGGCAAGAACTTGCGAATTGATTCGCATCACGCGCATTGAAGGTTCAATTTCATTCTTTATTAAGCCGCCTTACCGCACCAAACCGCATCGCAGCAATTTACGTTGTAGTTATCTGTTTTGCGAATTCGCATATAGTTGTGTGTACGTACGGGCTCCAACGCGAATTGGCGCGATGCGAATACGAATGCGAATTTGGAAATTTCTTCTTCCTGCCCTGTTTCCAGTCTATCTGGGGTGTCGGCGCTCCTTTTCCATTAATATGTCAGACGCCATCAAGCCATCCACTCCCTTTTGATTCATATCATCCAACCCATCGTAAAGGTGCTAGTGATGAATGAATATATAGAAAAGAGACGGAACGGACCATGTCGAGAGACCTATCAACGGAGAGAGTGATTAGAATGACAACATTCCAATCCATACTGCTCAAGGTTTTGGCTTAGGTTTTACAGCCGGCCGCCTGCCTGACACCAACCCTCTTAGGGAATGCTGTTGTTGGTGGTTTGCCCTCCACCATTCGGGTGCCCCAAGGTGCTTATTGGCCTACACCGGGCATCTGCCTTAGTCGACTTTTACGACACCCACGGGATGAGTTGGAGCTGGCCTATTCTACGTTATTTGTTCGCTCCCAGGCCAGCATAGAAGGCAGTAATTTTGACATTTAATGGGTAATAAATACTTAAGAGAATTTTTGTGTTTCAGCGCGCGATTTCATCGAGCCCGTTCACATGTTTGACTATAACCATATTTCAAAAGATGGCGAAAACAAAAAGAGAGACTTCGAAAGAGAGGGCGACGAGTTGTTCTCGAGAAAACCGAGAAGAGAGCGTGAACACGACTTCTATTCTCAAGACAGATATGCGAGAGACCTACATTCAAAAGATTACGAGAGGAGAGTGCCGAGAGAGGAGCCAAGAGACAGTTACAACTACAGGCCACCGAGAGACGAATACGAAGATAGGAGAAGAGCTGAGGACAGGTATGAGGAAAGGCGGCGCGACGACAGGTATACCAGACGCGACGATTTCCATAGAGACAGGGAAAGAGAAAGAGACCGGGACAAGGACCTGTATAGAGACAGGTTTAGGGACGCGGTCCGGAGAGAGGAGAGGCCTCGCAGCGGGAGTCGGGAGAGGGACTCTAGGAAACGGGACCACAGCAAGGAGAGGCATTCCAGTGACGCCACGAAGAGGACCCGCGAAAATGGTGGCGACAAACCCGAGCAGCCCAAGCATATTGTTATGATAGACGATCTGTTGGAACCGCCCGGAAGGGGGATGAGGCCGGAGAAGATTGTCATAATCCTCAGAGGTATATAGTCTGTATGTTATCTTGTTGACGAACAGAACGCCTCTCTCTTTATTAAGATATACGACACTACGCCTGCCAACGTCAGGAGTTGGTCATCATCATTATAATCACTGGCCCTTTAATGTTATCTTAAAAAAAAAAATTCTTTGGACCGAAGAATATAGGCAGAATGGGTCATAAAAAACTGCAAGTACTGATGATAGTAAATTTTTGGTCACCCATCAAATGACTGTCCCTTGCGATCATTGCTTAATTTCGCAATCGAAGACCGAGCGTGTTAAGCCACTATCTAGCTCTCCCTGTCAGTTTCTATATTAAGTAACTAAGGGAGAGCATACTGTAGTGTACCACAACTTTTTTTGCTTTTACATACATACATAAATCACGCCTATATCCCCCAAGGGCTCGGCAGAGGTGAACTAGCACCCACTTTTCGCCAATTATGTTTGGTACCATGTAATAGATGGCGGGCCTATTGCCATTTATCGGGCACAAAAGTCGCAGTACATAGCTAGGTGGTATAAGAGGAACGCTGCTGCCCATTCCTCATGACTCATTTATCCGTACTCGCCTTGTACGACACCCACGTGAGAGATTTGGGGTGGTGACAATTGTATTCTACTCTTCCGTCACCACACGGCCATTTTTTTTTGCTTTTACTGTCATTTATCCTGATGTCAAGAAAATCATTCAAGCAAAGTCTTTAGTCTAGTCCGCCTCTAGGCAATGCATATATGATATTTTGTAGTATCATAGCGCGATCGACCAGTGAGGCAATACTGTCCGTCAACGTGGTTACTTTGCTACATGCAGTAGGCCTAACACGGGACGTGGACAAAATCTCTCTCCACCACTTGACAAGTGTTCTATCTCGGTATTTAGTGGGAGTTAGAGCGAGTGGAAAACATTTCTTTTCTTCGAGGAGATTTTGTCCACGTCCTAGCTACGGGGCCTGGTATGGTCAGTACTCGCTTTTTTTATTTATTTTTTTACTCGCATTCTTCTTTTGTAGGTCTCCCGGGCAGTGGTAAGTCGTATTTGGCTAAGTTGATAAGGGATAAGGAGGCCGAGTACGGAGGCACCGCGAGGATCATGTCCATTGATGACTACTTTATGCAAGAGGGCGAAATTGAAGAGAAGGATTCTACCGGCAAAGTTGTTAGTCGTTTTTTTTACTCTCTTACGGCGGGTCCCAATATTCTATAGACGTACTACAGCTTAGTTGCTTAGCAACTTCTGTTGTTAATCGTAATATAACAAAAAATGCCAATTTTAACTGTAGATAGAATATTGGGATCCGCCGTTAGTAAAGTGCGGCCGTTGAAAGAGCGCGTTTTTTATTGATTCTGTCAGTATTTTTTTGTCTTGAGAACAAAAAAACTGGCAGAATTTGTGATCAATACAAAATACTGAAAAACTGTAGACCCTATTCAGTTGACTCGCGAAACTGACAAAATGTTGCTGAACTGAAGTAGTCTAAAAACTATATTATGTATTTGTTATTACGAAACTGCCACGCTTTTTTATTGACGCTATTCCTTAGCGGCCAATCTGTAGTCTAAAACCTATATGTTTCTTATTTTATTTGTATAATTAAATGAAATCCATAATATACGTGTACAAAATTGTTTCCAGATACAGAAACCAACCCTGAAATATGAATATGACGAGAGTTTAGAAGAGACATATCTGGTGTCTCTAAAGAGGGCGTTCAAGAGGAGCTTAACCGATGGTTACTTCACATTTTTGATATACGACGCCATAAACAACCACCTCAGAAGCTACGCTGATGTCTGGAACATGGCTAGGCAGATCGGCTTCCAAGTGCGTACTGTGTCTAGTATCAGCCCGACTATCATGACCACCGAAACTCGATATGATATAGCCATTTATCGATTTGAACTGTCAAGATTCATTAGATTTTTTGACAGTTCAAAGCGATAAATGACTAACTATATGATATAGCCTTATAGACTTTATGATATAGCTGTTTATCGCTTTGAACTGTTAAAAATCCAATGATTTTTATGGGGTTTGGAGTCAGCTTGAGTAAATCTCGTTCATTTTCTGTGTGTTTCTGTTCTGTTGCTAGGTCAGACAGATCTTTTTTGTCTGGTTGATTTTTTTGACCTAGCAACAGAACTGAAACACACAGAAATTGAACGAGATTGACTCAAGCTGATCGACTGTGTCGGAAGCTGATTACAGTTCAAACCGAAAATTGGCTATATCATATCGTGTTTTAATGGGCACGCTGGTCGGGCATATGTTGTGCTCAACAGGTTTTGGAGTGAAGTTTTCGTTTGTAGGTCTACGTGTGTACAATGGAGATGGATCCCCATGCGTGTTTCAAGAGAAACATCCACAATCGCTCCTTAGCCGAGATACAAAGTATCGCGTCTAGCTTTATCCCGACACCGCCGCACCATATACAGTTGGACGCGACGACGCTACTACAGAGCGCGGCCATAACGGACGTGCACATGGAGGATGCTGATGATGACGATGACGTGGTGATAATGGAAGATGCTCAGGAGACCGAGGTGAGACATCGAGGCTCCCGAGGACCACAGAGATACCCACTTTTGTAATTTGTCTTTGCCCACTTTTGTACATAACCAACCACACATGAACATGTTTCCCAAGTATGTGTAACCAAAAAAAAAAAAAAATAAGGGTAGGGTTAATAATTTTTATTCCAGTATAGTACTAAAGTCGCAAGCTGCCCCGTAACAGGTTGAAAGCGTTTTTACCTCGAAGTGGGAGAGAGTGGACGACGCGGCGCAGCTAGGTAGGTTATCCGATTGACTATTTAATATAGTTTAGGCTCGAGTTCACCAACAGCGAGGGATTAAAAGATAACCGTCAGTATTTTGACAGTTCTTCCTTCTATACTTTCCATTCCTTCCATAGTGTCAAAAACTGTCTGTTAAATAATAATCGCCTGTTTCAGTGTTGGTGAACTCTAAGCCTTAGTGTTAGTTGTATTCTAAATTAGTGTTAAGTTCAACAGTGCAGTCTTGTTGCGTGAGTTTATTTAAAAACATTGACACTGCATTACGAGCATTACTTGATTCCAGTCGTTTTGCGTTTGTGCTCCTTGAGCAAATGTACCATTCTAAGTATTATTATACCTATGATCTTGATTTATATCACATTTGCGTCTAAACTAATTATATAACAAGTAGAATCCCCTAATTTTGTAGAGAGTAAGTAGTACTCAGTAGTGAGGATGTCGTTGCATTGTTGCAGCACGACTCGACGGCACAAGCAAACCCCTTCGGCCATCGCAACTCTCCATGGAGGACTATCTCCAGTTAGACGACTGGACTCCTACCACAGCTAGACCGGGGAAAAAATCTGTAAGTATCAAAATATCAGTTTTTTTTTACCTAATAACTGCTTGTTTATTTATTTAACCTGCGAGATTTTCAAGTTCCAATAAACTTGCTTAAAAATTCATAAAGACGACCTTTTTTCGGTCTGGCAACATTCAGCGATGGTCGTTGAAAAAGAGTTGTTTTTTTTTGTTTTGAATTTTTGCGAATTTGCACTTGCGTTACCATTTTGGAAGACCCGATTTTTGGGTAACTTTCAACTTTCTTGGCGGCAACGTTCGCGCGAAAGGTGCTATTGGCATTTTGTCATTAGCTTTCTGTTTTTATCGAATTGGCCTAATTTAAGGCTTTTTTTTTAAAAGGAGGAAATTCATTTTACCTAAAAAGTTTTATTGTTATCATGATTTATTTATCATGACACTTATGTGAACTCATCATTGAATTATAACTGAAACACCTTCAGACAAACAAAATAAAATCAGCAATTTAAAAATTGTTGTAATATATTTTTTTTATTACAAAAAAAAAGTTTTTATTAATGTGTTAAAAGGTGAGTTCTCTCCGTCTGTGTTAGTGGTGAGCGTGGGTTTCATCATGTTGTAATATGACAGGTACGCTGGGCGGACATTGAAGAGAGAAGAGAACAAGAGAAGATGCGCGCAATCGGATTCGTGGTCGGTCAGACGGACTGGCACCGGATGACCGATCCGACTATGGGCTCCAGTGCTCTCACGCAGACTAAATACATTGAGCGCATTTAGGTGTATTATAGACCTTATCTCGTTGCGTTAAGATGCTTACAATCTGTCTTGGCAGATATCCTTATCTTTTTATGCTGCTGTCATGGGTTTGTGAAAAGTGAAATGCAAAACTTATTAAAAGTGATAATGGCGGGGAAAAATCCATCATTAAAATTGGTCTTTCGAGATTCGACGTGTTTATGCTGTTAACATTGTCATCTTCTATTTTATTTGGAATGTCTTCAGCTTAGATCTCGCGATATAGGAGGGTTTTGGGATTAAGACCGAGAAAATCGGGCACTGTGATACAGTCGGACACTCTTGGGAGATGGCTGCTGTAAAAAAGCCCTTTGTGAAATGGCAGTACCAAAAAAGATTTCGAATTCTTTAAATAATTATAAATAAATAATAGGCAAACGTGTTTCGGCTCACAGCATAGGCTTTGTATTTTGTTGAGAACAACTTTTTTAACTAAACAGTTGTGCAATTTATTCTATCACACATTAAAACGTATTTGTTTATTGTTTTAAATATACATCCAGATCTGGGCTGAAGCCAAGTCCAGCCACTAGTAACTGAGATAAATTAGGGGTAGGTAGCTCATTGTGTTTTATACACTTCAGTTGTCGGATATTTATGTCTCTTACTCAAAAAATAATTATAATAAAAATAAATTAAATTATACTTCGATGGTACATGTTATAAATAAAATAATTAGTTCAATAGATGTATATCTAGATAATTAAACTGAGATTACTTAGTTTTCCCGTGACATCGTTTCTCAACCAAACAATCTAATTTGAAATGAAATACGATATAAAAAAATGCCTTTTGGACATTGAATTTTTTTTTTTAATTCATAAACTTATTTTACATTCGAAATTCTCATTTAATACCTTACCACAAGGTTTGAATTATCAGTAAGTAGTAGTATTATTGAAAAGGTTGAGGAACAAGGCATTGCACTTTACTATCGTTATGTTGTTGTTTGTTCTAAAAAAATCTATTATGAATTTAAACTAAGATAGTTTAGCAATACGATTTTAAATAAATATACAGTAAGCATAAAACTTGTGATTTATTTTGAGGGTTTAAACCTGAACTGCTACCTACCGTATCGGAAAGTTACATTACTCCAACTTAATTTGTTTTTTTTTTGCTTTGGTATCTTTGGTATATCATGTGGGACTTCCGGGATATATGCAACTACTCACCGATATTAGTGCGGTCCAAATATATGCAAATAATCCGATAGACGGAGTAATGTTACTATGGAATACTATATGTAGGGTTCAGTGTTCCAACATAATTTAGGAGTATTCACTTAAAGTAATGTTAAATTATATATTAATAAATTAAATTCAAGGACACAGAACGCGGCGTAACTTAGCTGTAAGCTTATTTTGCGTGGACTACTAAAAAGTGGGTTTCGATACATTGAAACAATAAGTGTATGTCGAGTCATATTACCTATGTTAATTTTAATAAATGCGTATTGATGTAAGTAAACATGAAGTATTTTTATTTGTGCACTGATTCACCTCATTTGTATCCGTCATCGCGCAGAAAAATCCCGTGCTTATTCACAAATGTATCTAATTTACTCCAATGTATCCGTCATTGCGCTGAGAAATCCCAGGTTTATTCACCAATGTATCCAATGTTCTCTAATGTATTCGTCATCGCGCTCAGAAACCCCGGTTTTTTCTCTAATGTATCCAATTTACTCCAATGTATTCGTCATCGCGCTGAGAAATCCCGGGTTTGTTCACCAATGTATCCAATTTACTCCAATGTATCCGTCACCGCGCTGAGAAATCCCGGGTTTGTTCACCAATGTATCCAATTTACTCCAATGTATCCGTCACCGCGCTGAGAAATCCCGGGTTTGTTCACCAATGTATCCAATTTACTCTAATGTATCCGTCATCGCGCTGACAAACCCCGGGAACGACACTCTTCTGTCTTCAGCATTGCCGTGAATGTATTGCCCGGTGCTGCTGGTTTTCGGAGGTTTAGCCGTATTTAATTTAGTCAAATACTTGGTGTCTTCCTCGAAATTATTTTCTTTGTCTCCTGAATTCGACTCGGGTGCGATGCCGCTTTTGTCCAGTTTGGCTTCGGATTTCTTTACGGCTTCCTCACCCTCGCGTCCGGCAGTCATTATGGTTATTTGAGGGGTGCTCATTGCTACCATGTGCTCCTTGATACACTGCTGCAAGATGTGCAGAAAAAATAAAAATGCTAGCAGCGTGAGCGCAGACATGGCCGCGTTGTTTTTGTGCCCGCCGCCGCCGCCGTAATGGCTAAAAACATGTGTAAAAAAATCATCAAAAATTTATTTTTAAATCAATAAAAAATCTTTTAGAAAAAAAATATTTATATACGTCTAGAGACGACTTCTAAGCAGGTTTCATTTGAACTACAATATTATGAACACATTGATCTTATATCAATATAATCAATATAAACCGTTGTAAAAAATAGCCCAAGTTTTATTAAAATTGATCAATTATTTTATTTAATGTTTTCACAATTCTCAGTTAAATTAACACCTAACTAACCAAAATACATTTTTGTGTTCCTTATCTATATATTATATTGAATTTAAAAGATATTCGCAACTTTTTCAATTAAGAAAGACCTATGATAATTATCGTTTATGCCGTTTATGGCGTTTTTATTGAGAATAACATTTTCAATTTCTCTACAAACTTTTGCATAACCTATGCCTAACCTTATTATTTCTAGCAACAAAAAAAATACCACTTACTGTTTAGACACTGTTTCGTGGGTCGGTATGGCCGGCTCATAAGCGTATAATAAGTGAGGGTCCGACACAGGAGGACTATAGTCTGCATATCTATAATATAAAAAAAAATCCCTTAAACTTATACGATTAAATGTATTCCCCTAAACGTTTATATGGCAAGACGAAAAAATAAAATTTTTGTTACACAAAGTACAAAGAACCTACGTAAGATTACAGTATTTTTGGTTTCGTAGACTTTGTACATTTGGAACTAATTTTAGAATTAATATTTTGGAACTAATGTTTTACTTTTTAGCTATATACTTAAAGGCAGCTGTAAAACCTAAGCCAAAACCTTGAGCTATATGGATTGGAATGTTGTCATCCCAATCACTCTCAGTTCATTGATCTTTTGACATGGTCCTTTCCACAGATATATCAATATGTCCTTTCCGTCTCTTTTCTATACATTCATTAATTACTAGCACCTTTCCGCAGTGATGGATGATATGAATGAAAGGGAGTGGATGGCTTGATGACGTCAAACCGATTGAAGAGGAAACATACTGCGCCGACCCCAGATGGACTGAGAATAGAGCAGGAAGATCGTCGTCATACAGCACGTCAGACTGTACACAATACTTGTCTCACGTAAGACACAAAGTTGAATAAACATTTTAGATACTGAGGTAACTTGACGTGATTTGTACACAACATTCTCTGTAATAACTAAGGTTGATGTTTTACAGAGTTATTGTACACCGTTACTACGATAGTTTTCGCTTGAAAAGTCATTATATAGTGCAGTAAATTCATAAAAGACTCGAGGCATTCCTACTGCGCACTCCCCTATTCTCCCTTGGACACACTTGGGTTTTCGATGTCAAGCGTCTTGACTATTCAAAATAGTCACACGTATTAAACGACTTGTTCAATTTGAGTCGATATTCAACCTAGTTCTTTTATTGAGTAAAATATTTTATCCACGATGTTTCTAGGTTTAAGAACCACGGGCATACTTAAAATATTAAAAGTCAATATAACGTATAAAGTCTTTTGCAAATATCCTAAGAATTTTGTATATTGACTTAGAGTGCCTTAGCGTATGGTGTAGGTAATTATGCAACAGATGGTCGTTATTTTGGAAAATCAAGCAAATACTAGAAAAGATAATTTGGTTCGCCAGTTGCTTGCAGCGCGCAGTCAAAGAATATCGGAGCTACATTATTGACTGAGTTGAGGGTGATTCATAGTTCAAAATAATATAATACTATTTTCCAATTATTAAGAAGCGTAAATGTAAAGGAGTGTATTCGATTATTCACTATTTTCCAATTATTAAGAAGCGTAAATGTAAAGGAGTGTATTCGATTATTCACTGAATACATTCAAATCAACTTAAAAATTGCTAGTGCATGTTTATGTGGGCAAATAGAACTTCAGAGTTAGATTAACTTTTGCGCCACTGACCTGTCAGTTAGTTGCTTCATTCCTGAGCCCATTTTGGACAGCATGCCCTCAAAAGCCATTCTTGTCACCCTACGTCTTGTCACTCCGACGTCAAGCTTAAACTGCGCTGAGCGCTCTGAGAACATCATAATTCACCGGTACAACACGCTCTACTTGCCTATGCACCGCACCATATGGAATTTCTATAGCGGTATCTCCACCATTGTTTTCGTTGCCCAATTAACCTGAGTACTAACTGCATCCAAACGTTGCATTTTCATTTATCACAGGAGGGCGGGTCGGGGTGTAAAACAAAACCATTTTTATTTTCAATATTATTTATTTCACAACTATCACAAACACACAAGGACGTCCTCAAGCATACAATCACACAAAATATACAATACTAACTATTTGGGTGATATAATATTTAGGTATTTATATCACACAGATTTAATTTACATCAGTCGTTAATTATCGAGAAACTGGCGGAATCTTTGTTTCAATGCATAAAATACAAACGATGTGCCAAATATCTGAAATTTAACTGCAAGACTACTGGATGGAATCATTTATCTTTAGGGTACGGTTTTACCTTTGTTGGCCTACTTATTAACTTCTAAAATAAGTTAAATAAATAAATAATTTAATAAATTAATAAAACACTATAAGCGACGCGCTCTTAACCGACGGGATATGTGTTGAGCACATTCCAATGTAAGGCACCAAATAGTTTAAAATTATAACCCTGTGTACTCAATTTCATTTGGGGGAACGAAATTCAGTACGCCGATAATGATAATTTTGACTAATCTACCGCTCACTGTAAACTTCACTGGGTTTATATCCAATTTCGGATTTTGGATCGTATCGTCAATTTTATATCACATCTACGTTGTCGTCATACTGTGAGGTATGAGGTGGTGGAGTAGAAGGGTCTAGACTTCGTTGCACTGGAGGTACATTTGGCGGCAGTCGACGCCGGAGCGCCCGCGTCTGCCAGCCTCGCTGAATTGCTCCCAAGTGCCTCCCGACTGCCTCTCCAGGACGAAGCTCGCGGCGTATCTGTAAATTATTTAACGAACATCAGATTGAAGAATTTCCTATAAAAGAAACCACTGCAATGGAGAGCATATTTTTAATTTTGAGTCTGCAAATGTTTGTTGGATTATTTTTGGATTTCTTTTATGAACCAATTATTATTGAAGAGACTGAGAAGGAGGCGCGCCTAATGGAGCCTAATAATTCCAACATAAATGCATTATGGATGAAAATTGAACTGACAAGAAATGATAACACAAACACTCACGTTCCAAGATTACAGAACACGCTCTTGGGTCCGATGTCGGCTGCGCATTCCGTGTTGGCATCGCAGATGTATTTCTGAAGACACTTGTCGTCATTGGTTCCGAACGACCTCACGTAGGTCTTGAGCATGGCGATTCCGGCCAAGGCGGCGTCACTGACGGAGTCCTTTCGGCCCACAGACCTGGCGTGCATCGATCTGTGAGAGAACGACGTCTTCAGGGCGTCCAGGAGATTCATCACGATGTTTATGAACTGGAAACGGAAAGGAAACCGAATTATGGAAAACAATCTACGAAAAAAAACATCTGGAAATCGGAGTCCGAAAATACTTAGCTGATCCAAATTTAATCTAAACATTATATATAGCACTCTAATTTTACCTGCAGCTGAGCAAGTTAATGCATTTACACAATCAGCTCATTAGAAGGAGAAGGAAGGATGGGTGGCGTACCTCTCCAGCCTGCTTTGCCATGGAGGCCACCTGGTCGGGGTCTTTTGCACCGAGCATCGTCGACAGTACCGCGGCCAATATACCCTGAAGCAAGCGGAAAGCGACACCGTCTCCGTAACCAAACTTTACTATGTACACTCCAACTACGGGAGTACCTCATTGAAAACGTCCACACACATAGCTAGAGATTATCTAATCTTAAAACGAACGCCCCTCCATTTTCTTACTCTTACATGAACAATCAATTGTGCAGATACAACACACTCAAATTAGCTAATCATTGGTTGATTCAGTCGCCGACTTGACGCGAACGTAACAGGACGCTTCGATGACTCTTTACGTTGTTGTGGAGGCATTCATTTTTAGATTAGACGATCTCTACAGTAAAATTAAACCATTGACATTTGTTCCATTAATCTCTGAGGTAGTCCCACGTCTCAAGCCTTTTATTATTTGTGAATTAAGGTTACTATAAACTACCAATACGGTTGGATACAACGGTATTCCTACGGGTGAGGGTAAACTTGCAAGGTGCTTTACATTGTCGCTGTGACAGAAACTGTAATAAATATATGCACGTATCTACATTATTATGGATGTTAGTGGATCAGTATGGATAAATTAAATAGTACTTAATCGCAAAATACAATCAATTTGTACAATAATTAAACAAACTAAGTAAATCCTCCATTTTGAATGTTTACATGTTTCGAAACATGCTGGGTTTTTGGTTGAATGTGGGTAAATACCTGCATGGGTGAAGAGCCGTTGTCGACTTTGTCGATGCCGTCACTGGAGCCACCTCCGCCGAGGATGGCCGTAAGGATCTTGAGGCCCATGGCCAGCAAGTTGGCCCACGGGGACGGCGCCACGGAGTCGGTGTCAATGTTGTCGCTCTTGTTGGGGCCCGTTTGCGTCCCGGGGTTGAAGAGCATTTGCATAATCATTCCTGGAACGTACATTTTAGGTTTGGTTTTACGTTGCTAATTTTTACTTATTGCCGCCCAACGTGGCACGATAAGCTATCTGTACTAATATTATAAAGCTGAAGAGTTTGTTTGGTTGGTTGGTTGGTTAGACGCGCTAATCTCAGGATTACTGACTTTTTGTGTTGGATAGTCCATTTATCAAGAAAGGCTATACATAAACGACACTAACGCGAGCGAAGCCGCGGGCGACCACTAGTTATTAAATATTACGTAAAAGTACAACTTTTTCATCATTGCTCATTCCTGAAACGGGCATTTCGATTTTTACTTATTGGCGCCCGACGGGTAAACTTTTTAAATATTACGTAAAAGTACAAAGTCCATCATTGCCGACTCACCTAACATGTTGGACCACGAGAATCCACTGTCCGAAATGGAATTTGTCTGTATGTCATCGATGTCGTCCAAGGCCACTTTTTTCAATGCGTTGGGTTTCTCCGCGAATTTGCGTTCCTGTCCTATTTGTTCCTCCTTGACATCTGAATACGATGTGTAGTACTGCGGACTTTGTCTTGGGGAGTTATTTGAAGCCTGAAATGGAATTTCATAAATTATGTATTATCTATTATATACCTACGTAAGTATGTAAGTTACTAGTTTACCGAGGGGAGTAATATATACCTGAGATAATAAGTATACTGGCTGTGGATGGGCCAGCGTATGTAGGATGGAGGACGAGCTGATGAGGGCCAGTAGCACCCAACCTGCTACTTTTTGATGCATCCTGCTGCAACAAGAGAAGAACCGTAAGTACCTACGTGAACGTTATACCACAATAGTCGACCAAGAAACGTAAGTTACATAAGTTATGTGCATTTATAAATTAGTATTTGAACAGCTTTCGTTTGGTTTAATTCTGCTCTTGCGCACTTGGTGTCGATTAGAAAGTGTTCTGATGAGTGATTCTCGCAAATTTATTACTAAGATGCTGCGAGAAAGTGGACTCTCTAGTTGCTTGCGTTGCATTTTCACGGACTAAATTGACTAATTAGTCGAACTCTACTATCAAAGTACACAATTGAGCAGCTGTACCCTACCTATAATAATTTAAATGTATTGTTTCTTTGTATAGGCGTAAGTGCCACGCTGCTCGAGTGAGCCTATCCGGTGTTTAAGTGTGTTAGCAGGTAGACGCCTATAATACGGGTGACCGGGTCATTCCAACTGTAGTTTGGATGTCAACTTTCGCACCTGATAATAAGGTGCTATTTATATAAATTAACGTAAATCAGACCGGTTGGACCGCGGTCGCTTTGACCATTTTCCAACTGAGCCCTAATTGGATACCATGCGGGTATTCTCAGGCGTCTTATCACAATCATATCACAATCGTCTTATCGATGGTTATGAGCCTGTTTATAGATGTGGCGATTCACGCGCGAATTCTGCGTTTTCGCGTACAATGCCGCCAGTGTGCTACACTATTTTACTAAAGCTGCTTAATAGTCAGCAATGTATAACCTAACGCGTCTCACTCGCGGGTATTTCTGTACAGGGTCTTGACAAGCGCAAAGCGAATAGGCCTAGATAATTTTCTAGTCGCCTGCGTGTTTACATATAGAGTTGCGCCGGCGTACCAGCCGCCATGATGGCGTGGCCGGTGAGATTCTTTCCGGTGAAAATTGTCGCCATTACTAGACACCCGAGAATGTTTTATGTTTGTTTTGTTGCGCACTGTTTGTAGTGTACGTTCACTGACGATTTTTATCCATCTATACTATAATAATATTATAAAGCTGAACAGTTTGTTTGGTTGAACGCACTAACCTCAGGAACTACTGATTCAAATTGAAAAAAATATTTTTGCTATTAAAATAACCGACTAAAATATTATTAATATGCCGAATAAAATATTGTAATGAAGTATATTATGTATATTCAGTAATATATTCATTCAACTTGTATTGATATAATATTAGCCGTGTGGTGAGGACGACAGAGCAGAATACAATAATTGTCACCACTCCATCTCTCCCGCGGATGTCGTATAAGGCGACTAAAGCAGCGTTCCTATTATGCGACCTCGCAATGAACTGCGATTTCCGTGCCCGATAAATGACAATAGGCACACCACCTAATACATGGGACCTAAACTTATTGGCGAAACGTGGGTGTTATTTCACCTCTGCCTATATGGGTGTGTTATGTAAAATTCATCCCTCCTCATCACATGCCCGTACCACGCTAACCTGTTACTCCTCAATTTTTCGATCATCGGCGCTACTTTCAGACTTCTAACGTGCTCATTTCTAAATCCTGTCTTTCCTAGTCACCACACATCCATTTCAACATTCTCAACATTCGTGATTTATGCATCTTTACTTAATATTATAAGCTGAATAGTTTGTTTGTTTGGTTGGTTGCTTGAACGCGCTAATCTCAGGAACTACTGGCTCAAATTTGAAAATAATTTTTGTGTTAAATAGTCCTTTTATCGAGGAAGGCTGTAATAACTGACATTAACGCGAGCGAAGCCGCGGGCTAAGCCGCGTGCGACCACTATGTGTACATTAGTCGAATAAGTAGCGCCAAGTTAAAATAACAGTACAATGTCGCTTTCATCGACGTAAAAGGGTGGTCGATGTTCTCGGGGTGTGGTTAAGGCGACCCGGTGACCCAGACACGCTGCGTTTGCGCGTGCAATTGAGACCCGCGACGCGATGAGAAACCCAGCTCGGTTTAGATCGAAGCGGATATTTGCGGTCCACGTTATAATGCGAAACGCATTGCTCTAGCTCTTTAGTCTGTTCTGTTTTTGGACTCGGATTAAGGTTGAGTGATAACTATTTGTCTAGTCTATATTCTTACTATTACTGAAGTAAAAGTTGTGATAGGCTATAGGACTCATAAATAAATCACGCCTTTTTAACCCTGAAGGTATAGGCAGAGGTGAAATTAAGACCGATTATAGTTTAAGTGTCATGGCGAGCATCTATCGAACATGTAAAACGCAGTATATTGTCACCACATAGCATTAACAGACATTCCATTTTTTTCTAGTTCTCCCTGCCCTGCTCCCAGTCTATCTAGGGTAGGCGCAATATGTTTCTTCTCTTCCATTCATATTGGTCAAACGTCATGAAGTCATCCACTCCCATTTGATTCTTAATATCACCAATCACACCAGAAAGGTGTGAGGCTAGTGATGACTAAATGTATAGAAAAGAGACGGAACGGACCATATCGAGGGACCGATGAACGGAGAGAGTGATTGGGATGACAACATTCCAATCCATACTGCTCAAGGGTTTGGCTTAGGTTTGACTGCTTGCCGCCTGCCTGACACCAACCCTTTTATACCTACCTATGCTGTTGTTGATGGTTTGCCCTGCAGCATTCGGGTGCCCTAAGGTGCTTATTGGCAATCTCCCTTAGTCGACTTTTACAACACCCGTGGGATGAGTCGGGGCTGTGCCAGCTACGTTCATTTTTCGCTCCAAAGCCACCATAGAAGACATTTTTTGACTAAGTAAATCGCGTTACATACAAACATACATAAATCACGCCTATATCCCCGAAGGGGTAAGCAGAGGTGAACTAGCACCCGCGTTTCGCCAATTATATTAGGTCCCATGTAATAGGTGGCGAGCCTATTGCCATTTGTCGGGCACATAAGTCGCAGTAGGTACATTGCTAGGTGGTATAAGACGCTGCTGCCCATTCCTCATCACTGATTTATCCTAAGTCGCCTTGTACGACGCCCTCTGGAGAGATTTGGGGTGGTGAAAATTGTATTCTACTCTGCCGTCACCACACGGCCGGCCATAAATTAGATGGTCGCGATAAACACTCTTAATAACAATTTGTTGTAACTTTAATTACAAGAGGCCGTTGATTGCTTCTGGTACAAACTGATATTGTCCAGTAAAGCTATATATCAGTGCGTAAGACGTGGTTTAATGTGGCGAGTTCAACGCCGGTGAAAGTACGCCCGGTGCGGTGGCGTGCGAGTCGTTTCTGTAAAAGGTTAACGTTTTTCTAATTTCGGAGCGGGATTCGAACCTGCTGCCTTTGCGATGCGAAAACTCGCTGCCGGTTCTCATCGGAAAGACTCCGTTGAAAATTGAGATTGTCGGCATTTGCGCCAGATATGTTTTTTAGTTGTAATTTTTCAGAGAATTTCCGTCGTCTTGTGTCAGTGATGTTATTGCCGACCTCGAAGTTTTCTGTAATTTACATACATACATAAATCACGCCTATATCCCCGAAGGGGTAGGCAGAGGTAATATTAATTCAGTAATATTAATACAACTAAAAAACTCTTTAATTAGAGAGAAAAAAGGTATCTGAGGGTAACTTAGTTATTATTTTTGGCAACTCTACTTTTTAGCTATATCTTATTATAAATGTTAAAAAAATCATGACACTTCGAGTTTTATAATTTTTCGACCTTTTTATAACCAATTTTTCTACTTTTTAGGTTAGTTTTTTGCCCTTTATCGGACGTGTTTGGAGAACAGTGCTTTCTGAAACCGATTCAAGTACCAAAACAAGTGCAGAGTTTTCTCGGTTGGTGTTCCGCATTTTTTGGTTGTTTTTTTCGCTCGGTGACCGGTCCACCGCGCAGGCCGCTTTCTAACCGCCAGACGTGCGTGATTGCACGCGGATATGAGCGACTCGTGTTAGGTATTGTTTATATTTAACTGGGTATAACAGCGATTATTGCTGACATTAAAATGTTAATACATACATACTTAAATCACGCCCACATCCCCGAAGGGGTAGGCAGAGGCGAACTAGCACCCACGTTTCGCCAATTATGTCAGGTCCCATTTAATAGGTGGTGAGCCTATTGCCATTTATCGGGCACAAAAGTCGCAGTATATTGTAATTGCTAGGTGGTATAAGAGGAACGCCGCTGCCCATTCTTCATCACTAATTTATCCTTAGTCGCCTTGTACGACACCCACGGGAGAGATTTGGGGTGGTGACAATTGTATTCTACTCTGCCGTCACCACACGGCTTAATTTTAATGTTAATTTAAATGTTAATACTTTTAAAATAGTCCGTAAAATATTAAGAAACTCCTTAGGCAAGGATTTGACGGTAAACGGTTAGTAGTGTAAACGGAATTTGCAACTTTATTGACGATATTGACTAAAAATCTGGATTTTTTGTGATGCTTTAAGATTCAATATTTACTGAGACCGGTATCACGATATTGGTTTTATTAAAACTATTATTCGACCTAAAATTGTAAACTCACTCAAAAATCTAGCAGTGTTGTGAACTACAATTTAGTGAAAAATTTATTAAAAGTAAAATCTAACAAAAAGCTCTGAGTAGAGGTTTAACAAAGTAATAATATTTTTAAGTCTCTTTCATATGAGTCCACGACTGCGCAAACGTTAATTGGTGAAAGTGACGCTTCATTCAGTAGTAATTTTCGAATTGGGTTATTATTTTGATAATAAAACATTCTTGGCGCCCTAGCTTTAATGATAGTCGGGCTGGTTGGTGACCCCGATACAGTAATTGGTTTCGTCTAATCATATTTTTATTCATATTTCATTTCCTTTTTATTTTTTATTAATGATCATCTGGCTGCCCTGACCCCAGTTTATACGGTGCTATGTTTCCCGTTAATATTGATTAGACGTCATTAAACCACCTTATCTGTTTTGTTTTCATCACACTTTAAAGATGATAGTGATGGATGAATGTATAGAAGTGATAAAAAGGTCCAAGTCCAGAGAACGATGAACAAAGAGAGAAATTGGGATGACAACATTACAGTCCAAGCAAGGCTTAGATATTATCTCTGAAGATCTACTGTCTGATTCCAACTCTTTGGGAATTGGTAGTTTTCCTTTACCAATCTTTTGCTGCAAGGTGCTTATTGGTACGCACGGGGCTATCTACTATTCTTTAAGTTTCTTTTTTCGATCTTTCGACCAATTTTTGGACGGTTACTTGTATTCATTTAGAAAATAAAATAAACAATTAAATATAGGTTTTTAATTTTGATGTACAGTCAACAACTCGTCCCGCTATAATAAAAAGTCAAATTTTCTCAATCGAATTTGTGTTTAACTGCACATACCTAATGTTGACAATTGATTGAAAAAATATGACAGTTTTGGGTAGTCTCAAGTGCCGTATGACCGTACTTAATACAAAACTGTCATGGTATGACATTTATTTTATAGATTGCCACTTGGTTCGTTATATTCAGCTATTTGGCGTAAATGTTGGCGCGTGGACCGTTAGAGCATAATATGATGTAGAATTGTAGATCAATCGTACGGTACAGTGGATGCTAGGCAGCGCTGCGTGCAAAGTAACACGGCCGTTAAGTCCGATGAAAATGGATTCTTGACTATTTTTCAAGAATTTCAAGCTAATCTAACTAATCTTGGGACGATTTACTCCGTGGAATCCAACGCGCTTCGCCTTAACAGTAGATTTTGATGCCGTATTATTTTTTCAAAGAAACTAATGCTTATCACGGATTTGTGGTGAATGCTCATCAGTCTTTACGTTCAATTCAAATTGTACACCGACTCTCCGGCTGTCCTTTGTCGAGAATGATGGATAAGCCCATTCTGAGTTTTATTGTATGTGATTTATTAGGGGACAAACGAACCATATGCATTTGCGGTTGATAATATTGGAACTTACTTGGGACAGTAATGGCGTACTTTATTTACATATATTTATATAATTTAAAAATACATATATTTAACAATTGTAATGCGACATATAACGGATGTAAATGGAAGAGGAAACATACTACGCTGACCCCAGACAAACTGGGATCAGGCAGGAAGAAGAAGATGAATGCGGCATATAACTAACATATAGCTTTGTGCGAGTTATGTGTCTACGATTATTATAAAAAAATGTATCTTTGGCAAAACAGCCAATATGTTATGTGACTAAATTGCAAAAATCGAATGGCACACATTTCATACAAGAATCACGGCTCGCTTTATTTACACATCTATTTTAAAGGAAGTTGGGAATTAATTATTTTGTTAAATGGTTTCGTGCTAGTTTTTTTTAAGTAACACGGACATAAGTATTAACATAAGCAGGTAATACGATTAGGTAATTTTGTGTCGCAATTTGTCCGTCATGTCATGAAGGCAATGATTAATAGCCACTAATTAATGTTCAACTTAATATCATAAACCAAAAATAATCATTGTGTTTAAAATGTAAATTAAACATATCTTGGCACTATTTTATCATATTATTATTCAAAATTGGTCTGTGTTGAAATAGTAAAAGATGATAAAATACTAAACTCTTTATAAGCATAGGTATTAGATAAATCATTACAAGTAGCATTTAATTAAGACTACACACAAGATAATAACATAATTGGCGAAACGCGGGTGCTAGTTCACCTTCCATAAAAAATAGCTTCGTATATTATAAACTACATTATTATAAATGAATTTTGGCACAATATTCCTCCACCAATGCGGTTAATTTCGTCCGCATTTAAATTTAAAATGCGTATAAAATCCGAATTACTAAATTTCCAAAAATTAGGTGTAAGTTCCAACAGTCGTCTGGGGGCATGTATCGCAATCGGTTCGGTTATATAGGCGGGTGGCTATAGTCATGTATCTATGACCTAGCATAGTACAATGGAATATATTAATAATAAATTGCTTATGTTATAATTATTGTTACTCACAAAACCGTTATGTCCGTCTCGCGTTTCGGCTTCTAGCTGAGAGCTGAAAATCGGTGTTCTGCTCTTAGACTAGTCTGCACACCAAGCTCTAGGTTTTTTGCATCGCTGCAGCGCACATTATTTTATTACTTAATATTATTTTCTTTTGTTATTGTTTTACCTATGTGTTATGTATTTTTATATTGCCGATTTGTAATATTCTTCTTTTTCATTTCCTGTTTGATTGTTTCTCCTCTGTTTTTTGTATGTGTGCAAGCAGCATGTAAATAAAGTTTCTTATCTATCTATCTAAATAGTATAATAGATTTGAAAGATCAACATTAAAATTTAAAAGATTACCATTATAAGCATTCTCACATACACATACACGTATCGATACCCAATAATTTGATTCTATCTTAATTAATACATATAAATTATGACACTAAGGGCCTGTTTCACAATCGACAAGTAAGTTCGAAGTAGCTTACTTTGCAGTTCAATTGACATATATTTCATATTACAACTGAATCTGCGAAGTAAGCTACTTAGAACTTACTAAGTAGCTTACTTATCCGCATTGTTGGAAATATATGCTACCTAAAAGTAGCATACCTAAACTAGCCTTCCATATTTTGTCCTAGCAGACGATTAGGTAGATACAGCTGAAGATTTCAAAATTCTTTGTAAAAGTTCGATATCTTAATATTACCATGTGTGTTATCGAATCACTATAGTAGGCAACAGATGCACAAATGCACACTATATCGTGATCAGAAATCAGACCGCCAGGAACCTTTTATCATATGTAGCAAAAAGCAATATGATACGTTTATCGTATATGACGTTTTCCTCAAAGGTTTTATCCAAGCTATAAATAAAAAAAACGATAGCTTATTATGTCGGATTCCCTTGTCTCTATTATCCTTTCATATAGTTAAACACGTATTTAACGTGACTATAGTGGCAAATGGAACGTTGTTTCAAATTAATTCTTCGACACCGAAAGTTTTAATGAGAGTTACAATATATAAAGTCCTTTTTTTATCTATCACAATTGAACGCCTCAAGATCCCAATCATGTATAAATAACATCGTTCAAACCAGTTTCCACACATTCTCTGGACATCGGATTGATGTCCACAATAAAAGTGCACCGGCAGAGGCCGTGACGTATAATTTTCTTTTTTAAATCGGTTACCCAACGAATGACGGGCTCCCATCTCGGCGACTTTCACTTTGGTTTTTTGGAGCCAGAGATGATGACATTAAACGAAAGGCCGCTGTTAGTGATTTGTGTTTTCGTTTTGGGCGTATTAAGGGTCAGTTATGGAGCTTAAGGGCTTGTACATAAAACTGCGATGCGACGTCGTATCGCAAAAATCTACGAGTTCCCAACGACAGATCGCAAGAATCAATTCGCAAGTTGATTCGCATCGCGCATTCCTTCAGTTTCATTCTTCTTTGTATCGCCCGCCGCCTTGATGCACCAAATCGCATCGCAGCAATTTATGTTGTAGTTTTCCGCGTTACGAATTCGCATCGCGACAATTCGCAGTTTTGTGTACAAGCTTGAAACATCTTCTCCCTGCCCTGTTCCCAGACTATCTGGGGCCGACGCAGACGGGCTATGTTTCCTCTTCCATTCATATCTGTCAGAGGTCATCAACCCATCCCTTTTGATTTCTAATGATATTATCATGAAAGTACATGTCGCGAGACCGATGAACGGAGAGAGTGATTGTGTTGACAACATTCCCATTCATACTGCTAAAGGTTTTGGCTTAGCTTTTGCAGCCGGCCGCCCCTGCCTGACACCAACCCTCTTTGGGTATGCTGTTATTGGTCGTTTGCCCTCCACCATTCGGGTGCCCAAGGTGCTTATTGGTCTACACCGGGCAATCTCTCTTAGTCGACTTTTACGACACCCATGGGTTGAGTCGGGGCTGGCACATTTTGACTGGTGAATTGCCTCGCAGACTTTCCCCACTCAAAGGGCTTGGGGGAGCACCGGAGTGATTTAGTGGGTATTCCCGACTCAGTCATGACATGAGTCGGGCGAGTCTCACACCGCCAGTCGCCCTAGCGGCTGGTATGGTGCGTAAAGGCATTCAACTCCGATAAAAAAGGGGGGCTGGCACATACTACTCTATTTTTTGCATGGATTTTGAGTCGTATGTCATTATTGAGAGATGAGTCTAATAATTAAAAATGTGCAAATCTACTCGCACACGCCAGTCGTCTTGCTACGGCTGGTATGGTCTGTACAGGCATTCAACTCCGATAAAAAAGGGGGCTGGCACATTCTACGTTTATTTTGCATGGATTTTGAGTCCTATTAAGTCATTATTTGAGTCCAAAAGTTAAAAATGTGCTAATCTATTTGCGATAATTCACCCGGGCTCTGGACGTTTCCCTCCCAAGAGGCGAGTATGCGAGAAACTGCGAGAGCGCCGCGGCAGGCACGCGAGATTGTTGACCATTCCGAACGCGACAGCTTTCCTCTGCACTTTCGACTCGAGCGCACGTCCATAGACTTTTAATTACCGAACCTGTTCCCTCGTCATAGGTGTCATAACATAACACCGCACGGGCTAGTGTTTTGTTTATACGCACCGACGTGTAGCCTGGTTCCTTTCTTGCTTCCCGGAGAAAGTTTGTGTAGGTATCTACGTCGTTGCGTATCTGTTGGTCAGGCTTGGTCTTGACCATTGAAATATGGTTGGAAAAGTTTGATTGATATCCTAACTAAATGAACATGATATCTTGTGATACTATCGTTACTTTTAACATTAAATAAAAAAAAATATGAATGACAACAATCGGTGTTTCATTCACTGTATCTTGGTCAATGAATATGTAAATCCAATTATCATTTTTTTTTAATTTTTTTGCAAAAAATTACACGTAACTTTAAATAAAATAACTGCACAATCATTCGATTGATAACGATGATTTGATTTCACGATTTACCTGCTATTATTAATTTATTTAAATGTTTGATTACCAGATATCCTGTATACTTCTAAGGAAAGAAAATTCTAGACCACTCAACTTCTGTTGCATCCTGTTTCTGGGAAAAATACACCATTTAGTAGTACTGATTTAAAACAATAAAAATCTGTCATAGAACCCGCCTTAGCGCCTTACGCCAATGAGTGGAAAATAAGTGTCGCTTACACAGTTTCGCACGACGAGAATCAATTCAAGATCAATATACCGATATATAAAACCGTCGCTTTCTAAACTCGGATAAGTTTTCTTTGCTCGCCGATGTGGGATAAGTGGACGATGTGTGACAAAGTGACAAGCGTCACGACCTGCGCAGGCGCACAATGAAACGAGATGATAGCTCTGGAAAGCTTTGCTGTTGTTGAGTTATTACGTGTATTGTTTAACGCTCCAATTTCTTACATCACTTAAGTAAGACAAGATAAGGTTAACGTTGTTGATGATACAAATTTCCTAGATTTGTTTTCGGTAGATTCAAGAAAGATCAAGAATCTTACTGTTTCTCAACATTATGCTGAAGATTAGGTCATCTCATTTCCCTTCATGACTATATGACTTCCTTGGATGAGGAATACTAACCAAGGAAGTCTGGAAAATGATCGCATCTTCGGTATTTGTATGGAATTAGTAAAATTCTTGATCTGTCTATAACTTGCTCAGTTTGAAATTATGATTCCATCTGCAGTTGAACTACATGCCATTAATTGGATATTAAATATTGTTAGCAAAAATATTCTAATGTAATTAGCTCAAGGGTAGGTTCCGAAATAGACCTACATAATGGTTCCGAAATGGACCTACATTAAACCGATCTACATACAATGCAATGAGAATTCGGATATTATGGTGTGGGGCCTAAGCTCAGCTATTAAGAATTTCTTAGGCATCATCTCGATTCTTTTGAAGAATTTGGCATAGATTAATTGGTTACTTTTACCATTAGAGCAATAGTATCTACTGATGATGATGATGACGGACAATATGCGCATGTAATAGAGTGTATTTCGAAACGGCAATTTTAGTAGAAGTTATCATGCAGTTGCAAATATGTAGAGGAGTTAAATTTAAAGGTGTAAATCTTTTTATGACTATGAGGCATGTAGGGACTTTTCTAAAGATACCAATAATCACCAGTCTATATATTCAATTTTAACAACTTGAATAGATTGTTGCATATTTTAATGTATTTGATGCTATTTCCATGAAGGATTGTATAGAAAACGCAACGACTATGACACCTCCTGTGCAGGTAATAAAGACTATTTCAGATTTACAATTCAAACCTAAACTGCACTTGACTGTACGCCTCGGTCTATTTATGTAGCATTTAATTAATTTACCGTTCAAATTTACAATTCAACGCACTCATGCGCACTAATAGTGCATAAGAAGAATGTATCTCATACAGGAAGCAACAAAGCAAACAGAAGAAATGTACGATTTCGGGTTAATTGGTTTTATATATTTTCATCTATTTATACCAATTGGTCTACAGAATATCATCCCTTTTGATTTGACTTTTTTTTTGTGGGTTGAACATTATATAAATATTATAAAAAATATTACAAAGATGTCAGAAAATTTTCAAAAATCAAATTTTTTGTCGTTGCTTATGAAATTGCCTAAGAAAATTATCTACATATAACGGGGGTTACACGTCTGTCTAACCCTTTGGGGATAAAAACACGTGCTTTATGTACGAAAATACTAAGAATTAAAGTTGTTCCGTGATTTAATGTATAAACTTGTATTTACTGTTGGTTGTGCTGAGCTGGTAATCTTGAATGCTTAGCTTCTTTATAGACAGTCAAATGTTAACGGATTATGAGCAAACATCAATTATGATTGATAATGAATTGTTGAAATGTACAGTATGGAAAGCGTGATGTGTGGTTCACTGTTCCTACTAGTTTAATTTAAATAATTTATGGAAATGAGTGGCATTGTTATTAACATGACCATAATGTGCCGAGTGCAGGCCTCATTGTCTAAGCAGCGTACCTAATCCAGGGTTCCAAATGTTACGTGCGTATTTTCACATTTTAGAAAGTGAAGGTTCATATTTACATGACTGAGAGCGTAAAGAAATGAACAGGTATTTTAAAGGCTGTGAAATACTCGTGAGTGGCGCGGCACCATTGTGGCCACGTGGTGCTAATGATTTGGTTCGTTACGTATTTTTCGTTAACATTTGAATGCTTTCGTCGCGGTATTTATGTAAGAGCTTGTGAATGCGAAACACATTTACACATGACCTCTCACAAATTCCTAATTCGGAACTTATTTCCTTTTGTCTTTCATGTAAATATAAATACGTGATCAAACTTATCCCTAACTTAATTACATTTAAAGTTAATGCCTTTACCAGAGCTTACAAGAGCGCTTTAAGTAATTGTAATTTTTATTTGATTTAATTTTTTGGATAATGAGTGTATGTAATGATGATAAATATTTCCATAAGGTAGGAGAAAACAGAACTTTTTGAAAATGTTTTGTTTCGTCAACTTGCAAAAACAAATTATACTTATATTATGAAACAAACTAAATATTTGAAATACTAACAACAACTACAACAAACTAAATACCTAACTTAATCGCTAAATTATGAATTAATTTTAGTAGATAAACAACAACTTTGGCGGCAAAAAATAATCAGGTATTAGACATTTTAAAGGAAGCTTTAACGAATTTTACAAAAAAATCTACTTACAAAAAGTATTTAAATATCCTTTTATTACTACAATTTTTAATTTTTAATCATATTTAATTAAAAATGTTTCAGATTTTCTGAAGGAAAATTTTGTACAGTTTCTCATTTATTATCAACTAAATATTTGTCTATTATTCCAAAAATTAATTAATACTTAAAGTGTCACAAAAAACAAACAGTTGTAAATATTAGAACTTAATTTGCAATATAGACCAAATATGTCACTAGTCGTCTTGAAATATAAAACATCATTGACTCCGCATTAAATTCGCAATACACCACTCAATCACTTCAAGCCCCCAAAAAGTCACCAATATCTGCAGGATCGTGTCATAATAATTATCACATGTCATTTGTTACCACCAAAATCACTGTCACGTCACTGTCCTTCGTCCTTTGCACGGTCACATCACTTAATCGTAAGACTCACCTTATCTGCGGGTATCTCACTGTATCACTGATCACTCTTCCTTCACGAGTATTTTCACGGTGAAAGTACGTGTTGCTTCTCTGAGCGTGCGACTTGCAATGAATGTTGTGCCTTGAACTTCAGAACTTATATATGATGACCTAGTTATAGTAGCTAACTGTGCTAGTCGGTCCGTCCGTCCGTGTGTCCCGTTGTCCGCCAAGGACGCCGGGAGCCCACGGCCCATCTCTCTTTATTCCTTTAAACAAACTTCAGCATTCCAGCTTTTGTTTGGTAGGTGTAGGAACAAATTTTGTGAAGGGTGTCGACACAGAACTCATGATGAACTGGACTCGGAAACCGATATTTATGTGGATGATTTTGTAACTCTGCAATTTAGCGATTATTCTCATTCAACTAAATTTTCAGTTGGTCATGGAAGGTTAAGTGCCGTAGGTTTATGTTTTACTAATAATTTTGACAAATATTAATTGAGAAAAATCCTTGCAATAGTTTTACTTATTATAGTCTCGTGTTCATAGCAGCTTGAACAGAACACCACACAATATATTCACAATAAAATAGAAGATCTATCCTACATTACTTTTTCGGGACAGATATTAAGAGCGGAACGCCAACGAAAGAGAGAAATATGTAATTTCATTAACGTCATTAATTCCGCATGTATTTTTTTGTCTTTATTGAAGTGTTCCGGAAGAATCCATTGCATCGCAGTAATGTGTAAGTGTCGTAGATTGGTTTTAACAAATAGACTGTGGAACGATTTGTGACTGCTCCCTAACTGCCGAACTCAGATACGTCAATTAACTTTAATGAGTATTTAATGTCAAAAATTTTCATTCAAAACTAGTCGCTATTCTTGCCGGGTCTATGGTCTAGATTTGGATGAAAATTTTTGACATTAAATACTCAATAAAATTAATTGACGTCTCTGAGTGCGGCAGTGAGTGTGTTAACATATTGGATGTCTTTGCACTATATGCGTATGGTTGTACTGTTCGTTCAAAAATGCAGTAGGTATCAATTTCTGTTCAGTGTTTGTCTTAATTTTATTTTAACATTATCATTTTAAGTTCATGTGTGTCAAATCGGTTGAGAAAATATGACAGCTTGCAGCAACTTGGTGTGATGTAGAGTTTACATGATAATATCGCGTCCTTACAAACACGTATGCTTCGCCACCGCCTCTTGCTTTTGCCCGAATTGCAAAGGCGTGTATCGCGTTCATCAGCTTCTGCTAAGAGAGGAGGCTAAATGCCTGGGAACTTTTTAAAAACGGAACTTTTTCGTGTACAAATAGGGAGAACTTTATTGTGATGAAAACTAGAAACAAAATTAGTTGGATACGATCAATATGAAGAAACGTTTAGACCTGCCTATCTTGTCTCCGTTTCGACCCCAAGCGATAATCCTTTTGTGATCTTATCCGGCGTACTGTAAAATGCGTCATGTTCCGTACAATATTTTCTGAACAGATATTACTTATCCATAAATTATGTTCAACTTAGGTTTTTGGTGTGACTAAAGAGAATCTTATTTTATTTGAAATGAGATTCTCGTCAGAGCGAAGTAGGGTAATTTACGCCAGACTACCTATCGTATACCTACTTAGGTATTAATTGGAACTGAAAAAACTATAAACTAATGAGAAAAAAATCGAACACCTGTAGACCATGTAAATAAAGATATTTTTTTTATTTACTAAACCATTAAAAAATAGCATTTTAAGAAAAGTCGAAGGAAAAACTAGTGTTCTGTTTACATAATTATGATTTAATAATATGTCTCTTGTTGCAGGTACACACGCATGTACATTCAAGGTAATGAGGCTAATCGGCAATGCTGGTAAGTTGAACTTTATAGATTTTACTCATAACCACCAATGGTTGTGCTTAATTGATGGATTGGGTTCTGTAGGATATTGCACGCAGAACTCCGCTTGGTGTGAAATTCCTCAAATGAGTTACAACTTTATATCGAAACTTTCAGTCTTAGCCTTATCTCATTTTTACGAAGGTATCATCATCATGAACACCCCTATAATTTCCCCATTGCTGGGGCTCGGGCCTTCCCTATGGATAGAAGAATATAGGTAGAAAGCTAGGGCCATAATCCACCACGCAAGCCCAGTGCGGGTTAGTGGGTATTATCGACTGCAGATGCAGACAACGGCATAACGGGCCGTCCAAAGCACGGAGGAACTCGAGATGGTCAAATTTTGTCACCCATCCAATGACCGGTCTTAGCGCACATTGCTTACTTTACGCAATCGCAGGTCAAGCGTGCTATGCCACAACGCTAGCGAGCTCCTCTATGGCGCTCCTCTTTGGCGTGTGCTTGTCAAAACCTTGTGTTAATCAAAAGCTGTTGCTGTTGTACAGTTTTTCCACGCCACGACAACGCTAGTCTCATATAGCTGGGAACGGTTCCGTACGTATGACACTTTATTACCTTGCCGCATTGTGTCGGGTAAAACTGCTAGTTAAACTGGGTTGAGGTGAGCATTGAATAGTTACAGTTCTCATAGACGGGAATGGGGAGTGGATTAAAAATATATGTGTGGAATAGTAATAATATAGCCTCTTTACCCTACAAGGTGGACCGACGATCTGGTAAAGGTCGCGGGAAACCACTGCATGCGGGCAGTGCATTGAGGACCGATCGGTTTGGAGATCCTTAGGGGAGGCGTAGGTATGCTCAACAGTGGGCGTCTAGTTAGTCAAGGCTAAAATGATGACGATGATAAACTCTTTCCATTAATACAAAGCTAGTGATAGCAAGTATTATCCCATTTTTTTGTGTAAGTCATCATCACCAGCCCTTTTAATGTCCCCACTGCTGGGCCACGGGACTTCTCTATGGATGGAAGAATATAGGAAGATTGGGCCATAACCCACCACGCTGGCCCAGTGCGGGTTGGTGGGTATTATCGACTGCATATGTAACCGGGACCCTAAATTTCAGAAAATGCTGTTGTTTTATTCAAAATAAATTGTTCAATCATAAAGGAGAATAGGCTTAATTGGTCTACTTGACATTCACCATGAATGTTTTCAAAAAATAATCTTGTAATACTTTATTTTCTGGTATTACAGTTTTAGGTGCAAAATGATCTAATCCACCTACGCCAACTCTCAACCCCCATGCCCTTGTAAGCAATCCGCACTTGGTATGCGCAATATTTATACGTTATCTCTCCGCTGTCATAAATAGAAGAGCAGTGGAATTTTAAAGATTCAGGTTAATAATTGTGCTCTAAAATGTCCAATTATTAAACTAAACAGTACCTATATAAAGCCTGACGATATCGTTGAATTTTTATTATTTTTTATTATCAGGCCTTGTGGTGAAGCCATCACTGTTGTATTGAAACTTTTTCCTTCTACGAGTATCGATGTTGAAGTAGACGATAAAGGTTGGTATTTATCGGTTGTCTGCAGGAATCAATATCTATACTAATATTATGAAGCTGAATAGTTTGTATGTTTGTTTGGTTGAACGCGCTAATACTGACTGAAATTGAAAATTTGTTTTTGTGTTGGATAGTCCATTTATCCAGGAAGGCTATAGGCTATATTATATAATAACCGAAATTAACGCGGGCAAAGCCTCGGGCGACCACTAGTCTTCAATATAGGTACTGTCAACGGCATTGCAGACTGCCAAAATGTCAAAATTCTTTTTCACCTCTCATGCTCTGAAAGTGCTCATTTGTGCAGGATATAGGCTGCACAAAATCGAATTTTGTGCTCTAGAGCATTAACGTATCTACTCATAAATGTGTCGATAATAAGGCAAAGAATATGAGCCATGCAGCCAAACACAATAAGAAATTCAGAGATAGAATTTGTTATTTTTTAATATTTATTTAAATTTATTTGCCTAATGTGTTTTTTAAGATATAAAAGATATTACAATTTTAATTCAAGCAGGTGCGGTAGGTTATTAAATTAATTTAAGAAAATTATTATTTAAAATTAATTTAATACTTGGCTGTATATGTCTGCAGCCCAAGCCTAATATCAATGGGAAAAACAATTTTCGTCAGTATTCAAAACTGTACTAATTTTAGTTTGAATTTTAAGAAATGTTTTGAGAAATTCTGATTTATTTCCTCGCAATCGAAGTGAAAAGCAGAGTTTCTACCTCGTCCACAAAACCATTTTTATCCTCGACATAACTATCAGCCCTCGCCTACGGCTCGGGCTGCTAAAAGTCTCGGACAAAAATGAGTCGTTTTGTGCACTTGATGGAAAATCTACTATATCAACCTTATCTTGTTGGTAGGAAAGCACAAAGTGTGTTGAGAAAACGTGTCATCTTGTGCAGCTACCACAAGATGCGTGCTGTTGATTGTACATCAGTTGTGTTTTGTTTTTAAATACCTAAAAGCTAAGGCTAATCGCGATTTCACTTGGACAAAGGCACTTTCGTCATCAAATTCTGATGATAAAATCTTTGTTTTTCTACAGGAGCTGCATAAGGCCGTGGACTTTACCGTGAGTAAACAATATGACATAACTAAGATTTACTAAAGGCAAATGACAAGATAAATGTAAGTATATACTAAACTATATATACCTACTATATATAACACTACTCCTTTTTTTGCCAAAAAAAATTTACAGTTTTGTAAAAAATATGTAAGTGTATAAGTATAACACTAAATATGTTTCCTTTTTTTTTTTGCAAAATAAAGATATTTATATAGTTTTGTAAAAAAAATAATGATAGTTTAATCGTAATAATTTAGTAGTTAAATGCTAATAACCATTGATTGCTAATAGATATAAGTAGTGAATAAGTTTTCTGAATAAAATATATTTCAAAAACTGGTATAGTTTTAATTATATTAACTATCCTTGGCCTATCTACTGGAACCGAACCTCCTGGTGGTCTACCAGTAAGGGTCTCTTGATTCTAGTATAATATTTCATGTTAAATAAACTAATATATACCTTTATAAAGTATGCTAGCCTTAAAATGACCATTCTTGCAAAATGAAGTCTTAATTCCATACATTTTAAATGTATTACTTCGAAGATTTTTTTGAGTTGTGTCCTTTTTGGTGCCGTGTGGCGGAGTAGAATACAATTGTCAACACCCCAAATCTCTCCCGTGGGTGTCGTACAAGGCGACTAAGGATAAAACAGCAGTGATGAGGAATGAGCAGCAGCGTTCCTCTTATACCACCTAGCAACGTACTGCGTCTTTTGTGCCCGATAAATGGCAATAGGCTCGCCACCTATGTATACATATATACATACACCTATGTATACTACGTATTACATGGGACCTAACCTAACATAGTTGGCGAAACGTGGGTGCTAGTTCACCTCTGCCTACCCCTTCGGGGAGATAGGCGTGATTTATGTATGTATGTGTCCTTTTTAAATGAGCGACTGCGCCGACTCAAAATAATTTGGGAGTAGCTTAAGAAAGAAAGAAGATTTATTCTTCTTTCTATTAAACTTTTTCTACTATGACTCGAGAACAAAATGTCTGTGTTCATCACGAACATCCCTGCCAGGATTTGAACTCGGGACCTGTGACGTGATTTATGTATGTATGTAGATATTAAATACACAACCGAATCGGACACCAGATTTTGGTCGAAATGCAACTCTTTAAATGCCAGAGAAAGTATTCACGGAACCACGTGTGATATGCGCAAGAGCGTCGTAGTTTTGCGCAGAGGCGCATGACTCATTTCACTCCTTTAATACAAAAGAGACGCAGCTCAAAAAATACTTACAACTATTGTATGTTCTAAATGTATGACGTTAAGACTTGTTGTTGCAGGCGTGCAGTTTTCAGTTGTATCTCTTTTGTATTAAAGAAGCGATTTCACTTTCTTATTTCGGGTAATTCCATTGTGACGGCTAATAGCGGATAACAAGAGGACTGGCGACTGTTTGTTGCTCGATTTGTCTGGCAATCGCCTTGACTCGGCCGACTGCTTTTGTGTTACATGTATTGTTTTGACTATTATGTCGACGGGGATATAAGAAGATTGTGTAGGTACTGTTTTTCTTACAGCGAGCAAGACACTTTACCTAGTTATTATTCAGAAAAAAATATTACAAATTAATCAAAATGTGATTAGAAAATGTTCGATAAATTGTTCGAGGAATCGAACGGTCGACCATGTTAATAATATCGTCTTGGTTGGCCGAGTGGTATATAGGCATCTGCCCGGATTGCAGAGGCCGCGGGTTCGATTCCCGCATCAAGACTATGATTTTGGAACTTTTTTTTTAACCACAATTTTCTTTTTATCACATTTTAGTATTTTAATAAGTAAGATTCGTTCTCAAGTAATGTATTAGCTACTAAAAAATATATATTGCATGCTGGCCTGGCGACGCGAATGGTGGAAGGCAAACCACCAACAACAGCATATCCATCCAGAAAGGGTTGGTGTCGAAACTCCCCCGAGGAGCCTAAAAAGGCAGACCTGCTGACCGGCACATGGTGGTAGTATGCGATGAGCGTTCCCACCTAGCCGGTCCAAAGCGGGATAGCGGAACACGACTGTTTTTAGTGGGTAGACCCAGACTAGTTGGGAGATTCCTACATAACTCTGGTAGGGCCCCACCCGAGCCGGGGTATGTACAAAACATTTTAGATAATAACAGACTTGCTACAAAATAAATAATTTTATTATTATTATTATTATTTTCAGTAGAAAAAAAAATTTGGCGAAAAGAAGAAATCTTGCCTGCGTTACTGCTTAGGAAAAAGAAGAAGCTATTAAAAATATAATTGATAAATAAATTAGGATGTCTTCATAGGAACTGAATGTGAAGATTAGATTTTATTTTCTTGATTATAATATCATATTCGTTACCGTCTAGGTATCTAGGTGTTTCTATTCTTACGCAAACACCAACCAAATAGAGCTCTAGCGTTCATTATTAGTGAATCTCTTTACGAGTGGCCAATTAATTTTTTGTTTGCCACAATCATAACAACCTTTAATTAAACTGTCTCGTCTGCGGTTTTCTAAGCAGAAAAAGCTATGAAGTAACAACAGGCGAATGTATGGTCAAGATTCAGGTGCAGGCTCGTACGGTCAGCGGCACTTTAGAATTAGATTACCCAAAACTGTCAAATTTCTACAATCGATTTGCAACCTTAACATGTTGGCAATAAAGCACAAAGTCGATTTAGAAAATTTTACATTTTGTGGTAAGCCTGACGTGCTGGTGACTGTACAATCCTCATATTCCTCCGTTATATTTATTTATATTAGTTACGCACGGAAAAGTTAAGCACGGAGGAACTCGAGATAATAAATTTTTGGTCACCCATCCAATGACCGGCGTTAGCGAACATTACTTAGTTTACGCAATCGCAGGCAAAGCGCGCTATGCCACTGCGCTACACGGCACGGTACAATTTTACTCAGGTCCGTCTTTGGGTGCGGTCACAGCAAGAATTCGCATTTTCTCAATGCAAAGAGGTTTATGACTAAATCTATTGTATCCTTTGCTCGTTACTGCGACGCCGGCGCGGCGGATGGTAGTGCCTGGCGAGCTTTCACACACATAACCCAGCAAATGGCTTTCCAGTCAACGCACTCGCATCTATTAGGTAGATTAGCGTGGTCTCAGGAATCCCATGACTTTCCGCCACCTAGAAAGTGACCTTGGGATGCGTAGATGGCCCGCAGACAACCCGGCCATTGTTTCCATTTGTCAATTGCTTGATGACCAGCTAGATAGCTTCACGGAACTCGCTTTTCAAAGACAGCGATATACTTCAGTGATTTTGTTTACTCACATACAAACGTAAAAACGTTGTTCTGCCTTTTTCATCTAGGGGTGTAAAAATAGCCTAGAACCCATTTTTGGACCTACCCAAGAAACCTATATACCTACACAAAAAAATCATACAAATCGTTTAAGCTGTTTCGGAGGAGTCTGATAACAAACACTGTGACACCAGATTTTTATATAATAGACGAATCACGCCTGTTTTTGCCCGAAGTAGACAGAGGTGAATGGGCTGTTAAGATGCTTTAATACCATCTAGCAACATGTTACGATTCATGGGACCGTAAGGGCTCGCCCCCTATTACATGGGACCTAACATTTTGGCGAAACGTGGGTGTTAATTCATCCTACGTGTCTTCGGGTTTATTTACTCAAATATTAACTATAATTTGTGACTAAATACGTGCTACCACAGAACAGTTAAAGAGGCCTCTTTCTCTGTTCTGTGCGTGCTATAGTTCATAGAGATAATTTTATTTCGATAATAGTTTATTACAAACTCAAATGTCCATATCATCTTCTCACTGCCCTGTTCCCAGTCTGTCTGGGGTCTGCGCCGTATGTTTCCTCTTCTATTCATATCGGTTAGACGTCATCAATCCATCCACTCCCTTTTGATTCATATCATCCATCACACCGTATAGATACTAGTGTTGAATGTATGTATAGAAAAGAGACGGAATGGACCGTGTCGAGAGACCGATGAACGGAAAGATTGATCGGAAAGACAAAATTCCAATCCATACTGATCAAGGTTTTGGCTTAGGTTTTACAGCCGGCCGCCTGCCTGACACCAACCCTCTTTGGGTCAAATTTTGATATCCATTGGAATAAATTGACCGTTTCATATTAGCTGACATGCCGTCGACTGTAGGTACCCCGTCGAAGCCGTAAACCGATAATGTCCCCTTATCACGAACCGTGACCTAAATCGGACTGTAAATAGTAAACACTAGAACTGGATTTTGTGCGTTCTCGTTTTTAGTTGGTCACCAGTGTGAATGTCAGTCCGACAAATCCGGTAATATTCGTCAATTTGCATGTGCCCGGCCCGGGTAACTGTACCATTGGAATGCGACAGCTCGCCTACTTTCAATGCAGCTGATAACAAGCAGTAAGGTATCTTTGAACGAGCCGACAAGCCGTAAAATGCCAAATAATTTCAGCCGTAAAATGAAAAAATAATTTCATCCCCCTTATTATAATATAAAACATGGACTAAAGTTAGTCATGGTTTAAGATTGATGCTAACTCTGTCTTTCATTGACCAAATATAAGTGACAGCATCAGTTTTAAACTACGACTAACTTTAGTCCATATTTTGTAATATGTGTCGCGTGGTGACGGCGGAACAGAGCACAGTTGTCACCACCCCCTATCTCTGTCGTGGAGGCGACTAAGGATTAAATATCACATCACATCATCACAAGCCCTGTAAAGATGCCACTGCTGGGGCACAGGCCTTCCCTATGGATGGAAGAATTTAGGGATAAAAAAAAGGTCTAAGCAGCAATGAAGAATGGGCAGCAGTGTTCCTATTGTACGCTACCACATAGCAATATGTACTGTTATTCAATTCATGCCCGGTATAGGTATGGATATATATAGCTTCTCCCTATTACATGGGACTACTAAATATTTGTGGGTTTTAATACAATTACCCCTTCCGTTCCGAGATATCGTGATTTATGTAATGTTAAATGTCTTATCTTCTATACATTTTATTATTACTAAGTAAGTAGAAGACGATCTCTGGTAATAACTTGGCTAGCATCAAAACTTTTGGCTGTAGTTAAATTTACTTTATCATATTTTTATACCGAATGATAATAAAATAACTGATATTAAGGCTAAAAAAAATGTTGTTAAAATGGGAAACTCGCTTACTCACCCGTCACTCGATTGCGCATCGTCATGTTTGTATCTGTTAGGTAATAAAATGGGACACATTTTGAGTCAAAAGTCCTTATTTTCGGATGAGTCATGAGATTGCCTGATTATGTAGCCATATCTTCTGCTAGAGTCTTACTGCCGCACTTAGAGACATCAATTAACTTTAATGAGTATTTAATGTCAAAAATTTTCATTCAAATCTAGACCATAGACCCGGCAAGAATAGCGACTGGTTTTGAATTGTCATTTTTTGACGTTAAGTACTCATTAACGTTATTTGACGTCTCTGAGTGCGGCAGTTAGACCCATTTCTTACCAATTTCACACTCTTCATTAAATTTGCATCGCACTCTAATTAATTACATGTAATAGAGCACGTTAGTCGCAGTGTTGTTGGCAATACCCCACGAGACAGATCGAGGTGGTGATCGCGTTTTGCCAATTATGTTAGGTCCCATGTAATAGGCTGCGAGCCTATTGCCATTTATCGGGCACGTAACTATGTTTCTCTACATTTTTACAACGATAATGCTATACATTGAAGTAGGTAGGTACTGTGGAACAGGTATTCATAACTGTTATTTGATCTACATACAATTATCTTCTAGTTCTCTTCACTAGCTCAGTTGTGTGAGCTTGTTTAGTTGCATCTATAACGCCGCCGCATATTTTATAGCTATAACAATGTTTCTCTGTAATTTTATAAATACTAGCAAGTATTTTTAGGTTTAATGGTGGAAGAGTGTTTGGCGCGCTTTCAATGTCATCAATCAGATTTTTGTTAAGATCATTCAAAAAAATGGAACAGAGTAAGACTGGTTTTGCAGTCAAAGTGGTATTCTTTTGATGCACAATTAAGGATTCGTAATTATGCGGAATCTTAAAGTAAAAGTGTTGTGATGTGTTTAAAGTTGAGAATTTTACACCGGTTTTCCCAACCTCATCAGTCGTCATCATGAACTCTGTTACCATTCGATTCGCACCAAGCACTCCATTGATGCGTTAAAAAAGACATACTTTCATAAATCACGCCTATATCCCCGAAGGGGTAGGCAGGGGTGAACTAGCAGCCGCTGAAAAACCCGCGTTTCGCTAATTATGTTAGGTCCCATGTAATATGTGGCGATGTATATAAGTCAGAAATAAAAATTATTAAAAAAAAATCATTGCGGGCAAGTATTTTTTTGCTAAAGATTAAAAATCTTAGTGCTCTTGTACGACAAGCAGGGCAGACATGGTGTCGATTATAACTGTATTCTGCTCTGCCGTCACCACACGGCGCAAAAAGGTATAATCTTGATTATAAGCTGTCAATTGGTACAGATTCAAGCAGCGTGAAGGTGCGTCGGTTGGCGCCGCGGTAATGGCAGGTTAGGCGGTGGCTGCATCACACCCGGAACACGCCACCAAACGGAACTGCAACTGGGACGAGCGCCATCCGCGGTGCGCATGCGCCGGTGGTGGGCGGAGCGCGATTCGCTTTTCATAATGGCAATACCTAAGTGGTTTGTGGTGGATGGATGCTAGATGACTGTGCCGCTTTATTATTTAGGTCGTTTGATCTTTCTAGAAAAGTTTCGAAATGTGATTTAACGAAAAATAAGTTTTTTTTATATGGTACATCACCGATAGAAAGAAATCTACCAATCCTTCCACGCTAGCCCAGTGCGAGCCCAGTCCATCAATACGCACTGGGGTAGCGTGGTGGTTTATGGCCCATTCTCCATATAAGTACTTTTCTTCCATCTGTAGGGAAGGCCCGTGTTCCAGCAGTGTGGGTACATTAAAGGGCTGGTGATGATATGTATATTTGTTACACTCACATCTAAAATCTAGCCCAAATTAACTAGTAGGTATACCTAAGCACTTGTGTTATGGATGGACAAATTTTAATACAGATACATACATAATGACATACTTAACAATACCTACCTATATACAACTTCTCTCTGTGTTCATCGCACACATTTGCTCCTACCAGGATTCGAACTCAGGATCTCTTGCTTGACCGATAACCAGTGATCTTATCATTCGACAAAATGGACCATCAAATAATACAATAGAATTAAAAAAGTGTGTCATAAAAGTTCTTATTTTTTTATTCTTGATGCGTATAGGCATCTGCCGGGATCGAGGAGAACGCGGGTTCGAGTCCCGTTAAAGACTATAATTTTTCGTTTGTTTCGCATTTTTGTTTGTAATAATAATATTCTAACATTAACATAATGTTCAAATAAAAATCAAAAATAATAATACCTACAATCGAAATTATAACAACCTGCAAATTGCCACTGCAATACACACAGCGTTGAAAAGCTTACGTTCCACAAAAAATAATAATACAAAATGCTTTTTTGTTATCGTCAATCTACTTTCACTGCGGGCGGCCGGGCGCCAAATTAAGCGTTTCATGTTCACTTTATTTTTTGGTGAAGTGTACCTACCGCTATGTTTTCTCTTCGTAAGCTAAAAAGCTTAACACGTCGACTGCTGGCCACGAGACATTGTATAGCCCCATGGGCGCTATGCAATATTGCATAATAGCATTGCAGAATTAAGTTGTATGCGCCCTACACAATCAGCTGGCGAAACACCCCTCCTAACCCTTAGGGGAGAATGTATGTTGTTTTTATGTTGTATATGATCACCTACCTAACCGACGAAAAAATATGCTCACTAATTTACGTTTGATGGGAAACATACACCTACAAGTTTTTGGGATATTTTCAGGACGAGACATGGAAAAATGTCCCATTTTAAAATGTGAACCGCAGTTTGTTCCTTAACGGTGACAGTTTTGCAATTATTACATCCTGTGACCTAAATATCACCGGACTTTCACTCGACTTCTTGTCATCATTTTCATCACTAATTTCTTGGGAGGCTATGCTGTTGGCATAGCCTCCCAATCATCACATCAAAATTCATTTTATTTCATATCCGGTATGATGACAATACTTAAGACCCACAAGACACAAGTGTCATACAAACAAACGACATCAACGCGCAGTTTGATTATTTTTTAAACAATTTCATGTTTTTCTTTTCTTGTCAAGTAGTTTTTGCTTACTTAAACGAGACATTTAATCTGTTCTTATCGTCTATACTAGTAATGTTCGGTTTTTGGCACTTTATCGGGATACAATTAGTATAAATGATTAGTCTAGCTAGGGCTAGTTCCCCCCACTACACGGCACGCCTGAGCCGAGGTCCGCGCCTTTAGAGGCACCCTCAGGCCTGCCGATCCAAGCTCCGACTCGGGCGCCCTGCGAGGCTCTCCGCGGCAGTATACCTCCCTCGGGAGATGTCGTCCCCACACGGGGGACACCTGCTGTGAAGGCACCCTCACAGGGAGTGCTCGACTGCAAGGCTTGAGGACACGTTTGGCTTTAGGTCAAGGTCTTCGCCTTCCCCAAAAAACCCGGTAGATGCTGTAAAGGCCTCTCGGCCAACAGCCTAGGTCCATTCAAAAAAAAAAAAAAAAAAGCTAGGGCTAGTACATCATAAATGATGTAGTCTAGTGGTTAGTAGTGGTCCTATGTATTTGTAGGCTAATGTTGACGTCAATGTCATTGTAATTGTTCTAATTTAGTCGTCTATTCTGGCCTGGGAGCGAAAAAATAATCTAGAATTGGCCAGTCCCGACTCATCCCAGCGGTGTTATAAAGGCGACTAAGAAGGATTACCCATCATCATCACCATCATCATCACCAGCCCTTTGATGTCCCCACTGCTGGGGCACGGGCCTTCCCTATGGATGGAAGAATATAGGGAGAAAAAATAAATAAAAAAGGATTACCCGGTGTAGACCAATAAGCGCCTTGGGACATCCGAATGGTGGATTGCAAACCACGACAACAGTATATCCAAAGAGGGTTGGTGTCAAGTAGGCAGCCGGCTGTAAAGCCTAAGCCAAAACCTTGAGCTGTATGGATTGGAATGTTGTTATCCCAATCACTCTCGCCGGTCATCGGTTTCTGAACATGGGCCGTTCCGTCCCTTGTTTTCTATATATGCATTAATCACTAGCACCTTTCCGGTGTGATATATGATATGAATCAAAAGGGAGTAGATGGCTTGATGACCTCTGACCGATATGAATGGAAGAGGAAATATACTGCGCCGACCCCAGATAGCCTGGGAACAGGGCAGGGAGAAGAAGTTTACGTGAATGTCACACACTCATTTTTATTATTTTCATTTAAGCAAATCAACTTGATAAAAATGTTTGGGTGAGATTAATTGTCACTTTAATTTTATTTACTATGCAAAGAAGTTTAATAATTAAAAGTAATGTACTTTGTAATTGAAGTACATACCTATAATTTTATTGCAATTATGATTTGTTTATAAAAGTTTATAATAAGAAAAATGTCTCACAAGGGCTGTAACAAATTGATATTATTTATTAGTTAGACAGTAGATGACTCTGCTCACACCAAATGCCATAATAGCAATTCAGAACAAGGTATTAGAACTCACTTTACGGTTAAATGGAGCAGTGACAAGCACATTCCGCAGCATATTATCCAAGCAGGTGTAAATAAATATATGTATTTATTTACCAAACCTCTTATCACGAAATCGAAGCCGAGATACAACTAATACCATTGCACGTAAACAACCACAGTGTGCCAGTAGGCCGGCGAAATGAGTTTCGTTCATGTAAGTAAAGGTGTGTACACATTACGATCACATTTCAAAGAAAATTTTGGTAAGAAAAACTTTGATAAATTATAGTCTTGATGCGGGAATCGAACCCGCGTCCTGTGTATTCCAGGCAGATGCCTATAGCACTCGTCCAACCAAGACTATTATAACATACTTCTGCATGCCTTTTTTCCAGTTTATCTGGTGTCGGCACAGTAAGTCTTTTATTCTATTAATACAAGTCAGACATTATCAAGCTATACACATACATTCATATTATCCATCCCACCGGAAAGATGCTATAATGTAATTAATGTATACAAAATAAAGTTAGTCGACTTTTACGACACCCATGAGATGAGTCGGGGTGGCACATTCTACGTTAGTTTTTTTGGTCCCAGGCCAACATGGAAGATTGATTCGCAATAAAGAGACTGACTTATGACTGTATATATTTTCGGCTGTACTGTATTTCTGGTCAATTCAAGTTTTCACTAAAGAATCTAAACGCAGCTACTTAATTTGCAAAAGTCGTCCAAGATACAGGCATAGTCTAGTTTATAAACTCCTGGTAATTACACGTGTCCTGTGTACATTTCTACACTACAACCAACCATTTCTATCGATTGTCTAGTTTGCAAGAAACAAGAAATAAAATATTATTAACGACTGCAATTAAATCAATGTTATTTTGTGCACTTTAAGCGGTGTCTGCCGAATCAGCACGCACCCTAACGAGGTGGACCGATGACCTAGAAGGACGAGGCGCATTCCACAAGTGAGTTAGCTTTCGATAATAATCGGGCCCTTGTCTGGAAGCGGATGACTGCTTGCTTATTCATAATCTGTGTTGGGAAAGTAAGATTTAATATCACGTGAATCATATCCTAGTTTTATATCTAGTTATTTATGGCTAGTTTATCATTATTAGAACAATTTGTTATGTATAACAGAAATTCAATCAGCATGTTCTCACATATATTAGAATCTAGTTAAAAATAGACTTTTCATGGTAATTGAAAAAAAATAAATATATATTGTAGGAAAAATAGGCACTACTGGCAACTGGCTACCCTAAACTGTCAAAGATTAGAGAAATAACGGCAAGTTAATCAACGTCTTCGTTGGCACTCGTCCAAGTATAGGTATATGCATCTGCGGTCTGCCTGGATTGCAGAGCATCCCGCATCTATAATTATAGATGCGGGAACCGAACCCGAGTCCTCTACCGCAACTATAATTTTTTGAACGTTTAGCTCCCATTGTCAAAGTGAGACAACGTATAGCGTTGTCTCACTTTGACAATGGGAGTTGAGTCGCGTTTACAGTTGGTGGTAAGGCCCCAGGTCACTGAGAATGAGAGTACAACCGCCCGACACTTGCCTTCAAAACCACCACTGCCAGCCTATAATTCTCGTTTTCACTTGACAACGGACAATGGTGATAATAATTTAATAGTATAAAAGTCACCGTAGAAAGTGAGGAGCGCTCCCGATGTTAAGCAGAACGAATCAGTATCAGTCGTGTGTAGTTGGCTAATGGTGGTATGTTATGCAGAGGTAAGTACTACAGTATTTCACGGCCGATTGTAACAAATCGGACAAAATTAAATAATTCAGTCAATAATAATTCATGATATGAATGGATGAGTAAACATACTTCGCCTATGTATTTTTCCTCTTCCTTTAATATTGGTTAGACGTCATCAAGCCATCCACTCCCTTTTAATTCAACTCATCCACTACACTGGAAAGGTGCTAGTGATGACTAGTGAGTATTTTGTGATGACGGCACTCCAATCCATACTGCCCGCCCACCTGACACCAACCCACTTTGGACATGCTGTTGTTGGTGGTTTCCCCTCCCCCATTCGGTTGCCCCAAGGTGCTTATTGGTCTTGACTGATGCATTGCCTCACGGCGGATCCCAGTCTTTCCCCACTCAAAGGGCTTGGGGAACAAGGGTGTGGTTTAGTGGATGTTCCCGACTCAGTCATGAGACGGGCGAGTTCGCCACACACGTCAGTCGCTTAGCTAGCGACTGATATGGTGCATAAATGCATTTTACACTGGACAATCTCTCTTGGTTGACTTTTACGTGTCGTAAAATGGGATAAATGGGGGCTGGCACATTCTACGTCATTTTTCACTTCCCATGGCAGCATGGAAGAGACACGCACACTATATATGTGAGTGTTTATATATGTGACTGTTTATTACATCTAAAATTCACACGCACACTTACTTTCGCCAGACCAAAGAGTTCTATTAGCCTTAAACATAGCGCATATGCAAGTTCAGTTATACTCAAAGCCGCTTGTTACACGAGCTACTGTGACAAATTGCCAGTGAAATTGTCATCCCTCCAATCTAATCATGTTGTTATATTGTTAGCCACCGAGTGCCGTGGGAGCAGCCAGTGGCACACTAACCTCAGAGGAAAGTTAATTGAAGGCAGATGGAGTAATTATGAACAATGCCGGCAATAGCGCAGTTTGTGAATTTGCGCGGTTATCACTCTTTGTCATCGTCTAGTTTTTATGAGAAATACTACTTAATGGACTTAGGCTACTTTTATTTCATTTCTAACTGCCGCACTCAGAGACGTCAAATATCGTTAATGTGTACTTAACGTCAAAACATGACAATTCAAAACTAGTCACTATTCTTGCCAGGTCTATGGTCTAGATTTGAATGAAATTTTTTGACATTAAGTACTCATTAAAGTTAATTGACGTCTCTGAGTGCGGCAGTAAATGTCCAACTGTTGATTTTAATTATATTAGTGCCCATTCTGCTGGGGAAAATAGGATAACATTATCAAATCAATAACGGAAGTGACACGCCGTTATGCTAATGATAATAATGTCTTACTGCCGCACTCAGAGACGTCAATTACCGTTAATGAGTACTTAATAAAAAAGGTTTGGTAGCGAGACTCCTTCGGGAGATGCCTGTTGTCGAGAATCCAGAGACCCACGTAAGAACACTCCAAAAACCGCTAGGCGATGTATAGGAACCTTGGACAACAGACGATACCTACACTTTAAAACAAAAAGGTTACAATTACTAATTTTTCTTGTGTGTGAGAGAAAAGAGAATGGGCCGTTGTGGACTAAATGAGGGTAATAAATTTTATGCTTACGGAGTTTTATTAACTGAATGTTTTGCGAACGCTCGAGAACAACTCTTAGGGAAAGTAGCCCAAAACAGATATACTGTCTAAAGCAACTTGATAATAATATGTAAAATGATTTTCAGGTACACATCACCTCTAGGACATAGGTATAACTCAGGCTGACTCCAAATTATCATTATTTTGATTTTAATTTGAATATTTATATAAATGTAAGGACAATTAGTGCAAACCCGCGTAGGTACTAATTTTTGCATCTGCCCGGATTGCAAATAAGGACGTCGATTCCCGCATATCACGACACTATTAATTTTAGAACTTTTTCTAAACACAAGTTTCTTTGTGCAAATTATAATTTTTTTAAACTGAATTTATTCTCGATCGTGTCTGTTATAGGTAGTATAGGTACCTGGTCTGGGCTACCTCTCCTTATATGCTTCATCTTATAAAGAACGTGAACTGCAGAAACTTGGTATCATTAAATTTTGGTAATTTTTGTGAACTGAAAAATATATAGACATATATGCTGTCGCCTGTACATATCGTGTGTTGACATTGTTTCGTGCGCGCGCGCCGCCCTCCTGATGGACTTTCTCTTTGATATTGACAAGAGGTTAATGTAACCACATATAATTACTCGTAATAGTGATTGTAATACTCCATTTTACTATCGGTACTTACACTTCAGCATTTATTTATGTTAACAATCATTTTTCGTTATTACGAAGTAAATAATGCCGTGTAGGCCGTGTAGTGACGACACTATATGAGAGAAAGGAGAGTCCGAGTTATAATTGGAGACTATCTGCCGCACTCAGAGCCGTCAATTAACTTTAATGAGTATTTAAAATCAAAAATTTTCATTCAAATCTAGACCATAGACCCGGCAAGAATAGCGACTAGTTTTGAATTGTCATTTTTTGACGTTAAGTACTCATTAGCGTTATTTGGCGTCTCTGAGTGCGGCAGTAAGCAGTTTTTGGGTCAAATGGAAGAGTACTTAGTTGTCAAAAATTGACACTCTTTCGACAGTTAAACGTTGTATCTTTTGACACTTTGCTGTTTGTAAATATACTTAGGTACTGCACCAACACAAATTATATTTGAGGGCTAGGTAGGGAGAAGAAGAAGAAGAAGAATAATAACTTATTTGAAGTCTCTGCAAGCATCATTTCTTCTCTATCTATCTTATAATTTATTCATTAAAGTGTATTTAGTATGTTGAAGGGTAACTTTACGCAATAGTCTGTCATTACATAAGTTATCTAATTCTTGCGTCACTCAAAAACAAAAGCTTCTGTTGACATTTAATAGGCAGAGAGGTCTCATGTTTGCGTTCGCGATGGCGTGTGAAAATGTCACTTATTAGCTTCGGGCTTAAGTCGCAATTGCAATGTTTCGTAACTGTGATTGCTCCTTTCTCTCTTGTCAACATCAGATGACATCCGTGATTTATTCGATGGCAGACATAAGGACCGTGTGGTGACAGCAGAGTCGAATACAAATGTCACCACCCCAAATCTCTCCCGTGGGTGTCGTACAAGGCGACTAAGGATGAATCAGTGATGAGGAATGGACAGTAGCGTTCCTCTTATACCACCTAGCAATGTACTGCGACTTTTGTGCCCGATAAATGGCAATAGACTCGATACCTATTACCTATTACATGGGGCCTAACATAATTGGCGAAACGTGGGTACTAGTTCACCTCTGCCTACCCCTTCGGGGATATAGGCGTGATTTGTGTATGTAGACCTAAGGGCTGATTAGGAAGCTCTTTTGCTACTCGATTGAAAATAATGTACCTAATTGTTGCTTTTGCGACTCTCAATAGCAATCTGTTAGCAACTGAAACTCTAAAATCGTAAATTCCTAATCGCAAAAGCAACGATTTCATTCATTTCAATCGGGAATAGTTAGCAACAGTGTTACGTGACCTGCCTAATGGATACATAGTTGTGTTAAACCTTTGTTTGATGTAATATAAATTCATCACACTCATAATTTCGGCCTAGATACCTTACTGTGGAATTTTGGGCTTCTAGATCCAGCGCAGGTATATCGCATACAGTGGCTTCCCATGTACCTTCATCAGATCGTCAGTTCACCTTGTGGGGAGTCTACCAACGCTGCGTCTCCTGGTACGAGCCTTCGGGGATCTCTTCCTAAATCTTCGGCCAATTTTTCTACTTCACATTAATAAACTATAAAATATGTTAAAAAACTTACGTTTATTTATGTAAAATATTATCAATATGGACGTGTCTAATTATGAGAACCTATTAAAATTAATACGTAAGATTACCTACATTTATCTGGTATAGCACAAATATTATGCGCATACGCAACTGTTAATTATTGTCCATCAGTATTAAATCCAATCCAATATGAAACCAAATAAATGTTATTATCTAATACCCTGTGCAAGCCAAAAACGTTACATTTGTAAAGATACGCTTAAGTATATATTAAATCATAGAAAATCAATTAACCTAATCCACTTTAATCAATTATGTTAATATAATAAACAAACTATAAAAAAAAAATAAGAAAAAATATGAATTATTATGTAGGTATGTTATCGGTATGTTGTTATACTATGTTGTCGGAACTACAATTTTAACTGACTTAGGTACTCCAGCCATTATTGCAAAGAAAGAAAAAAAAGTAAACCTTGTTGATATCTTTCTTTATCTACGATGCATTTAAAAATAAGAAAGAAGTACATATTTTAAAATACATCATTTAACAATATCACTAAACGATTAGGTACTTTGAAAAGTGAGGTGTTATAATTAACATTTGATTTTTATTTAAACGCTTTATACCTTAAATGTTAGAAAAAATATCACCATGAAAATAAATACAAAAAAAATTGTAATACATATCAGGACAATTACTTTTCGAAATTTTCAAAGTATATTTTTTTTCGTAAATAGGTGCTGCACATTAATTATATTTTTTAATTTTATATAAAAAGACCAAGACTGTTTATATTTTGTCTGTCGCTGTAATGGCTGGAGCAAAGATATGTCGGTTACATTGTAAACGAATAAATCTATGCAATTGGTATGAAAAACGGCCATACAAATTCAGTGTCCGTACAAAAGACTTAAACGCGCCACAGTCTACGAGCATTTCTTACTAATACTAAGTTAACGTGTTTTTATACTGACATTATTATTTTATGTAACATTAGAAAGTTGATTATGCTCTGGCAGTTGTTAGGTTCATATGTAGGTGACATTTGCTTTTTTCAAATAGGCATTAACGTAACAAACGAATACGAAACGACAGCATTACCTACTTATTGTTTTGTTACCATTCCGAACGGAGAATGTGTTATTTTTCCCTGAATCTCGCCAGAGGTGTCGTGTAAGTCGTAGACCCATAGGTATGCGCCTTGGGGCACTCGAATGGTGCAATCACACCAATCAATCCACTAAAAATAGGGCTGTTTGCTTGGGCAAAAAAGGTTGGTGTCAGGCAGGAGAGCGGCTGTAAAACCTAAGTCATAGCCTTGAGCAGTATGAATTGGACTGCTGTTGTCACTATATCGGTCCATCGGTCCATCGTCATGATCCTTTATTTTACTTTTCTGTACATTCGATCAACATTAACACATTTCTGTTGTGATGGACGATAATATTATTAATCTAAAGTGACTGAGTATTGATGACGTCTGACTGATATGAATGAAAGAGGAGACATACTTCGCTGATCCCAGATAAACTGACCAATAAGATGATGATGACTTCAAGGATAAACAACTTTAAATAAGCGGAAAATATACTTGAGGTCACCCATCAAATGACTGACGTAAGCAAACATTGCTTAGTTTACGCAATTGCAGGACAAGCTCGGTCCTCGTTCACGTCTACTTAACTTAAGCTTCATTTAGCATTTAACGTAAATCATAAGCGCTAAATGCGCTATAGCTAATTTGGATTAAATGATAGCTGCTATAGAGTAAAAAAATTAAATCTTTAAATTAGAAAGTTTAAAATAAGGTCAGCGATGCACTTGTGGTTTTGCTCAGAGGTCGGACAGAAGCGAATTAATACGCAATGCTGTTTATTTATACAGTTATTCAAACGTAAGCTGAATCAAATTGAACTTTCATTGAACGCGTGTGGTAGGTATCAAGCTTGCCCCTTAATCGAAATAAACAGGTGAAAATAGATTTTTTAAGTTTGTCGCGTTTGCAACGATTAAATTTGTCTTAAATTTCGTCTAAAATGCCAGCACGTGGTGCGGCCAGTAGTGCTAAATACTGACCACCAGAATATTAAACTTTTGTATTTAATATGCATTATTATGGCAAAAGATTCCACATCAGTGTACTAATTTAAAATTAGTAGAGTAGAGATGTATAATAAATTATCCAACTTTCCATTACATGGTGGTGGGTAGGTATTGCGAAGTTTTTCTGATGAAAAAATTACGATAATCGGTTCGAGTCATTGAATTTATGGACTTGTATTGTGTGTCACAAACATAAAGTTGGTGTTGACGGTATATTAGATTCAGGAGTTCTTCAGCCGCATGGATTTACATGGGTGTTATAATGGAAAATGTCATTCTCCACTTCTATTCCTTCTGCTGTAGTGTTTCGAGTCTGTTCCAGAGTACAGGCAATTGTCGTAAAATTTTAACAAAAACAACAATTATATTTAAATGTTTAACATCTACATTTTAATGGTTGAAAGAATAAACCACTGTTTCCTAAGACTTGGACGTACGGGGTAGATCTCTTTGTGTTCGGCAATTCGAGAAATAAATTACAAAAATGGCACCGCAAATAGGTGAAAGACCGCTTTTGCCCGATGATTGATTCAGCCAAATAAGGGAACTTGACAAATCGAATGGCCTGAGAGCGACTAGCCCCGGCTTGGACCTGCCCCCGTAGCACAGGCCGTGGACACATCTCCTTCGGGGGAAAGAAAATCTTTTCCTCTCGCTCTAACTCCCACTAAATCCCGAGACAAAACACTGTCAAGTGATGGAGAGAGACTTGTCCACGTCCCCGTGCTAGGCCCGCTGCGCCGGAGAAGGTCAATGACCCCGTTCACTTTCTCTGCGGGCGCTTTGGATCTGAGATGATGTATTTATATCAAATGGTGTCACCACGATTGACAATGCAGGTGAAGTCCGCTGGTGAATCGATTATGCTTCGCGAGACGCTTTACCTGCCACTTGATGGACAGTTCGGTTGGATCGCTCTAAATTTGATCGTGAGAACCTAGTATTTTTAACCGGGGTTGAACTGATATGGGTGAGATTTTTGGATGTAATTCCAGAATTTTCAGAAGCAACAGATATGGTAATTAGATATATGTAATTGATAATGTAATATAGGTATGTTCGTGCTACATTCAAGAAATAGAGTGTAACCTGTCGCTTAACTAATTGAGATGAGACAAAAGGTAGTTCATATACTTTAGTTCTTATTCTTTTTCGAGTTTATGAGCATTAAAATTTAGATTTTGATTGATTCAACCCGTTCTTAGTGAGTTATTTATTAAGAAAGTGTCTTACCATTCAGAAGTGGACTGAAACACGCAAACCCGATGTGAATTCACAGATCCATTTATAAATCCTAGCAACTCAAAAAATAATAATACCTAGTTTATTATATGCAACAATAACAACTAAGCTAGGCAACCAAATTCAACAAAAATAGTAAAGTAAAAAAAGTTCCCGCCTAAAATAAACTCCAATACTAAAAGTAAACTGAACTGATGTAACCGCAGGACCGCAGATTATTAAGCCAACAAACTTTCTGATCTCAACATCACTCAAAAGTAGGATTATTTAGCTTATTAATCTCAATGGATCGGGTGCACTGACCATGATTCATGTGCCTGAATCATGTCGGTCCGTCTGTCTACATCCGTCTAAAGGCGCGGCCACAGCGGGCACAAAATTGACCATACTTTTATATTTCGAAGAATATTGTGGCTAGTGTTCTATGCGGGCCTGGGAGCGAACAAATAACGTAGAATGGGCCAAGCCCCGACTCATCCCATGGGTGTCGTAAAAGTCGACTAAGGGAGATTGCCCGGTGTAGACCAAAAAGCACCTTGGCACCCGAATAGTGGAGGGCAAACCACCAACAACAGCATACCCAAAGAGGGTTGGTGTCAGGACAGGCAGGCACCCGGCTTTAAAACCTAAGCCATAACCTTGAACAGTATGGATTGGAATGTTGTCTCCGTTCATCTCAATCGAATGTGGTCTCTCGACATGGTCTGTCTCTTTTCTATACATTCATTCATCACTGGCACTTTTACGTACGGTGTAATTAATAATAAGTATGAATCAAAAGGGAGTGGATGGCTTGATGACGTCTGACCGACCCCAGATAGACTGGAATTCCCAGTCTGGGAACAGGGCAGCGAGATGAAGTGCGATATGTCAATGTAAATTCAACAACGCAAGCACACATTAGGGCACCAATGTAGACGCACTTCCGAATCGTCCGCTTTCAAAAGCCCCGCGCGGTCTCGGCGTGCGCTTACGCAACCAATTATAAAACACACGTAGCCGTTGCGAATGAAGAACAGTCAACGACCCCTTACCTAACCACAAATGTATTACTCACAATTAATTCCAGCAAATACCATGTAATACGCATTCTTATTAGACGCGGTGATAAAAGCGGGGCAATCATAAATAATAGTTATTTGTTGTACGTGAGTGCAAAGTTGTTTTTTAACCGCGTGCTCAATTTTGATGACCGAGCTAGCGAAGGATTCAAAAATTAGAATCCTGAGCGATAGCGAGGGAATCAAAAGAGCACAAGGTGAAAAATCTTTGCACTCGAGTGCAACACGTAACTTTTCATCCCCCCCAACGAGGAAATTGCAAAATACAAAAAAAAAATACAATCACAACAGTTTCTGTTTTCACCCAGAAACTTCCACAACACCCTCCCATTAACTTAAACACACTCTCAACACCCACCCAGAAACACCCACAACATTCACACCCATCCACCCAGACACACGCAAAAAAACACCCATTCACCCAGAAACACCCACAAAACACCCATTCACCCAGAAAAACCCACAAAACACCCATTCACCCAGAAACACCCACAAAACACCCATTTACCTAGAAACACCCAAAAAACACCCATTCACCCAGAAACACACACAAAACACTCATTCACCCAGAAACACCCACAAAACACCCATTCACCCAGAAAAATACACAAAACACTCATTCACCCAGAAACACCCACAAAACACCCATTCACCCAGAAACACCCACAACACCCATTCACCCAGAAACATCCACAAAACACCCATTCACCCAGAAACACCCACAAAACACCGATTAACCCAGAAACACCCACAAAACACCCATTCACCCAGAAACACCTACAAAACACCCAATCACACCCAAAAAACACTCAATCACCCAGAAACACCCACAAAACACCTAATCACACCCAAAAAAACACCCAATCACCCAGAAACACCACAATACTCACCCATCCATTCAGACACACCCACAAAAACCCATTCACCCAGACACACCCACAAAACACCTATTCGCCTAGACACACCCTCAAAACACCCATTCACCCAGACACACCCGCAACATTCATCAAGACACACCTGTAAGTATCTAATAAAAATTACCGTCCCTAATGGAGTTCCGAGACGGTCAATCAGCTTGAGTCAAGCACGGTGATTTTCTGTATGTTTTTGTTCCGTTGCTAGCGTAAACAAATCAAACAGACCTAAAAAGCTTTTAAATGCTTGACTCAAGCATCAAGCAAGCGTTGTAGACGATCAAAATGTTTAAAGCAAGATTGACGCCAAGCTGATTGACCGTCACGGAGCTCCTAGGTTTTAACAAATTTATGACGTGAAAAGAAAATGGCGCGCGCAAAGCAAATTACAAAAAAAGTACACCAAGAAGGTTCCGAGTCTGAGTTTTTAACAAATTAAAATAGGTTGCATGACAATTTCGGCACCATGGAGGTAGAAATAAATAGGTATAATGATGTTTTGAATTCACAAACTCATTGCACACGATGTTCTAAATTCAAATTTACTTTAACCTCTAGAGGATAAAAACGGCTTTTGCACTCAGATATCGAAGAGCAAAAACGCTTTTTCCGAGATGGTGGGATGAAAATAAATATTTCTTACACTCATACCTAAAAAAGCCCAAAGTAAGTAGCATAAGCACCTGTATTATGGATAAGTGGTCGCCCGCGGCTTCGCTCGCGTTAATGTCGGTTGTTTGTTATATAGCCTATGGTGTCCTTAATTCCGGACTATCCAACACAAAAATATTTTTTCAATTTGAACCAGTAGTTACTGAGCTTAGCGCGCGTTTAACCAACAAAACAAACAAACTCTTTAGCTTTATAATAATTTTAGTATAGATAGTAGATGACGGACACATTTTAATATATTTAATAATTATCCATAGAAACATTTATAACAGCCGTGTGGTGACGGCAGAGTAGAATATAATTGTCACCACCCCAAATCTCTCCCGTGGGTGTCGTACAATACGACTAAGGATAAATCAGTGATGAGGAATGGGTAGCAGCGTTCCTCTTAAACCATTTAGCTATGTACTTACTGCGACTTTTGTGCCCGATAAATGGCATAACTGGCGAAACGCGGGTGCTAGTTCACCTCTGCCTACCCTTTCGGGGATATAGGCGTGATTTATGTATGTATGTATGTACATTTATAATGCACTACATAAACATCGTACCAGGATTCGAAACCGGGACTTCTTGGCCAATAGCCAGCGATTTGGCCATTCGACCAAGCCGGCCGGTAATAATCGGAATCAGCATGATTGACCTCCACCATTCGGGTGCCCCAAGGTGCTTATTGATCTACACAGGACAATCTCCTTTAGTCGACTTTTACGACACCATGGGATGGTGGCCAGTTGGCACACATGGAAGAGTGCGTTAATGCCGTTAGTGCATTAGTATTAATGCGTTAGATTTTGGTATCTATAACGCATTATTACCAAGAAAATGTAGGGATATGTTGTTAAATTGAAATAACAATGCCATTGTGTCCAATATGCATAAACGCGCATACCCCACGGATTTCTCCCAGTGACTTGTTTGTGAGCAATGATTCGGTGTTGTGTTTTCTAATTTGACACGTTGGTTAGCTCGCAGGTGTGTGCCTCAATGGGCCACGGGGTCACATAACAGAACGTGGCCGACTCTACCAGTGTGTCTGGTTGATGCTCGTAAAAGCCACATGTATATTGATGGACACATTTTGAGGCCGATTGGACAATGTCGGGCAAAGATTATCTTGCTTACTGGCCAAACGCTCAGCATAAATATCAAATTAAATCAAACGTTTATTCTCACTGTTGCAGAAATTCAATTTTGACTTGTGCCTCTTTTGTATTTAAGAAGCGATTGATGGCAATGTTATTATTCGTTTATGTACTAATGTCCGTATTCGACGTTAAATAACGTTAATGAGGACTTAAAATAAAATAAATCATCTAAATTTAGACCATATCTGACAAGAATACCGACTAGTTTTGGCGAAAAGCTTTAAGGCATGTATTAGTCTAAAGTCATGTCTCTGAGTACAGCTGTAAGTGAGCACTGAGCAGTAAAGTTGTTACATATTTTATTATAAGTAGGTTTACCACCGAATATAGAAACGCTACTCAAAGCTTGAGTCCTGCTTAACATTTAAGTGTTGTGAACATTTACGTTTTTCCATACAAATTCTGACAGGTCATGTACACTTAACTGTATAAGCAGTTTTCGATTTTAATTTTAACATTATATAAATGTTAGAAAAATTAGTACAAAGATTTTGCTGATTAAAAAAAAAATTTCGAAAAATTATGGTCTTCCCGCCTCTAAACCATAATTTTTCGAAATTCTTTTTCTAACCACCAAAATCTTTGTATAAGAAGTGCTCAAAATTTGAGAAGCGTTTCTGTATTCGGGGGGATAGAATTAACAAAAGAGAAAATATAAGCTCTATTTCTTATGCAATAAAATACAAACATTTTATTTCATAACGACCCGGATTCGGGAGTCTTCGTCTTTCCCAAGAAAACCCAGTAAATGCTGTAAAGGCTATTCGAACAAAAAAAAAACAAATTTGATGATACCATTTATTTTGTAATTTAGATCACATCATTATGTAGAATTATTACACAGAAAAAGAGGTCAGAAGAATTGTTCTGATGCGGAAAACGAACCTGCGCCCCTCGAATTTGGGTAGATGCCCTATACCACGTTGCCAACCATGATGTTAGTTAGTTCGCCAAAATGTTGATGATGATGATGATGAATTTTCAAATAATAACCAAAATATCCAAAATAATAAATTTTCATATGTATCATCCCCATTTCCAACGAAATACTTTTCTCACCAGGAACCCTAAGAAAGACTAAAATGAGCCATTTCTAATTTACGATATCAAGTTTTTTCAGCTTTCCTTAATTATGGGGATTTCCTCGCTAAGGACAACATACTCATTAGAAAAAAAAGGAAATCCCTTAATGTTTTCTTATATTTGCACGAGCACTACACATTTGAAATAAAACAACTTTTACGGATAAGACTCGCGTATAATTTGGTGTTTGGCATATTAATTATTTAACCCGACGTTTCGATCACTTTACAGTGGCCGTGGTCACAGGGGGACGAAAGATGACAGGTGTCCTCACAATTAAGTAATAATTAACTACCGTCATAATATTTGATATTTTAGGTGTTCCGATTTACACAAACAGAGCTTACAGTATCATTGTTTTTGGCAGTATGAGGACGGTGTTGGGATTTAATTATTCTAATAACTGGGTCCCAAGCAGGCGGTATGTTCCAACCATTATCCCTATTGAAGTTTGGATGGTTCTTGATTTCAATAGCTTCACATATCATTCTAGGTATATATCGTTCCTCTTTTGCTAGAATTTGCGGTTGGGTCCGTCTAAGGCTGTCTAATGTTCACATACTGCAGATTTTGTTGAGAAATCCCTTCTTAAAAATCTAATTTAAGGAGAAGTATTGCCCTAAATTCCTTTTAACATTTTGATATTCTTCGTTATTTTATTTTAGATTACTTATAGATGGCGACAAGCAAGCGACTACCCATTTTACCATTTCATTAATTACGTACACATACACATACATACATTCGGTCAGACGTCGTTAAGCCATCCACTCCCTTTTAATTCGTATCATGCATCACATCGGAAAGGTGCTAGTGATGAATGAATGAATAGAAAAGAGATGTATAGGACTGGATCGATGAAGGAGAGAGTGATTGGGATAACAACATTCCAACCCATACTGCTCAATATTTCTGCTTAGGTTTTACAGCCGGCCGCCTGCCTGACACCACTGGGTTGTTGTCAGGTAGGCTTCTTGTCACATTAAACTAAGAAGTCAAATTAGATCATTCCCTTAAATCACATTCTCTGTGTTTCTTTTCACAGAAATCGCTCCTGTCAGTGATTTCCTCGGTCGACGGCAGATGTCGATACATAGCCGCGACGCCCCCGCCTACCTTCGAATCCCCATCGTCTTTCTCATTCCCGAAAATAGCTTTCTGCATTTTGTGCACAAAAGGAGTTATTTTGCAAACCAAAAGCCTTATACAGCTAGTCTCTTCTTCATCACCCTGTTTTCTAATTAGTTCCTCGACATCATTGAAAAGCGATTCGTTCTTGGCTTGCGATAAAAGATCTTGGAGTTTTCTAGACTGCTTGTTCATTATCCAACTCTTGGGGTCTTCGGTCCTGTAATGGTTGCTAGGTCTATTGGTTCCCGCGAGAAATGATGAAATCTGGAAATTAATAATGTCCCTTTAATGTATGGCGTGAGGACATAACAATGTAAGTACCCCAAGGCTGGTCATTGGATAGGTTAGGTACCAATATGATATTATCTCGAGTTCCTCCGTTTTTGTCCGCTATTTTTGGCATTGATAAATAATTTAGTTTCTGGGGTATTTTTCTGTTATTGCAGATTTTAATACAATTATGAAGAAAAAGAGGTGAGAAATTATACTCTAACTGCCGCACTCACTGCCGCACTCAGAGTCGACTTAATGATCATTAAATGACATTTAAGTAAACTTAAAATAAAATTCCCTCTCAGAGTCAGATAATGGGTCAATAGTGACGCTAATGAAACTTAAATTTTGAGTAACCGATGACCCTTACTTAGGTCTTATGTGACGTCTATTTGACATTTCAAAAGTAGGGTTATCTTTTGTTGTAATACTTGTAATTATATTTCAGTGCATTCATAGTGATATTTTCAATAATAATTTATAATAAATTACGTTGTGGAGTTTACAGATTACGTAAGAAGGTTCAGACAATCACAACCTAGATTCTATTTACGCGACTATTCTGATACTTTCACTATGTGCTTGAATTTCATGCAAGGTACAGATTTACACTCCAGGCAGTAAATAATACTTTACTCCCAAGTTTGGAACCTGATTTAAAAAGCACCGAAACAGGACAGGCTTGCCAATGCCCCTGAAGTAATAACATTGCGGTATTTAGCAACTGGGATTTTTCAGGTTAGTTAAATATTACTTTACATTCAGACAGAGCAGAATATAATTGTTACCATCCCCATTTCTCCCGTGGGTGTCGTACAAGACAACTGATGGTAAACAGCGATGAGTAATGGGTAGCAGCAATCCTCTACAACCTAGCAATATACTGCGATTTACGTGCTCGATAGATGGCAATAGGCTCGCCACGTATTACACGGGACCAACTAAATTGGCGAATAGTGGGTGTTTAATTCACCTTTGCCTACCCTTTCGGGATATAGGCATGATTTATGTATGTATGCATGTACTTTCAATATCTGTCATTGTCTATATATTTATTTCAGAAACTAGGTGGTGATGTGATGGAATATGGATAAATATTAGGTCAACAGTCAGTATCACAAATTGTCACCAAAGTGTCTATCCAAGCAAGAACAATGAAATACTTTGTAAAATTGCCTTTTACCGACGAGGACACAAACAGAATAAAGCAAAATTTAATCAAGCAATGTCACAATAAATATAACTAATAATTGTCAAATTAAAATAATATAGTGAAATTCATTTATAACCCTAATCTCTTTATTTTTCTTCTAATTCATTTTCATTGCGTGGGGTTTATTTTGTTTTTTGAATAAAACTAGTAGATTTAAAAGAAATATTTTATTTTGAGTTCCAATTTCTTTTTAATTCCTTGAACTGTAATTTGAAAATTTCCAAAAGAGTTTTACTCCTCTCTTCCTCCATTTCAGCAGCACATTTCTTTTTAACTTGAATCTCCAGGTAATAAAATATTAATTCAAAATTGACTTGGTGTGTAATTGTCAGTCTTTAGATTTGTTTGATAATATATCTATGTGATCTGAAAAAAAGATAAGTATAATATCATTAATTTAAATCATTTTTCTAATTGCATGTTATGATTGAACTATATACATTAATAGCCAGTTGCACCAAGTTTTACAATTTTCCTTAAAGTAACATAAAAACAACTTGATTCATATTAACAAGTTTTTAAACAAGTGGCCATTTTATATAAAACCTTATGAAATATAATAGGTACCCATAGCAAAGTCTAGGTCAAACTCATTGTCCCAAATATTTTATACTGTTTTTTTTTTATTATTGTCTATATGGACAGCGCAATACCATCATTATCAAATGGGTTCTGCACTTCACATATAATTGAAGGTGCAGCCTGAATAATAATTATTAAAGATAATAAGAATAGGTTACATATAGATTACAGATAATTTATATAAATTGTTATACTTTCATAAGTTTAATTAGTGGAAAATAAATGTTACCTCCTCTACTGCTTATGGATAGCTCCTTGCAGTGGGGAAAGTGGTGGATTTTATGGACCACTTCCAGATTAACTCCCTAGCTCTGTAGTTTTACAGGTTATGGTGTTATTGTATCACACTGCAAATTGCAAAGAAATATTAGATACTTTTTAATACAGGATAATTCTATAATCTAAGCACAAAACAATATAAGAAAATACTAATTTACTGTGCACATATGCATTACAATTAAATTCCTCAGTCATTCCACTCCCGGAACTATCGAACCCCATGCATGTAACAAAGAAATCATCAATACTTACCAAGACAATCACAGTACTAATCAATTATTTCAATGAAGATAGGGTTCGTGTGGCTTTTTCTTCTTTTTTCTATGACGTTTCCTATATGATTTCGCCAATATTGAGTATGCCGCTGAGACTTTTGTATGTTAATGATTTCCCAGGCTGACTCCACTTGCAGTAGCTTAATATCTATTTGATCACAAAATAAATAATTTGATATTTATATGTTTTTGTTTGGTATTTCCATGGAATTATTTGGGGTACCTATTTCTTGTTTGTTGTTGACATTGACTTTTTAATTTTATAATAAATGACTTTTGGTCCGGTGTGGCCAAATCTAAAAAGTCATGGCATTTACCGTTAAAGTTTGATTAAATTAAATTATTATTATGGATTTTTACGTAAATATTATATTAAATATATATCAGTAACTAATTCTTATGGAAAACAATACTTTTGTGATATAAAACTAGTGTAACTAATAATATTGTTTAATGGCTTTTTGCATGTGGCAATTCCGCACTTACCGATAACACTGGATTACACACGCACTGCACTAACCTGACTTAAAATTGTCACATAACTAATCAATCAATTATTTTCGACTCTGAGAGGAACGGTCAATTAGATGTTTTAATGATAATTTGTAAAATACCCATTATCACTAATTTAATGAACGACTCTGAGTGCGGCAGTCAGAGTCGACTTAATGATCGACTTAATGATGATTAAATTTAAAATAAAATTCTCTCTCAGAGTCAGATAATGGGTCAATAGTGACGCTAATGAAACTTAAATTTTGAGTAACCGATGACCCTTACTTAGGTCTTATGTGACGTCTATTTGACATTTCAAAAGTAGGGTTATCTTTTGTTGTAATACTTGTAATTATATTTCAGTGCATTCATAGTGATATTTTCAATAATAATTTATAATAAATTACGTTGTGGAGTTTACAGATTACGTAAGAAGGTTCAGACAATCACAACCTAGATTCTATTTACGCGACTATTCTGATACTTTCACTATGTGCTTGAATTTCATGCAAGGTACAGATTTACACTCCAGGCAGTAAATAATACTTTACTCCCAAGTTTGGAACCTGATTTAAAAAGCACCGAAACAGGACAGGCTTGCCAATGCCCCTGAAGTAATAACATTGCGGTATTTAGCAACTGGATTCTATAATCTAAGCACAAAACAATATAAGAAAATACTAATTACTGTGCACATATGCATTACAATTAAATTCCTCAGTCATTCCACTCCCGGAACTATCGAACCCCATGCATGTAACAAAGAAATCATCAATACTTACCAAGACAATCACAGTACTAATCAATTATTTCAATGAAGATAGGGTTCGTGTGGCTTTTTCTTCTTTTTTCTATGGCGTTTCCTATATGATTTCGCCAATATTGAGTGTGCCGCTGAGACTTTTGTATGTTAATGATTTCCCAGGCTGACTCCACTTGCAGTAGCTTAATATCTATTTGATCAATTTTGATCACAAAATAAATAATTTGATATTTATATGTTTTTGTTTGGTATTTCCATGGAATTATTTGGGGTACCTATTTCTTGTTTGTTGTTGACATTGACTTTTTAATTTTATAATAAATGACTTTTGGTCCGGTGTGGCCAAATCTAAAAAGTCATGGCATTTACCGTTCAAGTTTGATAAAATTAAATTATTATTATGGATTTTTACGTAAATATTATATGAAATAGATATTAGTAACTAATTCTTATGGAAAACAATACTTTTGTGATATAAAAACTAGTGTAACTAATAATATTGTTTAATGGCTTTTTGCATGTGGCAATTCCGCACTTACCGATAACACTGGATTACACACGCACTGCACTAACCTGACTTAAAATTGTCACATAACTAATCAATCAATTATTTTCGACTCTGAGAGGAACGGTCAATTAGATGTTTTAATGACAATTTGTAAAATACCCATTATCACTAATTTAATGAACGACTCTGAGTGCGGCAGTAAATGTAGAAAAATTTACTTTTTATTTTATCTTTTTATCAAAATAAAATATTCCGTAACCACACGGCGCTGTATTACATACATACATACATAAATCACGCCTATATCCCCGAAGGGGTAGGCAGAGGTGAACTAGCACCCACGTTTCGCCAAATATGTTAGGTCCCATGTAATAGGTGGCGAGCCTATTGCCATTTATCGGGCACAAAAGTCGCAGTACTTTGCTATGGTTAGGTGGTATAAGAGGAATGCTGCTGCCCATTCCTCATCATTGATTTATCCTTAGTCGCCTTGTACGACACCCACGGGAGAGATTTGGCGGTGGTGACAACTGTATTCTACTCTGCCGTGACCACACGGCATAGTATTAATAGGTACCAATTTATTACTACTGTCTTAATATTTACCATTTGAGCCACAAAAACCAGAGCATTCACGGCAACAGCGCTTATCTGATTCGGCTCCAGACCCAAGAGTCGAACCAAATACTTGAGCGGTGCCACTGGATTAGGGCCGCCATTGACCTCGTAATTAGGTTTGTTTTCCTGTGTCAAGTTCTCGTCGCGGTCCGTGTAAGCTTCATTGGGATGTCCATTGTGAGGGATGGCTGGTCTATTCGTCTGGAAAGCCTTTACTACGAATTCTGCTACTTTCATAGCCACTGATTCAGAGCCTGGAACATAAAAATGTTTTGCATTATCATTAAGTATATTATTATTAATGTTCTGTGTTATTATTATTTTAGAGTTAAAAACAAAATTATGCTTGTGGTTAGAAAAAGTTCGAAAATTTATAGTCTTGATGCGGGAATCGAACCCGCGTCTTTTGCAATAGGGGCAGATGCTTATTACTGCGGGATTGCAGAGGACGCGGCGCGGTGTCGTGGCTCTAATGTCTTTAACACGATACGTAGGTAATATGTTTCCACCTTCGTCAGGGTGGCTGCCATATTATTTTACCATAGGAGTACATTGCAATATAGCTATCATCAGCAATCGAGTTAGGCGGTAGGCCCCCAGGCCTTCTATCGGGCAAATAAAATCGTAGTATATTGCTAGGTGGTATAAGTGGAATGCTGCCCATTACTTATCGCTGTCTTTACCCTTAGTCGCCTTGTACGACACCCACTCAAAAGATGGGGGTGGTGACAATTGCATTCTGCTCTGCCGTCACCACACGGCGTGTGTGTGCTAACAATGAATAGTTTTTTAGTATCGAAGAGAATCGGTGTATCCCTCAAAAAAACAATTACATATTTCCAGCCCACGGTCCTTCGAGCCGGATATATTATTTTATTTCAGAGTTCGAAGAATTTAATTGAAACATTTCAATTAGATGTTATACCAAACAATTATAAAAGGTTTATACAGTAATGTTACCATTTCACTCTGGTGGCAAGGGCAAATCGTCGTCAAACTCTTTGACAGGTTTTATTTCTTCTTTTATGTGCTCTTGAGGGAAACACCAGATACTCTTCGATAGTAAAAAACTATTTAATGGCAGCACACACAAATATAATTGTCTTGTTTATTCAAAGTAAAAGTAGCTACGTAAGTTAGGTGAACGACAAAAATAACATACCAAGCAAATCAGTTGCAAATTTCATGCCGTGGTTCAAACGATCAATGAACCCTTCTCTTCTGTAATGATCACTCGCACAAACCACTTGAGAGATCAAGATCAATAACGCTATTGGCGCCATCTCGGCTCGGGCCTCGGAACTATAATGCGGCACAAACAGACAAGGATTATGCTTCGCTTCCTACGGTAATGGTTGAGATTGTGCGCGCGCCGCACTGTTGAACATCTCTGGAAAAGGTAACGTATTTTCGATATCACAGGATGCTCAGAAAATGATATCCTACAGTATATCACGGTATTAAAGGAACAAAATTTGTTTTTTTTACCGTTGAATCAGTAATGGATGTGAAAAATAAATGTGTTAGTTCCGGTACGTTTCGACAGATGGTGCCAGTAGTGTCATTAACAGTGTCTGTAAATATGAGCTTGTTATTTATTATTATTCCTTCTTCTTTTTTGGTCTCTACTACTACTACTTATAAGCGGCGACGCAGTATGTTTATTGTCATACTATACTACTCTACGTTTTTGGCCTAGACTCTACCCTCCTAGGGAACGCTGTCATAGTATTATCCGAGTAACCCCTCATGCAATGTTTTTGTTAGAGGTTGTATAGGCTCCTAGGCAAACTCTGTTTTCTATTTGTTTTATAGATTTAAGTATGACACCATTCTACGTCAATTTTATATATTTTTGATTACTTTTTGTCAGCCGAGTGTTTGGCGCGTTTCGTGGTGTCAGTCAGATTTATTTTCGATTATTCAAAAATTGTTACGAAGTGGATTTTGTGCAGTGAGAGTGGTGTTATTTTGATGCACAAGTATTTGTGCTGATGTGCAATTATGTAGAATCATTGAAAACAAGTCTTGTGATGTGTTTGGTGTTGTGGTGAAGATCACTATAAAAAGTGATTTTATCCATTTCATCAGTCACCATCATGAACTCTGTTACCATTATATTCGCTCCAAGCACTCCCTAGATACGTTAAAATGTGTGACACCCATATTTTAACGTAAAATTCATTTCATTCATACATTTCACCCACTCATTATTTCATAAGACTACAGATAAAATATACACTAAAGACTTGGCTGTATGGGCCTTTGCCTTCCCTAAAATATAGGGAGAATTTAAAACTAAACTAACTAACTAAACTTACTTTTTGTCATGTCTTCTTGTGAGTCACAATAAATATTCTAATATCTGAATTTCTAAAGAATTTCATTAATTCTATCAGTTTTGCCTAGGTCCAGTAAAGTCCTATAGTTGCCTATTAGGTAACCTACGGGATGTGAAGGTACTAAACAATTTGTTTCATGTTGTTATAGTCAGTATATGAATGATTACGCCAGAGCAGAATAGAATTGCCATTTACGTGCCCGATAGATGGCATTAGGCTCGCCGTCTATTACGTAGGACCTAGCATATTTGGCGAAAAGTGAGTGTTAACCTTTGGGGATAAAAAGACGTAATTTATGTATGTATCAGTATAGGTATTTATTAGTAAATACCTGAAACAGTAAATAAAAGCCGTGTGGTGACGGCAGAGTAGAATACAATTGTCACCTCACCACCACAAATCTCTGTGGGGGGTGTCGTACAAGGCGACTAAGGATAAAACAGTGATGAGAAATGGGCAGCAGCGTTCCTTTTATACCACCTAGCAATGTACTGCGACTTTTGTGCCCGATAAATGGCAATAGGCTAGCCACCTATTTACATGGGACTTAACATAATTGGCGAAACGTGGGTGCTGGTTCACCTCTGCCTACACCTTCGGGCATATAGGCGTGATTGATCTATGTATGTATGAAACAATAAATGAGAGAGAGGAATAAAATCCAGAAATAGACTGCATAGGCTGATAAGAGAAGAGATAGACCATGGACAGACGCCATAGTAGAGACAGCAGCTACAGCTGCTACGGGGGTAGCACGGGACGTAGAGAAAAACTCCTCGAGGAAAAAAATATTTTCCTCTCACTTCAACTCCCACTAAATCCCGAGACAAAAAACTGTCAAGTGGTGGAGAGAGATTTTGTCCACGTTCCGCGCTAGGCCTAGAGGGGGGATAAATAAAATGCCAAGCATTACTTAGTAAAAATTGGATGAAGAGGCAGAAAAGTATTCATCTTATTGTCTATAAAATTAATACAAAGATTTTGGTGGTTAGAAAAAGAATGCGGGAACCGCTGCTGAGCAGCGGACGCGGGTTCGATTCCCGCCTCAAGATTATAATTTTTCGAAATTCTTTTTCTAACCACCAAAATCTTTGTACTAATTTTTCTAACATTTATATAATGTTAAAATTAAAATCAAATAGTTTATAAAATTAATGTAAACCCGCCTTTGGAGACAATATTGCAAAATGTTTCTCACTACGTATTTTTCTTGTAAATGCCTTGTAATAATGTTTCCAACATTAATATCACGTCCTTTGCCAGTAGATACCGAATGGTATAGGCATCTTCCCGGATAGCAGAGGGCGTGGGTTTGATTCCCGCAACAAGACAATAATTTTTACAGAAGAAGAGTAGGTACAGTTGTCACCAGCCCTGTCCCTCTGGCTTTACTACAAGACGACTAACTGCCGCACTCAGAGTCGTTCATTAAATTAGTCATAATGGGTATTTTACAAATTATCATTAAAACATCTAATTGACCGATCCTCTCAGAGTCGAAAATAATTGATTGATTTGTTATGTGACAATTTTAAGTCAGGTTAGTGCAGTGCATCTATAAATCCAGTGTTATCGGTAAGTGCGGAATTGCCATATGCAAAAAGCCAATGAATTGTTTCAATGGCTATTATTAGTTACGCTAGTTTTTATAACACAAAAATATTGTTTTCCATTAGAATTTGTTACTAATAGCTATTTACTATAATTTTAACGTAAAAATATACAATAATAATTTAATTTTATCAAACTTGAACTGTAAATGCCATGACTTTTTAGATTTGGCCACACCGGACCAAAAGTCATTCTAATAAAATCAAAAAGTCAATGTCAACAAACAAGAAATACCCCAAATAATTCCATGGAAATACCAAACAAAAACATATCAATATCAAATCTATTTATTTTGTGATCAAATAGAAAAAGCCACTGCAAGTGGAGTCAGCCTGGGAAATCATTAACATAAAAAGTCTGAGCGGCACACTCGATATTGGCGAAATCATATAGGCAACGCCATATAAAAAAGAAGAAAAAGCCACACAAACCCTATCTTCATTAAAATAATTGATTAGTACTATGATTGTTTTGGTAAGTATTGATGATTTCTTTGTTACATGCATGGGGTTCGATCGTTCCGGGAGTAGAATGATTGTGTGCACAGTATTCGTATTTTCTTATATTTTTTTGTGCTTGGATAGAATTATCCTGTATTCCAAGGTGCATTATTAAAAAGTAACTAATATTTCTTTGCAATTTGCAGCGTGATACAATAATATTAAAAAGAGCATGGGACAATCTTAAGGCCATGACCTGTAAACCTACAGAGCGAGGGAGTTTAATAAAAACTGGAAGTGGTCCATAAAATTCACCACTGTCCCCACAGCAAGGAGCTATCATAAGAAGTAGAGGAGGTAACATTTATTTTCCACTAATTAACTGTTATGAAAGTGTAACAATTTATATAAATTATCTGTAACCTATCCTTATTAACTTTAATATTATTATTCAGGCTGCACCTTCAATTATATGTGAAGTGCAGAATCCATTTGATAATGATGGTATTGTGCTGTCCATATAGACAATAATCAAAATAAAACAGTATAAAATATTATGGACAATAGTTTGACCTAGACTTTGCTATGGGTACCTATTATATTTCATAAGATTTTAAATAAAATGAGCAATTGTTTAAAAACTTGTTGATATGAATCAAGTTGTTTTTATGTTACTTTAAGGAAAATTTTAAAACTTGGTGCAACTGGCTATTAGTATATATAGTTCAATAATAACATGCAATTAGAAAAATGATTTAAATTAATGATATTATACTTATCGTTTTTCAGATCATATAGATATAATTATTAGATGAGGGGCATATTATCAAATCTAAAGACTGACGATTACACACCAAGTCAAAAATAATTTTTTACCCGGAGAATCAAGTTAAAAAGAAATGTGCTGCTGAAATAGACGAAGAGTGGAGTAAAACTCTTTTGGAAATTCTCAAATTACAGTTCAAGGAATCAAAAAATTAATTGGAACTCAAAATAAAATATTTCTTTTATATCTACTAGTTTTATTCAAAAAAACAAAATAAACCCCAAGCAATGAAAATGAATTAGCAGAAAAATAAAGGGATTAGGCTTATAAAAGAATTTCATTACATTATTTTAATTTTACAATTATTAGTAATATTAATTGTGACATTGCTTGATTAAATTTTGCTTTATTCTGTTTGTGTCCTCATCTGTAGAAGGGAATTTTACAAAGTCTTTCATTGTTCTTGCTTGGATAGACACTTTGGTGACAATTTGTGATACTAACTTGTTGACCTAATAATATTTATCCATCTTCCATCACATTACCACTTAATTTCTGAAATAAATATAAAGACAGTAATGACAGATATTGAAAGTACATGCATACATACATAAATCATGCGTATATCCCAAAAGGGTATTCAAATGGGGATGGGGGGTTGATTGGTAGTGCGCTGCATGTTTCGGTTTATGTGATTGGCGAGTTGTGGGATTGTATTTGGTGCATAATTTACAATGTACCTGCAATGTCATAACTCGTTGACAATGGTGGGTTTCTCTACAGCCTACTTGCGTGCCGTTCTGCTAGCGGAGCGTTGGGCCCTGATGCGTTTAGTACCATCTTGGTATTGAACGCGGCAGGGTCGGCGCTTCGTTGCGGACCGGGGCGTGGGCGGGTTTGGGAGACCTATCATTACAGACTGAGGCATGCTGCGCACTCCACTGTTTTTTTTCTACTATTTTTTTTTTCTTGGACACACGGGTTTTCGGTATCTAGCGTCTTGACGATTCATAAGTGTATTGTAATCATACCAGATATGAATAAATGAATTTTGACTTTGACTTTGACTTTGAAAGGTGAATTAAACACCCACTATTCGGCAATAAGTTAGGTCCCGTGTAATACATGGCGAGCCTATTGCCATCTATCGGGCACGTGAATCGCAGTATATTGCTAGGTTGTAGAGGATTGCTGCTGTCCATTATTACTCATCGCTGTTTACCTTCAGTTGTCTTGTACGACACCCACGGGAGAAATGGGTGTGGTGACAATTATATTCTACTCTGCATCTCTCTCTACGGCTCATTGAATGTAAAGTAATATTCAACTAACCAGAAAAATTCCAGTTGCTTAATACTGCAATGTTATTAACAGTATTACTTCAGGGGCAAGCCTGTCCTGTTTCGGTGCTTTTTAAATCAGGTTCCAAACTTGGGGGTAAAGTATTTTTGCTGCCCGGAGTGTAAATCTATACCTTGCATGAAATTCAAGCACATAGTGAAAGTATCAGAATAGTCGCGTAAATAGAATATAGGTTGTGCTTGTCTGAATTTTGCTACGTAATCTGTAAGCTCCACAAAATCCACAACGTAATTTATTATAAATTATTATTGAAAATATCACTATGAATGCACTGAAATATAAATTACAACAAAAGATAACCCTACTTTTCAAATGTCAAATAAACGTCACATAAGACCTAAGTAAGGGTCATCGGTTACTCAAATTTTAAGTTTCATTAGCGTCACTATTGACCCATTATCTGACTCTGAGAGGGAATTTTATTTAATGTTTACTTAAATGTCATTTAATGATCATTAAATCGACTCTGAGTGCGGCAGTTAGAGGCCTAAGAGCTATAACAATGGGCAGCAGCTTTCCTGGTACGCCATCTTACATATTACTGCGATTTAAGTTCAATAGGTTCTCCCCATATTTCATTGGAACTGACTATAATGTGGGTACCTAAGGAGAACGGCGACATTTATGTACGTAAAATAAATGAAGTACAATAGTTATTTGTTGTACGTGAGTGCAAAGTTGTTTTTTAACCGCGTGCTCAATTTTGATGACCGAGCTAGCGAAGGATTCTAAAATTGAATCACGAGCGTAGCGAGGGAATCAAAAGAGCACAAGGTGAAAAATCTTTGCACTCGAGTGCAACACGTAACTTTTCATCCCCCCCAACGAGGAAATTGCAAAATACAAAAAAAAAAAATACAATCACAGCAGTTTCTGTTTTCACCCAGAAACTTCCACAACACCCTCCCATTAACCCAAACACACTCTCAACACCCACCCAGAAACACCCGCAATACACACCCACCCACTCAGACACACCCAAAAACACCCATTCACCCAGAAACACCCACAACATTCACACCCATCCACTCAGACACACCCAAAAACACCCATTCACCCAGAAACACCCACAAAACACCCATTCACCCAGAAAAACCCACAAAACACCCATTCACCCAGAAACACCCACAAAACACCCATTTACCCAGAAACACCCAAAAAACACCCATTCACCCAGAAACACCCACAAAACACCCATTCACCCAGAAACACCCACAAAACACCCATTCACCCAGAAACACCCACAAAACACCGATTAACCCAGAAACACCCACAAAACACCCAATCACACCCAAAAAACACTCAATCACCCAGAAACACCCACGAAACACCTAATCACACCCAAAAAAAACCCAATCACCCAGAAACACCCAAAATACTCACCCATCTATTCAGACACACCCACAAAAACCCATTCACCCAGACACACCAACAAAACACCCATTCACCTAGACACACCCTCAAAACACCCATTCACCCAGACACACCTCCAACAGCCACCCATCCACCCAGCCACACCCGCAACATTCATCCAGACACACCTGTAAGTCCCTAATAAAAATTACCGTCCCTAATGGAGTTCCGAGACGGTCAATCAGCTTGAGTCAAGCACGTTGATTTTCTGTATGTTTTTGTTCCGTTGCTAGCGTAAACAAATCAAACAAACCTAAAAAGCTTTTAAATGTTTGACTCAAGCATCCAGCAAGCGTTGTAGACGATCAAAATGTTTAAAGCAAGATTGACGCCAAGCTGATTGACCGTCACGGAACTCCTAGGTTTTAACAAATTTGTGACGTGAAAAGAAAATGGCGCGCGCAAAGCAAATTACAAAAAAGTACACCAAGAAGGTCTGAGTCTGAGTCTGAGTTTTTAACAAATTAAAATAGGTTAAATAGTATTAAATAGCCGTGTGGTGACGGCAGAGTAGAATACAATTGTCACCATCCCAAATCTATCCCGTGGGTGTCGTACAAGGCGACTAAGGATAAATCAGTGATGAGGAATGGGCAGCAGCGTTCCTCTTATACTACCGTCCTGACAATGTACTGCGACTTTTGTGCCCGATAAATGGCAATAGGCTCGCCACCTATTACATGGGACTTAACATAATTGGCGAAACGCGGGTGAGAATTCACCTCTGCCTACTCCTTCGGGGATATGGGCGTGATTTATATATGTATGTATGTAAAATAGGTTGCATGACAATTTCGGCACCATGGAGGTAGAAATAAATATGTATAATGATGTTTTGAATTCACAAACTCATTGCAATCGATGTTCTAAATTCAAATTTACTTTAACCTCTAGAGGATAAAAACGGCTTTTGCACTCAGATATCGAAGAGCAAAAACGCTTTTTCCGAGATGGTGGGATGAAAAAGGTTTTTATCTTAAGGTCCTTAACTTAAGTACCTTGCAAATCAGCAGGATGTATAATACCTAGAAATACGTCGTTAATATAATATTTCGTGCATTTTGGAAATTATTATAAAAAAAATGGAAACGCTGCTTTACACGCTGTATATAAGAGTCGTTAAGACAAAACAATAGAAACGGAAACATAAGCTTACGTGAAGAGTCGCGTGCGCAAGCGCAACAGATGACAATGACTGTTTTCAAAATGGCACACTTTTAAATTTTGATAGTACCTAACAGGTGTGCCAATTAGGGTCAAGACAAGAGCTATATGACCATATTCTTAACAATAGGGATGATGACACTAACAAAGAATCACTGATATAATGATTTATAATAATAATTTAGGGTAAGGAGATTCGTTAATAGTCACTTGTTATCAGAATAAGCGTGTGAACTTAGCAATCCGCCATATTTGCTAAAACGCAAAGTCATTATTTAGTTATCTCCATTTTGACATTTATTTGCCAATAAAATTCACTAGTTTTGTTGTTCTACTAGGTCTTTTTACGTAATAGTGACTTCACACAGACGCCATTGCTATTTTGGCGTTTTGGCGGAAATTTTAAATTGCATTATTCAAAACATTTTTTTTTCTATCAAAATCGAAAGTTTTTACAAAAATATAATTTACTATTCGATTTTAATTTTAACATTATATAAAAGTTAGAAAAATTAGTACAAAGATTTTGGTGGAAAAAAAAAGAATTTCGAAAAATTCCCGCCTCAAGATTATAATTTTTCGAAATTCTCTTTCTAACCACCAAAATCTTTGTAAAATATAATTTATTTTGGGTAAAGTAGACACGTAAAAAAAACAAGATGTAGTTTTTCAAAATTTGTCATCATGCCTATTCTAGTTACGATTGAGGCCTATGGATTATTAAAAACCTTGCACACGAAGGTTCCGTAACATTATCTATAAATAAACGACAAAAAATCATGTTTGTTATATGGGGCCCCTTTATATTTATTTTATTCTGTTTATTAGTATTTGCTGTTATAGCGGCAACAGAAATACATCATCTGTGAAAATTGACTTCTATCACGTTTCATGAGATACAGCCTGGTGAAACGGACGGACGGATGGACAGGAGTCTTGTAACAGCGTCCCAGGGTTTTACCCTTTGGGTACGGAACTCCAATAAAGACATTTAAAGAATGTTAAGACAGCGTAATGCATTACAGAATTTACTGGTAAGTTATAGACAGCAGCGTTTCTCTTATACCACCTAGCAATATACTGCGATTTACGTGCCGGATAGCCGGCAATAGCTTGCCCCTTATGTTACATGGGACCTAACGGTACCCTATTTAACGCAAATAAAGAATTAATTTGAGGGGCTTACTTCTAGTCCCGTGATGTCGTCACCAAATAAAATACTTAGAAGCATACCGTTTCACACTAGAAAAGCAGTAACGCATGCGCAGTGACCCGCTCGGCCCGTTCATCTTCGCTGTGTACCCACACTAATGGATGGAGCACCAACCAGTCTCACGTAGACACACCGAGATGATCGTCGTATTCCTCCTGATACTGTCAGTCAGAGCTGACATTCCGAAAAAGCTGGACTACTTAAACGAACTGCCCTTGGACAAGTTGATTCAACTCAAATCGTCCTTGCAAGAATTGGTCACTCCCTTCGATAATGCGACTACGCCGATCCATCATGAGACCTTCGGTGCTCAAGCCATGGCCTTGAACGCTCCACCACTCAAAAGGACGGACTATGGCGTCTATAAGAAAGACACCAGTGCGAAACTCAACACGCTATTCACAATGTCCGTGACTACATTGGCGTTTTTGGCTTTCGGTGGTTACTTACTGTGCCTGATTGTGCAAGCAGTGAAAGCTAAACACAGCATTAGCGCCACGACAACGACTCCTACTACTTTCTTGATCAACGCCGGCATAAAGAAGAAACCGCAGAGCCACTTCGCTTCGTATGGCAGAAGGAAGAGGAGAGTGGAGAGGAGTCTGCCGCAGTTGGATCTGCCGCCGGAGCAGATGTTCGAAGTCCTCTTGAAACTGTGCGAAAGCTACGCCAAGTGGAGTGAGAGGTACGAGAGCTACGGGGCTAAGTGAGATGAGAAGAAGACTGGTATTTATTTCAAGGGCTAAGGGCCGTTTTTTTATGCATATTATAGTTAAAGTCACCAATTATCAAAAGTTGTTACTAATCTTTAAATATTAGACTGATATTAAACCATTAGTAACTAAAATTGTTACTAACGGTTAAATATCAGTCTGATATTTAAAGCTTAGTAACAATTTTTAACAATTGGTTGAGTTAACTAAGCATCAAAAAACCGGCCCTTAATGAGTGAGATGTAGAGACAATATTTAGACTGCAATTTCTATATAAGTATAAACTAGCAATAGCGTGTCAACTATTGATGTTCTTTTAAATCAAATAAACTTCCAAAAGTTATATTTATATTAAATGATATGTGATTATATTTTGTTGGTTTTTCCTTATTACCATATTTTACACCACGCTACTCAAAGTTTGAATCCTGCTTTTAAGTATTCAAACTTTGAGTAGCGTGACTGACGTTTTTCCATACAAATTCTGACAGGTATTGTCTACTTAACTTTATAAGCAGTGCTCAAAATATGGGTAGCGTTTCTGTATTCCTACTGGGCCAGCGTGGTGGGTTATGGCCCAATCCCCTTATATTCTTCCATCCACAGGAAAGGCCCGTGTCACAGCAGTGGAGAAAAGAGCTGGTGATAATAATGTTTCTGTATTCAAGGATTAATTTCCGTAGCTAGCTGCCATTCGAGTAACTCATGCAATATGCTTACATATAATTGGACTAACCAGGCAATCCCTCAATCGAATGAGATGATTTACCTGGGATGAGATGAGATACCTACTTTGTTTTCTCGCTCCCAGGCCAGCTTAAAAATTATCGGTAGGCATTATTTTATTTACACGCAAGCAATCTTAATAAGAGCGCTCAATACGAAAGAGTTTTCACTAAAAATCTGTTCGTACAAAACGTTGTTTACATTAAGAGCAGGAAGCCAGATTGCCTCCAATATACGCAGCGATCTGTAAACGTATTCAACCTGTCAAATAATCACGCTAACACCCAATAATAGCGTGTCGGCTCTAAAGATTCTATTGTGCTCCACTTAGCGAGAACAAAGCTGTGTAAACTGAAATGGGTTTTGTCTGATTTAATCTACGGTCGGTTTTGCTGTGTTCGCTGTGTGGGTTTTTATGGTGTTTCGGATGTGGGTGCCGGTGGTGTTGTTTGTGGTATACCAGTAATGAGTGCCTGCGCACGATCTGTCGTCGCCCGAGCATGTTTCCCGGCCCCACACATTACCACGGTGCCGTATGCGAAATAGCTGTTACACCCAAAATTAAACACCATTCATCAGCACATCGATGCGTTAATTTGTTGTAGACTTTTAGATGATGCGGCAACTGTGCTAGTAACATTTTCATTATATAGGTACCATCACCCTTAGTGCCGGTTTTTTGATCCATAGTCAACTCAACCAATTGTTAAAGACTGTTACTAATTGCTAAATATCAGTCTGATAAGTAACCATTTTAGTTACTAATGGATAAATATCAGGCTGATATTTTTGCTAATTTTTTATTTTTCACAATTTACAAATTTTTTATCATTAAGTATTATTTTTTAAAGTATAAAAAACATACACTGATGTAAGGTTTTATGTTCATTGCAGCTACGATCCACTGCCTCCATAAAAGGACGCCATAGAGCACATATCTTCTGTCTCTTTCACCACTAATCGTTGAAGAGATAAGCAGATACACATGTTTGTTGTGTTAATGACATACAACACTCCTCGAGTGGTGCTTCAGCTTCTTGAAATATGGTCCATATTTGTATTAGCAATTAGGTGGAAAATAGACAGATATATAGATGTATTTATTTCGTTAGTTCGTCTGATAGCTTGATGTATTTTTATTGACGCACTGTTGCTGCCAGTACTTGCATGTAAGTACTTAATATATTATAATTACCAGTAATTAAGTTAATTATAAACACTGTTTTACATCTGAATCACTAAAGGCTTGCTTTGTTATGAATTCAACTAAATGTAGCAGGCGTTAGTAAAATTTTGTCCACTGACTTACTACGGAATTTACACATGATTTAAGTGCCGTTAGTTGACCATCCACAATTCCATCCTGGAACCCTCAACCACAGAGGGTCTGGCAATCTTATCACAATTGTCGGAAGATAATAATGCTGTTAACATTATTATTATGGCGACAGATTTTGATGAGATGGTGGCCGGGACCTCTGATCTTAATTCCAGTGGTCGACGACTAGACCCCGGAATCGGGCCTGCGGCTTACATGGCTATACCAAGGTAGACGGCTCTCCTGCAGCTTTTCCGCTACGTCACGGACTCCAGACCTGCCGCGGATGTATTTATTACGTGCTGACAAATAAAACTAAACTAAAAATTATCACTGTCGTTCAAAAGAGGCTAGGGACTTAATTGGTCGATTGAATTATTCAATATCGTAGGAAAAACTTTTACTAATTAATTAATTTCGTCAGAACAGTTGCCGTATGTATGATGGCAGAGCTTAAAACAACTGTCAGGGTGTTGCATAAGGGTCAAATTGTAAAGAACTAAGGAATTACAGCAAAAGTTTTAGATTGCATTTCACATTTTGGCTGACTTATACAACCACAAGACAAAAAGAAAACATGTTCTTTTCTATCAATAAATGGTTTACAGTCACAGAGTGCAATTCTGAATAACCATATAATTTCCACAGCAATACTAAAACATTGTAAGCCAACAGCATTGTAAGCGCGCTAGGCGAGCGCTGGGACTCGGCGCTATTGAAACGCTGGGTTAGCTTGCACGCAACGGCTGCGACATCCCAGCATGTATAAGCAACAGTAAATTTTTGTTGTAACTACTAACACTAGAATAGGTTTCATTGTTGCTAACACATATGGATATTGTCCGAAATAAAGATTATTATTATTATATTATTATTATAAAAAGTTACTCTAACAATGCTTTTACAGATCCAGAGATTCACGTTGGCAATGTTTATCAAAACAATAGAATAGCTGATGCGCGTTGTTTTATAGCGATGAATCGATTTATTCGAGTCGATATAACTTGAATGGCATCCATCAGTGTGGTGGGCCCAGGTCAAAGGTTTAGTGCGACCTGACTCGAAACTAAATTGAATTCGCGATGCGATCGAATCGTAAACGGGAGTGCCCAAGATCGATTCCACTCGATAGAGGACGTAACTACGTATTGTACGATAAAATGGTAGACGACGCGTTTGTGACAAGGGAGTCTGAAGAAAGGAAAACCAAAAATGGAAATAATAATTGTGTGACAAGACATGTAGCTAGATAGACGTGAGAAATGTCGGCCTAGAAAGACCTAGAGAGACATACTGCAAGCAATAAAGCAGTGGGCAGCATCTTACAGGATAATTAAAAAATATGTATGAAAAAAAATGTACCTACTGAATTCAAACAAAATCAAGATTCAATTAAAACTAAAAAAAATACATACATACATAAATCACGCCTATATCCCCGAAGGGGTAGGCAGAGGTGAACTAGCACCCAAGTTTCGCCAATTATATTAGGTCCCATGAAGGTGGCGAGCCTATTGCCATTTACGGTAAAAAAATAATCAAACTTAATTAACTTTGAAAGTAGCACCATGGACAGAGAAGACAAAAGGGGATAGTTTCGCTTAGTATGGACTGTTATAAAAGTTAATAAGTAGCTGTTTGTTTACGACAAATGATCTCAAAACTGTTTCTACTCCCCTCGGTGTCCCATGTAGCTGTCTTCGGGCAGAACCGTCGGTTCAGTTGAATAGTCGGATCGCTGGCTATCGGCCAAGAAGTCCCGTGTTTGAATCCTGGTAGGAGTAAATCTTTGTCTAATGAGTAACACGAACAATCGTTCTCGAGATAAGGTTGTTACCTATCTGTGAAAATATTTATAATGGTTATACATTATTATTAGATATGTATCCTCAACTGACGCTTACTAGATATTTTTATCTGGTTTCATGAATTTTGAGCTCGGAAACAAAAAACAAATAAATTAAAGCAAATAAATTATCGCAAGTTATTTTGTGAAGTTTTATTGACCATTGTTGGCTGTTGGGCCTAAGAATCTTTGTAAATAAAAAAATAAAAGTAGATCCTTTCTAGATGATAGGTGTGTGTGTGTGAGAAATATTTATTTATTTATGTTTATTATTCGTTTCCTGCGCCTGCGCACCCCGTACTCGCCCGGCGATGATGTGAAAGGCGTCTTCGGCGCCATGTTCGGAATTTACGATATTGTTTTGAAATTTTACAACCATTTGCTACACCTTACTGTTTCCTAGATAATAGAATAGGGAATAGACAAATCAGAACCAAAGCTAGCATTGTCTTAGGCGGAAGTTTTTGTGAGAATTTACATTTTAACAACAGTCGTTAGGATCGGATAAAATGATGCAGTTTTGTAGTTTTGAGTGGTGGATTACATGTTTCGCTTACGAGGCATTGAAGAAGTAGAAAAGAAGATTAATAACTGCCGCACTCAGAGACGTCAATTAACTTTAATGAGTATTTAATGTCAAAAATTTTCATTCAAATCTAGACCAATGACCCGGCAAGAATAGCGACTAGTTTTGAATTGTTATTTTTTGACGTTAAGTACTCATTAACGTTATTTGACGTCTCTGAGTGCGGCAGTAAAACAGCAAGATTGAACAGGATGGCCTTTGTTAAATCTGTCAAGTTTATTATAGTTAAAACGTTGATGGCGCCGTAGCCATAAGCATCCATTGTTAGATTATAGAAAATGGGCATTAGATGCCTACAGCCCTCATGTAGCCCAACAAAATAACATCATTAGTGCAAAACTCGTAACTAAACTATTCATAAGCGCGGAAATTACAACGATGCGCACCTTTAAATCACGCGTCATTTACACACCGGTGCCTATAATATATAAATCTCACTGAATTACACCCGGATGGAGCAACCATAACAATAAATAAAATATGCGAATGATATCCACCGGCGTACAATGAGTCTGTTTATTCATCTCGAAACCCACCGACGCCATTACCGCTAAATTAACGCAATTATTATGACTTAGGACTAGTTTTATGAGTGTTTATTCTTGTCCAGTTCAATAAACAATTGGATCGGGTCGAGTTAGTTTTATTTAATACTGAAGTAGTCAAGAGGATCTCCATTGCAGGGACTTAACCGCACTCGGTCTGCGATTGCGTAAACTAAGCAATGTTCGCTAAGGAGAAATTGGGGTGGCCACGATTACATTCTGCTCTAACGTCACCACACGGTAAAGCGGAGTACAGTTCAACCCTATTTTCATTTTGAAACAAGCCATTTCCAAGAAGGAAAGAATATATTAGGCCGACTGTAAACCCCACAGAATTAAAACATAAGTCAAAACCTTGAGCAGTATGGATTGAAATGTTGTCATCACAATCACTCTCTCCGCTCATCGGTCTCTCGACATGGTCCATTTCATCATTTTCCTAAGCTTTCATTGGTCACAAGCTCCTTTTCGGTGTGCTGGATGATGTCGTGGTTTATGTCGGATGAACCTGATCGATATGAATTGAAGAGGAAACATAACAGAGATAGGATAAAGATGATTATACACTAACATAAAGTTCACATTCTAAGTGATCCTGAATCACGTCCTAGTGCCATAAATAGCTTTTAGACGACTGTTAATATATTTCTTGTCGAAGAATCGTCAAAGGAATGACCGAGCGTGCCATAACCCACGTGGATTACATCCACTTTGGCCACTTAGTGAACTCCGTTGGGCAAACCACGGTAAATATCGTTGAGCACAAAATACATCGCGCACTCTGTTGACAAATCCCGCAATAAAATATAAGCATTTACAATAAAATTAATTATTATTTACACGGTGTAGTGGGCGCGAGGTATGAAGATAGAAAATTGTGGATACGATTCGCACTGAATTGTCCACAGTCAATAAAATAAAGCACAAATTAGCTGAATTTGCCAATATGATTCGTCGTCATACTTCTGATTCCTAGTTATTATGTAAGCAGATGGAATGGATGGAAATTACAAAACAGTTCAACGCAGGTTGGATGAAATGACGACAGGTTACAGCTACAATGTGACCCACTAAGGCCCGAGTTCACCAAAACGTAAAACAAGCTATTAAAAGATAACCGTCAGTTCTTGACAGTTCTTCCATATGATAAAATGTCAAAAACCGTCGGTAAAATAATAATCGCCTGTTTAAGTGTCGGTGAACAACAGCCTAAGGCTGGAGTGTTGGTGAACTCGGGCCTGAAAATGTATCTAAAGTTGAATGAAAGATTAAGTCTGAAAACTTGTCATCGTGCATAGATCCAAATGTTGGGTTCTGAAAATAGCGAATGAAATAATTTCATGAAATAAATAATTGCAAGCGACCGACGATGAAGGATGTGTGAATGACGAAAATTGACAAAATACAGTTGCAGAAAAGTTGAAAGGAGGAGCCGTTTAGCTTGGTATAGAATATCTTATGTAGTTCGAGCCACGAGTCAAATATTGGACTCGACGTCAAGACCAGAGTCCACTTACATAACGAGGCGTCTTGTGAATGTTAATGGATGTCGAAGTGAAGGAAGACCACTGGAAACATAGTCGGCTTGTGTTAGATTTGATATGAAGGGTTGGATGACGATTGCAAAAGAAAGTGGGGAAAGAGTCCGAGATTATACTGCGTGAATCCCTAATAAGGTGATGATCGATGATGAATGAGTAGTTAACGAAAATATAGTATACTAAGAATAAGTATTCTTAGTAGGTATTCAAAACCTTCTGTTGGGTTTTACCAATTCTTTAATCTGCCCACTGCTGGGACACAGGCCTTCCCTAATATGGATGGAAGAATATGGGGAATCGGGACATAACGCACAACGCTGACTCAGTGCGTTAGATCGACGCACTCGCCCTAAACGCTATGCCCGGTTGATCCATGCTATTCTCCACGGAGCCGCGCAGTGTTGGGGGTCCGGAGGCCCCGCGGCGCTTGCTTTATCGCACGGTGCGCCCGCGCCGGACACCTCGGCTGCCCCGCCGCCCGCCCCCCGCGCCGACTTGTAGGGTCCCCAACTCCACTCTCTCAATAATTCGTAGCCAAATGGCTGATATCATAAACAATTGTACACCATATTCGTCTAAGAGCGGTACCTACTAGAAGTGTAATTTTACTATTATAAGGCAGTTAGGAATCAAAGTGATGTTCAAGGGTCCGATCCCTGATGGATTAAGTAAGTTTGTACTTACATAATGTTATAATTTGAAAGCAGTCATTATCCATATAAGCAATTAGTCAATGGTCTCGAATAGCCTTACCTACATATCACACATTTAGATAAAGGGTAGCACAAATCGAAATAATCCAAAATCGAATTGTTGCGATTATCCAAAGCTGCGCTGTAGGTAGCGCCAACTAACTCCAGACAGGGTCTGTGTAAAAATCTTTATTAATAAAATTTTGATGGCGGGCGCTGTAAGTTAGTCTTTCAGAACTACGCCTGTATCACGGCGAAGGGCCTACCCACAGATATATCAATGTGGGCCTACCCCTTGAGATGATGCATTTAGCTTTTTTTGCTAGGTCCTCAAAGGTTAGGAACAATAATAAGTATGAGCCTATTGCCATTCAATGAGCACGTAAATCGCAGTAATGTTAGGTAGAGTAACAAAGGCAATGGATACCAACAAGAGACGATAGGTTCTCTTGTTGGGATTTATTGCAGCTTAGTTACTATATGACCTGACTGTATCCTGGGCCACGATGGTGGGTTATAGCCCTTTTCTCCAATATTCATCCATGCGTAGGAACAGGTTATTTCCAACAGACCATTTAAAAGGCGTAAATTGCGTTCCAAAAACGAAAATCTATTTTAAAGTTTACAAATTAAACCTATACAAGTATACGACTAATGGTTAGGCAAAGCTGCTCAGTAAATCAGCATCTATAGGCACATAAATGAAAGATTGGTTTTAATACTGTCGTCGACTCATTTAAATCGTGAAGATTTATATTTAGTTAAAAGCGACTAAGTAGGCGGATCGTTTAGCAATAATAGTTTTGTTTGCTGTCGATACCTGTGAACCGTGGAAAACAAACGATATTTAACCTTCATTGGCTTATAACCTGCCGTTCATATATTGTACCCGCACCTATTGGCATTTTCTTTAACTATCAATGATTCAACGCTGAATCCGACTAGTACCTACTAACTGTTTATGACCTGATTAATGAACTGATTAATATTGATAAGTAATACTTCTTCTGAAAGAATATTATACAACACGTAACAGAAATATCTTACACACACCGTTGAAGACATGAAAAATTGTAAAATTAATTTTAGAATTTTCCATACATTTTGTTTTACTGACCGAACAATTTGTATGGAGTAAGAAAAAAAAATTACAATTTTGATTTTTTAATAGCACCATAGTTATGTGACTATGTTATGCATAAAATTTTGTTACAGCCTTATAGAGCAGTATCCAATTATCCATAGTCCCCCATTTATGTTCTGCTACTTTGAATAGTAGACTTTTGTGCCCAATAAATGGCAATAGGCTCGCCACCTATTACATGGGACCTAACATAATTGGCGAATCGTGGGTGCCAGTTCACCTCTGCCTACCCCTTCGGGGATATAGGCGTGATTTATGTATGTATACTTATGTATGTATGTACTTTGAATAGTGTAGAAGAAATACATTTTTTTTTGAAAAATTCGCCAATTACTTATTTGAAGACTTCTTAACTGTGTTAATGTTGAAATTTATGTTTATCGCACTGTTTTAATTTAATAAACTTTAAATCTACTGTTATTATGACTTTCAACTTAAGCAGCCCAACCTGTTTTAATTATCTATGGCAATATTAGTTTTTGACTTTGTCTTAATAAACTGTCGAATTATCCGCTTTGATATAACAGGACACAAGTTATGTATGACATTAGTATAGACTATAGTCCAACCGAATCCAAAAGTATTGCACCGTTTGCTACCCCAAGGTGTACGCGGCTCGTGCGCCATAATTCGCACAGCGCCGACCCTCAGCCCGAGCAGGCGTCTGCGCAGACTTTTATTGCGATTTACGCGCGCAATGCGCCGGAGTCGCGATCCGGCGCAGAAGGACCGATATTGACCGCTAATTTATTATCGTTTGAGCTTCATTGCGTCAGAAAAGCAAATGTATGAAACTGACGTTTTACAGAGAAAACAAAACGTCAGTTTCATACTTTTGTATTCTATGCCTTCGAATAGAAAAGCCACTTGGCTAGGCCCACAGATATATACAGAATATTGCGTTTTCACAGTACAAATCAATATTTCGTTGCGCAAATCACGGAACTTTGAAGTAATTCAGATGCTAAATCCTTTTTGCTAATCCACCACACTAGCCGTGTGGTGACGGCAGGGCAGGATACAATATTGTCTTGTCACCGCCCCCATCTCACCCGTGGGTGCCGTACAAGGCGACTATGCGTAAGAGAGAGAAGAAGAACTCCTTTTAATGAAAACATCTTACAAAAATACTCTCCACGGACTTTCTGTCCGTAATATATATTTTGCATGTGTGTTTTGATATATTCGCACATTACCTCCAACAGCGTGGCCCGGCGCTCGACCCGCCACGTAATAACCAAAATGACTTTAAGTAGCTTCATGTTATCGTTTTAAAATTATCTTTAAGTGGCATACAATATGTTCGAGATATTGGTTTTAATTATGTCTTTAAGACTGTTGGAAATTTTCATGATAAAGAGATTTATAAACCGCCGTTTTCGTAGCGTTTTGTTGATTTGGGCCTATTTTATTGGCTTTGCGAGAGACAATATGTGTTCTTATATTTGATATACCATCCCTAGAGACTTATAGATAAAATCTATTGAAAGCACAAAGTTTTTTATTAAACATACCCAAGTACAACAAGCCAAAAAACAGAGCTTAAAAATAGGAATCTAACAATTAGGAACTGTTTTATAAATTATTCCCTACATTTTGAAACTCTACAAATATATGGGCCAGAGTCCATACATTTTGGAACATCTACTTTGATGTAAGTAATGATCTTATTATAAAAAACATTATTCATATTAAACATTTTTTAAACGCGAGCTTATTGTCACATTTCACGAAGTCCACAGCTCCTGCAGACGATATTCATTCGAATAGATTGGGCACTTGGCAATAATACCAAATGTAACTGACGTATTACAGAGAAAATAACGACTGTCGTGTCAAATGTAAGAGAAGTGGTTAAAAATTGACATGTATTCTATTCTGTTCGATTTTAATTTTAACATTATATAAATGTTAGAAAAATTAGTTCACACATTCTGGTGGTTAGATAAAGAATTTCGAAAAATTATGATCTTGAGGCGGGAAACGAACCCGCGTCCGCTTCTATCCGGGCAGGTGCCTGACCGCTCGGCCACCCAAGACACTAAGTAACTTGCCGAAATTCCTCTAACCTTTACACTTCACGTTGTAAGCCAACGAGTACCCTTACCGCCTCAAGATCATAATTTTTCGAAATTCTTTTTCTAACCACCAAAATCTATGTATTCTATTCGTTCGAATAGATTGCCTACAATGCCTACAGGGGCAAAACGGCCTTCCCTATGGATGGAACAATACCTAAAGGGAGAATCAATGTGATTATTATAACAAAATAGAAAAAGTTATAGAATATGAGACGAGACGAAAATTCTTAGCATTGAATGGGTTCACCGTGCCGGTGCCGGGTCCATACTAGGATTCGAATAGGAATAGAAGAGGTCCCCTCTTGGCAGATGGCTACACCCGTACAAAGCCTTGGGGAGTATTGTAAAATGATTCGTCTGTGTTTCAATTTCAAAGTCGAAGTAGACTTAAGCTGGTTTACAATAAGAATCATCGAACAGAATGTAAAATATCTAGAAGAGATACAGATCTTCGAAGATTCTCGAAGCTGGTGGTCCAACTAAATTCATGTTCTACCTATAAAACTGTAGGTGTCTTTAAATTTTAATCATAGCATCAATTAGTGTAGCCTTTTTTTAATTCAGCCCATAAGCGATTGGCGTCAACCAATATCGCCCCACGGACCAATAACAACAAATAATGACTGGAGTTAATTAAACGCATCTATTTTTATTGCCTTAAAAAATTCAATATACGTTATTAGGCTAATTTTCGTTATTAATGGTCTATTAAGATTGAATTTCATATGTTGTAAGGTTTTTAAAATACTATTATGCAAATATTATTAGTTCTTAATAAACGGTTTGTTGTACATGTATTATGGATTCGACAGGCGGGCCGGGCTGCCCGCGGTTTCACGTATAGCTAATTACAATAAATATAACAGGCATTAGGATTGATCACATCGGTAAAGTTATTCTTGTTATTTATCGAAACTAATAAAAGTGATGTACGGTTATCGGCGCGGATTTGTGTTTTTATATTGTTTGCTGGTGTAGGGAACGGATACGTCGCCCGTCCGCCTGATCGGATATCCCTAAACGGTTGATATTTGATTTGTGTTATATTGATATTTGATGTGTTGATATTACTTATTACACTTTAAATTGTATAATATACATACATCACACCTTTATAGTAGTAGGCAAAGGTGAATTAACACTTTCTGCAATTATATTAGGTGGCGAGCTAGCCTACTGCCATCTCATAGACCAAAGGTTTCTTTTTATATCGCCATGGGTTTGTTTTAAGAGTTTCTTGTCCGTTCTTCTCAGAACAAGTCCTCCTAGTAGTTTGCGAACGGATGGCGTATCTTATCGCGTTATATAATGGAAACCTTTTGATTGCGACACACACGTTTCCAATATTTAAGGCTTAAGGTATAATAGACATACCTACCCCTAACACAAATGGCTACGTCGTTGGTTTGTTTGCTGTTGAGGTGGTATACCAACTAAATCCCTATATTCATTACTAAAAGACTTTGGCTTGTCTAGAGCTTTCGTAAGTTCTCACTGGAACGTGTGTCTAAGGCTAGGTAGATAGATAAGATCTCTTTTAGAGATAAGTTCGCCCTTGCAAACTATTGTATGTGACTAATTTTATTATGTGTGTTTATGTGAAATGCAATGAAATGAAATATGTTTATTTGTTAGAAACATGGTACATGGTCAGATGTTATATGGTATTTCTTAGTCTCTTAACATGTTTCGCTGAGAATTCAGCATACAAATATTGGTTTACAATAACAATTATTATGGTTGTGCATGGTATGTGAAATAAAGAGTATTATTAAGTTGGAGTGGCGAAGGTGAATGTTGACATGTTGTGAAGATATCCTGCAAACCTACTCTTGGGTCACTAGTCCTAAGAAAATATTTATTATGTTTAATTATTTCTAACTAGTGGTCGCCCGTGGCTTCGTTCGCGTTATTGTTATATTTTATAGCGTTCCTCGATAAATGGACAGTCCAATACCAAAAAAAAATTCAATTTGAGTCAGAAAGTCGTTCCTGAGATTACCAACCAAACAAACAAACTCTTCAGCTTTATAAAATTAGATAGTATAGATGTGTAGTGCTCGAGCAAATATAAGAGAGCAAAAGTTGTTGCTTTATTCTGATATTCAACTCCATTATCGGATATTATCGTATACCACCGGCGCTTCCCGGCCTCCTCATCACTAGAGCAACGACACGCGGAGTGCGCTCACACAGCACTCATTATTTACGGCGTTTATTGGGCTGGAGCCTGTGTGCCGATATAAACCATCACCTGAGGCGACACAATACACGACAGCGGCGCTATTTACACTCGCTCGTAATTTTGAGAATGCTCTTTTGGGCGATTAAAGTTTCATTGATTTATTTTGAGTGATTTTATGAATTGTGTTTCAAACAAACCAAAGCTCACTCGAAGGACCATATTGTCTAATGGGATGACGTAGACGATTTCGTACAGTAATAATACAGTATATAGGTACACTTGAGACCAATGAAAGCGGGTCACGTGAAAATCTCGGAACCTAGAATGCCAGCTAAGTGAAATACGATGCACAATGACAAGTGACTTTCAAGCCGTTTCAGTCTACCCTTGAAATGCTTAACCTGTCCGTCTGCTTTGATATTATTCTTAATTAGTGAGAGTGATCTCATTAATTGAGAATAATATCTAGCAAAAGCAGACGGACAGATAAAGCTTTCGGGATACAGATTTACTCCATTTAGATTAGGTAACTATTTAGGAAAACTTATAGGCAACATGTATAGATAACATTAATGAATAAATTAGAGCCAATTACAAGGTTTCACATAATATTTTTACCAAATATAGTAATAAAATAACTTTAGATATAAAATGCTGCAGGAAGAAATTCTTTCTCTACTAAAGGAAGTTAAAGTCTATATTGCTGCCAGGATTATTAAATAATTTAAGATCTAATAATAAATTAATTTTAAAGGTAATTAGTTGATGCAAATGGTACAGTCAGTAAGTTAGTATGTCGCGTTGTTTTCCTAATTATGTTTGACTTTGTATATGTCGACTGTGGTCTCGCACGGTTCCAGCATGTGACCCCAACTGACAAGGCTCGTTCAGGCGACTTATGGGGATAATTCACGTCAACAATACACTTTATTAACAGTTAGTTATGCCCGCGTGATGATATCGCACCTACAATTAAATATTAATATGTGCCGTGGGCGTCTCGACACGATTTATGAGCGTTTAACGGGGTTTAACAATGTGTATGTTAAAGGTGAGATATGTTAGCGTGTCGCGTATGGGACGTATTGCATAGATACCATCAGTTCGGGACATGTGCCTCTTGAAATAGGAAGGTTTTAATCAGGATTCGGTGGTACAACTGACAGTCATTTTGTCAATCGAGTTTACGTCAAACGGGCAGCGCAGGGCCGATTTGGAGATCAAAATCAAAGTCAAAATTCGTTTATTCATATCTGGTATGATAACAATAAACTTACGAATCGTCAAGACGCTACACATCGGCTAGATAAGGGTGGATAAATAGAGGAGTGCGCAGTATTTCTCAGTCCATAAAGATCGGTCTCCAAAACCCACCAATCGAACCGCCAACAGCCGTTGGTTCCGGCTGCTGCATCTGCAGTCGCTAAACCCACACTCCAGTGTCAGTGAGTCATTAAAGGGCTGGTGGTGATAATGATGATGATGATGACTAAGTTGTTGGTGTAGGTACCAGTCATTAATTGTTACCTCCTGTATTGCGAAGCCCTACCACAACCGAACTCGCATGCAGCCCCGTAATCACTCATCTAATTAATTCGCAGGCCCATTTCCGAGCCGTTACTTATGAATATTCCACGTTTCCAATTGATTGGTACCCGGCGAACGTAAACATGTCTCGCTCGCTCTCATAAACTGTAAACGGATATTTTTAAACGACCCGATATTTAATATTTATTACCGGCCCGACACCCAATATGAGCCGGGGATTGGTATAAATCTCAGCAACCATTGATCGCGGTACATCGATAACTGCAATACTTACGTGTGTAGGTACCTCTACGTAAGCATGTTGATTTCTTTCTGTTTTCTTGTTTGATGTAATTTGGTGTTTTGACCAGCGTTCACGAGCTCTCACAGTATCTTACCAAATTCGGGGAGGCGAAGTCGAGTATTGACTAGTTCAACTAGTTGTCAAGGGGCCCCTAAACCTTGGGTCACAAGTCCCAGGCGCTGCCACACTATGAACCGGGCACGGTAAATCCATGGAATGCTTACGTCACATCTTACGAAGAGTTATCGTCACATCTTAAGTTAGCACACCGAATTTTGCACACTCCAAACATAGGAACCTTTTCAATGAACATGGAATTTTCAGTTTTTCTGTTTTTTTGTCTAAAATAGTTACATTTGTTTAATAAAATATATTACGTTATTTAATCACATAACATGGCAAAAGAAATTAAACTAAATCTACTTATGCTTTCTTTCCTCGCAGTCAACGTAAAATTCATAAGGGTCCACTATCCTATATGCCCAAGGCCTCCGATAGGTTGAAGACGGCCCTGATTGTAATAATACATACATACATACATAAATCACGCCTAAATCCCTGAAAGGGTTGGCAGAGGTGAATTAACACACACTTTTCGCTAATTATGCTCGGTCCCATGTAACAGGTGGCAGGCCTATTGCCATATATTGGGCACATAAATCGCAATACAAATTTATATTGCTAGGTGGTATGAGAGAAGTGCTGCTGCCCATTACGCATTGCTGTCTTTACCCTTATTGTCAGGTAAACCCCACCACAAGGTAGCCTTATTCGCCCTGCCCTGTTCCCAGTCTATCTGGGGTCGACGCAGTATGTTTCCTCTTCCATTCATATCGGTCAGACGTCATCAAGCCATCCACTCCCTTTTGATTCATACTTATTATTAATTACACCGTACGTAAAGGTGCCAGTGATGAATGAATGTATCGAAAAGAGACAGACCATGTCGAGAGACCGATGAACGGAGAGAGTGATTGGAAATATTCCAATCCATAGTGCTCAAGGTTTTGGCTTAGGTTTTACAGTCGGCCGCCTGCTCGACACCAACCCTCTTTGGGTATGCTGTTGTTGGTGGTTTGCCCTCCACCATTCGGGTACTCCAAGGTGCTTATTGGACTACACCGGGCAATCTCCCTTGGTCGACTTTTACGACACCCATTGGATGAGTCGAAGCTGGCCTATTCTACGGTCCTATTTGTTCACTCCCAGGCCACCATAGAAGACTAAGCCACAGAACAGTAAAATACTACTTTCTCTGTTCTGTGGCCTATAGTGTTGGTCAAGCAATCTGGTCACGCTGGATGCGAATTTGAAAACCCATCTGTCTTCTCGGCTGAAATGAAGAACTCTGAAAATAAAATGAGTACTTTTTGCAGCTGAGGTTGACAGGTAACCAAAGTTGTCTAACTGCCGCACTCAGAGACGTCAATTAACTTTAATGAGTATTTAATGTCAAACATTTTCATTCAAATCTAGACCATAGACCCGGCAAGAATAGCGACTAGTTTTGAATTGTCATTTTTTGACGTTAAGTACTCCTTAACGTTATTTGACGTCTCTGAGTGCGGCAGTAAACCTCCAATATCCACTTTCCCAAAGTAATCTTTCGTCTTAACGAAAAAATGTTAAGCCAAGAAATATAATCCTTTAAAATCTAATATTGTGAGCGTGATATATGGGATCGTCTGTTCACATATAGGAAAGCAATAAATCTTATCTAACTATTAAGATTTATGATTAGGAGGTTAGAGAAATGTTTATTAATCGATTACATATTTTATTCATTAATTAAAACTGTCAAGGTGGTAGTGAATGGTGTTAAAGAGACATAAATATGGCTTCAATTTCATCGTGAATAAATATTATAAAAACTAAAAAGGTCTTTTATTTACAAAAAAACGTTCAAAGATATTCTACTGTTAGGCAGTCGGCCGGCTGAAAAGAATGAGCAGTATGGATCGGAATGAAATTAGTCTTGGTTTATCGGTATTTCATCACTTTTCTGTATATTCATTCATTAGTATGACTGTTTCTGTGTGATGGATAATTTAATTAAAAGGCAGTGGATGGCTCCATGACGTTTTACCGATATGAATGGTATACAAAACAATGCCTACAAAGCCTACTAATCTACGAAGAGGTATAGATAGAGCTGTATTATTTACCCATATTAAGAGAATTGTAAAGCTGTAAATTCTAGTACAAAAAGCGATATTTTCGCCCCGTAAACATAGTCCAATTGTAATAATTTTTGAATAATAAATAAATAAATGTTTGTACACTCACACTTATCATCTATTCCAAAGTAAGTAGCCTAAGCACTTGTGTTATGGATACTAGATGACTTAATAATAATTTAATATAATTTTGTATATAAATGTTGAAAATATACTACATGAACATATACACAACCATGACTCGGGAACAAACATTAATGTGGTCATCACAAAGTTTGCCCCTACCAGGATTCGGACCCGGGACCTCTTGGCCAATACCCAGCAATCTGAGCATTCGACCAAGGCGGCCGTGAATATGTTGTAATTATTATAAAAAACTAGGTTTATATGTTTTTAGTTTTATGAAATAAAGCTTACGATAAAAGTTGATAGCATCGATTTTTGATATAAAATTTTCCTTTAGTATTCGATTTTAATTTTAACATTATATAAATGTTAGAAAAATCATGAGTGTATTGTAATCATACCAGATGTGAATAAACGAATTTTGATTTGATTTGAGTACAAAGAATGAATGACATTTATAAAGGAAGGAATGTTTGAAATTTATTTCCAAATTGCGAGGTACCCGTTGGCTTACAACGTGAAGTGTAAAGGTTAGAAGAATTTCGGCAAGTTAATTGGTGTCTTGGGTGGCCGTGCGGTCAGGCACCTGCCCGGATAGCAGCGGACGCGGGTTCGATTCCCGCCTCAAGATCGTAATTTTTCGAAATTCTTTTTCTAACCACCAAAATCTTCCTTTAGTATTAAATTATTATATTGTTTTAATTTCACTAACCTGAATTTATTAAAAAGTAAAATGTATAGAATTGGAGTTGTACTAAATCAAAAAAAATGCCAAAATTTTCTCATTTTGCAAAGTTTTAGGGGAATGAAAACGTTATCGCTCTGGACAAGTAGGAAATGTAGGCAAATTAATATAACGTGCGCCTCACAACAATCAAACATAACAAAACAAATTATCATTACCTAATTAAAACGAGTTAAACGAAAAAACCCTGAGATTGTTTATCTACTATAAATAACACATAAAACCGAAATTGAGCACTTTCTTAAACTAATACGTCTTAAGCTTCTGTTTAATTCGAAGTGCTTCGTTAGTATTTGTCCAATATATTTCATCTTGCTAATCTGTATGAGGAAGGTCCATAAATCAGTGGTGCGCAGACGCACCGCCAATGGCATCAAGAGATTGGCCACAGGGTCTTCAGTACACGTGCAGATAATCTGGACAGTCATAAATCACGCATTTGTGGGCCAATTACTGATTTACGTGTGTATGTACAATCAACAGCATATTAAGTCAGACAGATTCAAAGTGATGTGCCGTGTGGTGACGGCAGAGTAGAATACAATTGTCACCACCCCAAATCTCTCCAGTGGGTGTCGTACAAGGCGACTAAGGATAAATCAATGATGAGGAATGGGCAGCAGCGTTCCTCTAATACCACCTAGCAATAGCAATGTACTGCGACTTTTGTGCCCGATATATGGCAATAGGCTCGCCACCTATTACATGGGACCTAACATAATTGGCGAAACGTGGGTGCTAGTTCACCTCTGCCTACCCTTTCGGGGATATAGGCGTGATTTATGTATGTAGATGCAGCCAGCCCGGCTAGCATGACGCCCAAACACAATATGATATAGCCATTTATCGGGTTGAACTTACAAAAATCATTGGATTTTCGACAGTTCAAAGTGATAAATGGCTATATATCTTTATGATATAGTCTTAGAGGCTTATTCAATTAATCAATTCAGGCTTTTTCATGTGTTAAAATCAATGTTTTTTGACTGTTTTGGCTAGGTATATCATATCGTGTTTCGGTGGTCATGATAGCCGGGCAGGATCGACGGCTTAACGCGCTTTCCGATTGATGCTGATCGTACCCACTAATAATTCAAAATGATTTACACTCACCACAAATACAAATCTCTAGCCGACTCCCTCCGACAGTTTTGTAGAAGTGGAAGATTTATAAAGTTTTCTCAATACTTAAACGGCTGTTAAAGTCCAACCCGTCTACCGGGTTACGTTAAACAGAATTGGGAATACGCTAGTGCTGTCGAAGTGCCGGCCCTTTTATCTTATCGATACTAATGTGACATGTGGATGCCTACACGTGGAAAATTCCACACAGACACAAAAACCAATTTTTAAGAACACGAGTATGAAAATGTATGCTGGCTCCTCCTCTCCTATTCTCTCTCCTGGCCTGGGAGCGAACAAAAAACGTAGAATAGGCCAGCCCCAACTCATCCCGTGGGTGTCGTAAGAGTCGACTAAGGGAGATTGCCCGGTGTAGACCAATAAGCACCTTGGGGCACCCGAATGGTGGAGGGCAAACCACCAACAACAGCGTACCCAAAGAGGGTTGGTGTCAGGCAGGCGGCCGGCTGTAAAACCTAAGCCAAAACCTTGAGCAGTATGGAATGGAATGTTGTCATTCTAATCACTCTCTCCGTTCATGGGTCTCTCGACATGGTCCCGTTCAGTCTCTTTTCTATAGGTACATTCATTCATCACTAACACCATTACGGTGGGATGGATGATATGAATCAAAAGGGATTGGATGGCTTGATGGCGTCTGACATATGAATGGAAGAGGAAACATACTGCGCCGACCCCAGATAGACTGGGAACAGGGCAGGGAGAAGAAGAAGAGTATGAAAATGTAATATACATAAATTAAATATTTGAGCCCTTGGATTACCCCCAACTAATACGGTAAAAAATTTTTGCACCTGTAAATCGGTTGTAGCGTAATTATACTCTGCATACCCCTTCAGGGACAAACAGACGCAATTTATGTTTTTATGGTAAATACAAAAAATTAGAAATAATTGTGTGTTTGTTATTTCTTGAGAGAATATGAGGACGTTCCGGCATAATAATTTATATCTTTGATAATGACAAAATGCAATTTATATAAAACCTTTGCCACCTTCATAAGTTTTAGACAACAGTAATTATTATTGTTATGACCTTTATAAATATAAGTTTCTCCAATCTAAGCCCTAAACAAAGTTTCTGATAAAGATATTCATTGGATCTATCGATGAATACTATCGATAGTTCAACATTACTATATTCTATCATCAAAATTAGTCGATCGCCCAAACAAGATAACATCCCGGGCATCGGCCGACTCTTTAACTCGAGCCTAAATTAGGTGTTTATTTGATTAATACTTATGTTTGAAGCGCGGTTTGATGATGGAGTTGAAAGTTGGTGCTGTGATAACAACAGCAATAGTTCATACAGTAATTATTATATTGTAGAAGAACAATTAATTCTGCCTTTGCTTTTTTTAATGCCTAAGGAGCGAATGAATGACGTAGAATGTCTCAGCCCCGAATCACCCAGCCGGAGCCAAGTGTATTTTTCTCTTCTATTCGAACGAATAGAAGACAAAATGTCAATTTTTGAAATACATACCTACATGCATAAATCACGCCTATATCCCCGAAGGGGTAGGCAGAGGTGAACTAGCACCCACGTTTCGCCAATCATGCCCATGTAATAGGCGGTCGCTATTTTGTTTTCTATGTAATACGTCAGTTTCATACATAGTAGGTATTCTTCGTTCGCATAGATTGGTCACTTGGAGATTGCACGGTGAATTACTATAAACGCCTTGGGTTGGGTTAAGGCATCCGTATGAGCCAACCATTTTTGTTTCTATCGAAAGAATGTAAAATTTGGGAACTACTCTTACATTTGACATGACGGTCGGCATGGTGTTGACTTGAAAAAAGTCCTACCACCAACCAAACAGAGTACACATTTGTACTCCCCTGGGGATCGAACCCGAGACCTCGGGGTCTTAATTCTGGAGGGCGAACCATTAGACCACGGAGGTGGTTAAAGCGGTTATTACTCTAGTATAGAGTAATAACGCTTAATGGGAACGGTATGCTCTAGACTAAAAGTGTGCTCTAAACTTTTCCGAAAATTGTGCACCCGATATTTCCTCAATACCATAAATCTTCTGCTCAAAAAATAACGCTACACCGGCGACGTGAAGTAAGTACTCGTAATAAAGCACGTATTGGTTCGATTCCGTGGGTGATGCGGTAAACAGGAGCTCTTGATGCGACGAGCCGGGCTATATCGAGCGAGCGGAGCCAGGTGTGCGCGACAGTACAAATAAACTGATCAGTAATTCCGGGCTTACAGTTGTTCTGGATAGGTTTCCTACCGTTTAACACGAATCAATTGGTCACCAATAATAGAATAGTTGAATAGATTTCACAGAGCCGTGTGGCATAATAATACAGGGAAGGGAGTAACATTAACAACGGAGCACAAGAGATCTCTTGACTCTTCCAAACTTAGGGTAGACTAGAATGTCACAAAGTTTTATATGACACAAAGTAAAAACGTTTTGTAAGTTCTTACCTCGGGCGGTAAAAAAGAATGCTTCAAATCGCATATTATCGCGCTCACCTTAGGCTCAGGCGTCAAATTGAGATCTGAGACATTCTTCGTTTCACCGCCCTGGGTAATAATAAATGCACTATTATCATTGATATTTAAAATCAGCTAAAAAAGAGTGGTTGATTACCTAATTGCGGTGTATCTAAACAATCCTAGGTTTTGGTAGTGCAAACAGGCACCAGCTACTGTTGCCAGTTTTTTAACCGGGAATCTTAAAACTCTACTGCCGCACTCAGAGACGTCAATTATCTTAAATGGGTACCTAATGTCAAAAAATTTCAATTAAATCTAGACCAAAGACGCAGTAAGAATAGCGACTAGTTTTGAATTGTCATTTTTTGACATTAAGTACTCATTATCGTTATTTGACGTCTCTGAGTGCGACAGTAAATAAAAAAATAAAGCCGTTTGTCGACAGGAAATACGCCGAATCGAATTAATAGTCCAGTCTGTGTCTATTTGTTCTATCCTTATCGTGTAAATCGATTTTTCAATATGCTTTTTTAACGCCTCTCGCACCACTTGGATTTGAACCAGACGTCCTCACTGAAACAATATTTTCGGCGCGCTATTGATCCGCCATTATTAGTTAGAACTAATATACCTACCTACCTGTATACTAACATACATAAATCAAGGTTGTTTCTCTTAAGGGGTAGGCTGCAGGGGAGTATTAATGCCCACATTTAGGTACCCCTTTATTTGTAGAGCTAGGCTGTTGGCCGATGGAACTTTAAAGCTTAAAGCGAAAACCTAGAAAATAGGAAAAAGGTCCTCAAGCCTTTCATTCGAGCACTCTCTTGGTTTCTCTACGGCAGGCATCACCCGAGGGGTCCAACTATCCTAAGGAGAGAGCCTCGTAGGGCGCTAATTTTTATTAGAGATATGTTATCCCCTCGTCTGTCACGCCACCTCATTGAGGTCGATGTCAAAAACCGCCTATCTGTCAAGCCGCCTCCTGGAGGTCGATCGCTCCTACATTGTATTAAAGCACAACTCACGCGATTTATTTTATTTATTACTGTTCTGACTTATTCAACGCGTAAAGAAAAGAACAAGGTCGGCATATAATGACACATGACAACCAAACGGCGCCATTTTAACTGAATTGAATGAGTCACTAGTTGTACCTACTCGAGCTGCCTTTGTGTTTTCATAGAACTGTCAAAAACTTCAAAAATTCATTTCAACATAGAATTAATAACATATTTCCAGTATAATTGTATTAATGTGTGCATACACTCGATAGCTTGTTTCATAACGATTTCAGAAACACAACATTTATAAAATAGCTTTCATACAACATTTTAGAGATATTTTCATTTTAAAAAGACGCGCCGTTTTTACAAGGGGTGGGGGGGGCGCCAGGTGACATAAAGCGCGAAATTCAAAAATGGCGGCGTATCACTGGAGGGGCTAAGACAACAACAATGAGATGTTATATGGGCACGGTTCGTCGGGAGCGAAGAGGACATTTTTACGTTTACCTATGGAAGACCCTACGTTGGACATTGGGTATAAGCGGTTTGTTCGCGTGGCATGGCAGCTACCCTGGACTATCACACCTACACATGTGATGTCAAGTGGTAGGTAAAGTATAAACAAACCTTCCTACGCACCAACCTAGACCGTCATAAAATTAAAAGATAGTCCATCATATTTTTGTCGTAAGAACACAAAGCTGCCTGTTCCAGCCATAAAGCGCACCCCCCTCGAAGAATGACTTAAGTCCTGGGGTCATAAATTGAATTCCACTCGCGGGCCCATATAAAACACATTAAACCGACAGTTTACTGTAAACAACTGCATTCGTAACATCAGTCAATGGTCGACTCCATATCTTGCGCGTACGCATAAAGAGGCCACGCCTACCTCGTTCGGGAGCCAATCGGATCGGTTAGGCACGCCCAATGGAGCGCAGGCGCCGATTCTTCGTAATCTTTGGAATTGGATTTAGTTTTTAATCGGCTCTCGTCGCTGGAGGTCGTGTGATGACGTCGTTGAGTGAAGTGAATACTAAGCTGAAGTTTAGCGTTGAGAGTATATTGGGCAGGTCCGATGAGGTGACAGTGAGTGAGCCTGCTAGGGCGCAGGAGCCCCCGTGCGCCGGGTGCGTGGCGGCCCTGTACCGCTGCTGCCGGGACGAGCCCCCGCTGCTGCAGCTGCCACTGCCGCTGCCTTACCCCCATCTGCACCCTGCGTTGCGGCCTACGACAGGTAACCTTTTGTCTAAGACTAGGTACTGTTAGGTACTATTTACCTGCTGGTGAATTGTCATGAGGCAGATCCCAGACTTTTCCCGCTTAAAGGTCTAGGAGGAACACCGGAGTGCTTTGTGCGCTGGGCGAGTCCCATACACGCCAGTCGCCTAGCTAGCGGCTGGTTTGGTGACTGGCGTAATGCATTCCACTCCGACAAAAAAAAGGGACCATTTACCTACTTGCTGATCCATCAATGGTTAAATCGCTGCTATAGCAAGAGGTCCCGGGTTCGTATCCTGGTAGGGGCAAATGTTTGTACCCGCGCAAAGGGTGCTGGTTCGAATCGAGTAATTTTTCGAACTTTTTCTAACCACAATATGTAGGTACATACAATAGTAGGTAGACAGCCTGTATACATTATCGGACGTTTAAATAGGTATGTACGGTTAATAATAGGGCTATTACCTAAGAGCAGGGCGATGATGATGATAAATAGGTCTTTACTAGAGATGTTCTTACTAGTCGGTAAAGCCGACTAATCGGCAACTTTTGTAGTCGGCTAATAGTCGGCGACTAGTCGGCAAAAAGCGCCGACTATCCGGCTTCGTACTTTCTATGTATTTCTCAATAAAATGTATTCAGAGTTAGTAAAACACCAGCAACCACGCAGGACTAGATATTTATAGGTATATAGCTAACATCATAAATGACATGGATTCTACGAGTTTTAATATTCGTTAGAAATTGCACACTAAACCCAAAAAAAAATCTAAACCATAAACCTAAAAAATTAACATTTCTTAGGAAATTATATTGGATTAATATTAACGTTATAAACACTTACTTAAGATGACAATGTATTCCGACAACTTTTTAGCGGGAAAAATTCGATTCCCGAGCGAAAGGCAGTGTACAAACGCTTTTGAAGAGTTTGTTGCCTCCCGTCCTGATTTTAACCAGAACATCAATAAACTGCTCGGAGTAAATAGAACTGGAGTAGCCATTAGTCAATTTCTCGTACATATTTTTCTGCCATTTTTTGCGGGGGGTGAGGTTACTACTACACTGAACGGCTGCACACAGATACAAAAACTTTTTGCGTATTTACAAACACACACATGCATAAAACGACACACATATTTAAAATTCACGCAAACATACTTAAAATAGTGTGTTAACGTTCTATTCAAACACACGAATGTCATTGTGTGAGTAGTGACATGACATAGCACGAGAATATCAATATCGATAAATCAGTTTCGTTCAATGAATGAATGCATTAATTTTGCGTTAGTATTCTTACATTATTAAAAATTAAATGATGATTTACACGCTTACTTTACAATCAGCCTTCTTTCGATTTTGCAAAGACACTCATATATGAAATCTATCTAAAACTTTGACAGATTTCGAAAGCTATATCAATCAAATACAAATTTATACTTAATAGCTTATTGCATTTAAAAAGTATTTACAATAGGTGTTATTATATATTTTCACTTTCAGAAATCACTGTGTGGACCCTTTCGCGTATAATCATAATGGAAAGGAGAAACCCTTAAACATTATTTTTAACAAAGCGATAGTGAATATAGTTAGATTTCTCGTATGATACTGGGAATTGTTAAATTTTAAGGGGAATCAAAAATCAAAATGTGTGGATCTTAAAAGTTAAAATAGTACATTATGTTACGAGTATGCTATGTTGGTCATTATATACGAGGCATTATTGCAAGCGCGAGCCGCAAGCGAACACGGTAAGGAAACTGAGTGTGTAATGACCAATGCATATGAGTTGCATACGACGTTTTTCAACACAATTGCGAGGAAAAAACAAATTTGTATTCTATAAAATCTTCTTCTATTGTTAGATAATTTCTGAAACTGAGACGGCTCAAAATTTACGGAACAAAAAGTACTTGTTCTTGTAGATGCCCAAGAGACGTGCCTATTACAAGCATCAACCCATTTTTTTCGTGTTCTTTAGGAAAACTGAAAATTATAATTAAAAATTAGCTGTTTCGGGAATGTGAAAGCTTACAGTATAAATACTAGCAATTAGGATACCGGCTAGGGGCAGAGGTATTTTTGCTTGAACTACACATACCGATCATTTCTGATTTTAATACTACAATAATATTTTCCAAAAGCTCCATTTATGTACGGAAGACTTTGGTGCCACATACCTAACTCCTAGTAAATCGAAGTATTGCACTTGGACCACCGGGTTTTTTAAAGGAGCTTTTAAATATTAATAAAAAATAAATTTAACTTAAATGTTGACAATGACATTTAGCTATCATCATACCAAATGGGATCAAAATCCGTCTCGTAGTTTATGCATGATGCGTGCACAAACATACATACAGACAAAATGTTAAAAAATTGGAGATTTTACTTCCTCTTCTCTCATACATACATACATAAATAAATCACGCCTATATCCCCGAAGGAGTAGGCAGAGGTGAACTAACACTCACGTTTTGCCAATTATGTTAGGTCCCATGTAAAATGTGGCGCGCCTATTGCCATTTATCGGGCACAAAAGTCGCAGTACATTGCTAGGTGGTATAAGAGGAATGCTGCTTCCTATTCCTCATCACTGATTTATCCGTAGTCGCCTTGTACGACACCCACGGGAGAGATTTGAGGTGGTGACAATTATATTCTGCTCTGCCGTGACCACACGGCAATTACTAACATCATATATGCCTTAAGGTCGACTTGACCTGTTTTATTCTATATCTCTATAGTTTTACTCTAGGATTTCAAAATTAAAGGAACTTCAATTCATAAAAGTATCATAAATTTAATCCATATTACAAAATGATCAATTTAATAGTCTGAATAAAATGCCGAAGTTAATGTATAACCTCAGGAACACAATGTATAGATTTAAATCATAATATATATTTTAAATTTAATGTTACTTTCATTCATTCATTCATTCATTACTCCCTCGTAAAATCGCAATATCGATGACGTGACATCACTATTAATGAAGTGCAATTCAATTAGGGTTGCTGATTACAACAAAAAAAAACAATTTGTGCTGTGGCTCGAAAAAAAATTTAGGTTTCTCAGAAATAATCGGCTGTGCTGGTACCTTTTTACCCTTGCTTATTTTATAAAGTCAGGGACGCTGTATATGCTACAGCATAGGTACTCTTAATGTTTATGAGCGCCGCCCAGCATGAATAAAGGGCAAAATAGTCTTATTCTTATTTTATTTTATTAATTCACTAATGATTTTATATTTCCATGTAGTGTGGCAAAAAATAAGCTTCAAGCGGTCGCAAAAGTGTAGGTAGGTATGTACTTAATACTAAACTAAATATAAACACGCAACGTATATTGTTAAAACGAAATTATAATTGGTAATTAATTAATACGAAATGACAAAATTACAATTATTTATTAACAACAAACTTTTTTAAATTATTGTCTAATTAATTGAAATGCGATAATGTTCAACCCTAGGTAGTCTCGTGGGGAGTGCGCTGGAAGATCGTTTGATGACGTCACGGCCGACTCCCCACGAGACTATGGCTCGAAATTTGAAATTGTAGTATGCTAAAACATGAAATTATGAAGTAAATAAATATCAAATCTTAAAAATAATACTTAAAAATGAAATGTGACGCCATCTTTTTGAATACTAGATGTTTTCGAATTTTTTTAACGCTAAAAAACAGCACAGGCAGGCATTTTAGTGGGAGCTCTGCACGGCAAGACGTTCTGATTATTGTGGTTTTAAAATGGCGGCTCAACTAGTTTTATATAACGCACAGGCATCCGATGCTTGTGCGTTTGGCAGAGGGGAATGTTAGGCAAAGGCTACTCCAGTTCTATTTACTCCGAGATAAACTGCCATTGCGTTGGCAAGAATGCATAGATTCCTTTGCATAAACGAAATAAACAACCCGGCTAGCATGACCACCGAAACACGATTATGATATAGCCATTTATCACTTTGAAATATTAAAAATTCAATGTTTTGGACAGTTCAAAGCGATAAATTGTATCATATACATAGGTATGCCCTGTTAGCAATTCAATTCGCCTTGAACTGTTAAAAATTAAATTTTTTACTCCTTAAAACGATATTTACGGTTTATTTAAAGCGATATTTACTGTTTAAAGCGATAAATGGCGTGCTTCAGTGGTCATGCCAGCCGGGCAGACCATAAAGTGGACTTTGCGCCCGCTACGCGTTCGGAAAATCCCACTTCCTGGTAAGGGGGTGATACCTAATAAAACTATGATCTTACCTCGGGTCATAAAAAAGAAAGCCTCAAGATCGCATATTTCCCCTTGACTAGGGATCGGGCGTCAAATAGTTGCGATCTGCGGCATTCTTGGTTTTATCACCCTTGGTAGCACTTGGTAGGTATATAATCTACTTACTATTATGGCCCGCTACGCGTACGGAAAATCCCACTTCCTTGTCATACCTACCAATTTTTACTCTTATACCGCCTAGCAATATACTGCGATTTACGTGCCCGATAGATTAAAATAGGCTCGCCACCTATTAGGCATATAGTACCTAACCTAATTGGCGAAACGCAGGTGTTAATTTCACCTATGCCTACCCCTTCTCAGTACAAATATGCGCGACTTATGTAACAATATGAAGGTGTATGAATGTTTTAAATAGCATCATCCCCCCCACCAGTGTACCGGCTGCCGCCACCGTCACCGCCCCCCCAGCCGGCCGCCCGCTGTGACGTGACCTCCAGTGGCAAACGCAAGCGGTCCTGGTCTCGGGCTGTCTTCAGCAATCTTCAGCGCAAAGGTCTGGAGAGGAGGTTCCAGATACAAAAGTACATCACCAAGCCGGATAGGCGGCAGCTGGCTGCCACCTTAGGGTTAACTGATGCTCAGGTTGGTTGTGAACCCAGCAATCATCAGCAGCCCTTTAATGTCAACACTGCTATACCCCATTCGCTAATGGGCTTGAGACAAAATGTAAGCAATCTTGAACTGTCTCTTTATCTACGAAATGCTCTCAAAAACAAGAAACGTGTATTCTAAAGTAAATCATCAATAAATAGACAAATAAAATTGTTAGCTGCTTTGAAATATTAGTGTTAGTTACACATTTTTATTTTTATATTTTATAAGACACATTAGACACAACAAGATTGTTCATATTTTGTTTCAAGCCCAAGTGAATACCCCATTCACTTGGAAATACACCCGATAGATTGAAGAATATAAGAAGAATAGGCGTCACGGGTAACTAGGTCTAAGATAAAGGGAATTAAATATGACACGAGATCCGTCAAAACAATTATAATAAAAACAAGAGAAATTGGGTGTGGTTACGGACGGTGTGGATACGTTTTGACACCCACGTTTCGCCAACTATTATCAGTCATTAATTATGATCATCACCAGCCTATTAATGTCCCTGCAGGCGTTCAAGCCTTCCCTATGTATGGAAGAAGGAGATACGTCATAACCCACCACGCTGGCCCAGTGCGGGTTGGTGGGTATTAACGACTGCAAATGCATCCGGGGCCAACGGCTTAACGTGCCTTCAGAAGCACGGGGGAGTTCGAGATAAAAAAATTTTGCTCAGCCATCCAAAGATCGGCCTTAGCGAACATTGCTTAGTTTACGCAATCGCATGCCACTGAGCTAGCGAGCTCCTACGCTTACGGGCCCAGCCATGTTAAAATACAAAGAGGTTAGAAAAATTTCGAATAAGAAGTCTTCTCACTGCCCTTATCCCGCTCTAGGCAGGGTCGGTTGGCACATGTTTCTTCTTCCACTCCTGTCTGTCCTTCGCCAATTTCTCATCGTCTCCTCTCGCTATATAATAGCTAATTCTCCTTTATACAATCCATCTCTTCTTCGGTCTTCCTCTCCTTTTACATGCTTCCATGTTCATACCTAACATTCTTCTACCAATGTAGCTTTCATCATAGGCAAGTCCTGATAAAACCTAGCCGTGTGGTGACGGCAGAGTAGAATACAATTGTCACCACCCCAAATCTCTCCCGTGGGTGTCGTACAAGGCGACTAAGGATAAAACAATGATGAGGAATGGGCAGCAGCGTTCCTGTTATACCTACCACCCAGCAATATACTGCGACTTTTGTGCCCGATAAATGGCAATAGGCTCGCCACCTATTACATGGGACCTGACATAATTGGCGAAACGTGGGTGCTAGTTCTCTGCCTACCCCTTCGGGGATATAGGCGTGATTTATGTATGTATAAGTCCTGATAATAAACGACAATATTTTGTCTGACCGCTATTTAAATACTTATTGGTATTAATAATATTTCTAAAATTGATTTATCTAATGTCATGGTGATAATATAACGAGGAATGAGCGCATCGATCCTGGTGCACCATCTTCAGGATGAAATTGAAATCAGTCGACAAAATGTTACAGGACATTTTAACCGTTATAGTAACAATTAAAATCGTATTGAAACATTAAGCAATAAAATACGAGAACGCAATTATTGAACGCTGCAGTCGACGCACTTTGCGCGTGATTGTACCTACAGCGTTCTACCTAGCCACGCGCACCCGTCCGTCCGCTTAGCAACCCGCGAATTACGAACGATTTATATCATTTTAATTAATATAAAGAATAGAAAGAAGAATTTAATTCTAATACTTTTCTTATGGAAATTTTATATTTAATTTTTTTTAGTTTTATGTTCAAGACCATAATTTTTCGAAATTCTTTTTCTAACAACCAAAATCTTTGTACTAATTTTTCTAACATTTATATAATGTTAAAATTAAAATCGAATAGTTTGTTTTTAATCCGTATTTTCCAGTTTCGAGTAAAAGAAAAGGAAAATATTGATACTTTTTTGTCGTTATAGATTTGTTTTCACTAATATAATCTTTAATAGCACTAGAACCCCCCATAAAAATTTGTCGATTCATTTCGATTTCACCCTGTAGTCTACCAATTTTTCTGGCTTGATTTTCTTTGTAAACATTTTTATTTATTTTATATGCCTTCACACCAGGTGAAGGTGTGGTTCCAGAACCGCCGCATGAAATGGCGGCATACCAAAGAGGGTCGCGGGGGCGGCATGCCGCCGCGGCAGCCGGACCAACAGGACGACAGCGAGGACATCGACGTCGACACGCTAAGCGACTGACACTAGGGCATTGTCTCTTCATAAGTATTATTATAGCGGCCGATCCCGCGGCATAGGCAGACCGCGCCTCCAAATCGACTTACCTCCTTGCTCCCTCGGGTACACAGCCTATAGCGGGGGATTTACTACCCATGCTAGGGGGGTTCGCTGTTGGGCAAGGTTAGGCTAGTCGCTTAAAAGCCGACCGTGTCTTCAGCCGGGAATTCATACCTGCCGGAACTCGCTTCTATTAGGTCTGTGCGATGTTTGCCTAGTGTAGGACAGTCACAGGCAGTCTGGCCTATACAAACGAGGTCTACGCGGGCATGTGCGTGAAATGATTTCCCCGCTTTAGCCTAGTGGCACACGATACAAAGTTTATATCGAACAAATGTAAATTTTAAAAACTACTCTTCCATTTAACACGACGTTCACCATGTTGTGTAAATGTCAGTTTCATACATTTGTGTGTTATTCGTTCGAAAAACTTTAGTCTCTTCACAAATACTGGAGCAAGCGCAAGCAAATAAAAACGAATTTAAAATTTGTTTTATAGCAAAGAAAGCTACTATTATTTAAGTGCCATATAAAAAATATGAGTTTATAATAGTCATATTCGTTACTCATCCGTTTTCTTGGCAATACATCCTCAAATTGGATTAGGAGTGCTTTAGTCATAATCCAATTCGGTTACAGAACCTAGCCGTGTGTCATATTAATATGTACAACCCTTTGGCTCTCAATATACTATACTATGTAAATGTATTTTAAGTGATAATATTACCATTTTATTTTTTGTACATATATTAGTCGTATAAAAATAATTTATACTTACTTATTTTACTATAATTGAATGTAAAGGTTGTAAAAGACGTGTCATTATAATAAATCTACTGTAATATACTATAAAATTTATAAATTTTATTTTGGTTTAAATGTTTATTATGTTTATTATTACGAGTCTAAACACTAAAGAAAACTAGCATGTAACTTGTAAAACAAACTTATTTATTTAAGATTAAGACTGATATAATTATATACATATTAAAGAGTACCACAAACGATTGCTGTTTCATTACAGCGTTCACGTTCGTAACTTACCGTGTGTACACACTGATATACAACTAGAGGCTGGCCACAACCTTATTCACATAAAACAATCCACATATGGATACCTTAATTGGCAAACTAGCTAACTCCAATATGGGCAAATTTTTCAGGACACTTAAAATGTAATTCTAATTATATTTTTGAGTACCAACTACTCATTAAAAAATCTAAAACACCGTTGGTAGATATTATTGTATTCAATTGTTTTATTGTAGTTGTAGTACTCATTCTTGCAAATCACGTCGAATTAGTTATATTCAATCTTAACTAAATAAATTTTTGACAATATGTGGAGTTAGTTGGTTTGCAAATGAAGGCTCGATGCTTCATATACAATCGAAAACAGGACAAGCTTCACAAAATTACCATTTACAGTGCAACCAATTTATCATGGCAGGCGGCGAAGTACGGAACTAAATTGTTTCCATACATTTTGACATTTCTATAAGACTCTTTGTTGACGACTAGCGACATCAAAAATACCAACATAAATTGGACGTATTATAGCAACTTTGCTGTCAAGTTTGAAATATTTTCGAATGTCCACATTCTTATTTTCCATCAACATTCCGTGAAAATATAAATACAGGATTGAATTAGAAGGAATAGCTATAATTTTAACTTTTCTTATCAGTTTCAATGACATACATACCTATGACTTCTAAAGTGCATTAAAATGGATACAGTTCATACATTGTTGGATATACGAATTATAATTATGTAGAGAATAGCTATTCAGATAAATGCTTATGAAACTATGATATAACATCCCATGATATTGCACAAAATTTGTTAGACAACTATTGTATAAACAATATTAATATTATTTTAACAAGGTACACAAAGAATTCACTATGCAAAGACAGCTTACAGAGTAAACTTGAGCTAATTTTTACTGGGTTTATCTCTTTCGAAATATAATTTATTATTATTGATTTTTAATCAACTATATTGATGATTGAAGTTGAATGGAATTTGTGTTGTTATAAACAACTAGATTGCATAACAATTTTGTAATTTAGTATTACATAAGTTAACTTAAATAACATGGGCTACTTAATTGACTTGCATAGCCAAATATCATAAAACACAAACTTCATGACATGACATATTATTACAATTTTGTACAATCATAGACAACAATTAAATTTTAACATGTAAAACCAACTAAAACAAAACTGATTGAAATATTCGTTTAATAAATATATACGTTTTACTCTCACTAAACTAGATTTTCTGAACTGTAACAACAAGAATACGTTTCTTGGCTGCAAATTCGGATTTTACACTGTAAACTATCTAAGAATCTATTTAACTGCCGGACTCAGAGTTAATTTTATAAGTTAAGGGTTGCTCAATAGGATTTTCGTTAAATTAAAACAAGTTCCTGTCGATTCAATGGTCTAGATTTGATTTTTACTCCTTTATCATTAATGATTACATTTTACCCCCTTCCTGCCACTATTCTAAATCTCTCACTTATGTCTGCACTGTCTTAAATTGAAATAATCTTATAAAATCTATGCTAAATTCTCCTAAATATATCTTGGGCTCTAACGCAAGTAATTAGAAGTAATTAATAATGTTAATTGAAGTTTCTGAGCCCGCACTCGCTATTAGCGTATTTCATTTTTAACTCGACCTTTCAGTCTTAGTTCAATATCAAAATACCCAGTAGAGAAGGGGTTGGTTCACTTCAATGTCAATAATCCACAAGCTTGACTTTATTTCTGGAACTGTCTTCCCTGTTGTCTTCGGAGTCGTGGTGTCTGTAGCTCGATGGGCCTTCCTCAAAGTTATGGGTACCCGGTGACCTATAGCCCTGTCCTCTGTACCCACCCCTCAAAGGTTTTCTGCTGTTAACCGGCTTCTCCTGATCCCAGCGGTTGAACTCCCTCGGCTGTCTGTCGGACTGATTGTATTCTTTATGCCTACCATATTGGCCCTCAAAACGGCTGGCATCGCGACTTTTGTCAAAATCCCTCGGTTGATAATCTCTATACTGTTTATCACTTTGATTGTGCTCCCTGGGCTGTCTATCGTATTGTTCCCTGGGTTTATCGTACGGAACATACTCTCTTTGCTGTCTCTCGTACTGGTTGTCTCTTTGTCTGTCATACTGGTAATCCCTTGGCTGTCTTTCGTACTGGCTGTCTCTGGGTGGTCGATCGAATTGATTATCCCTTGGTTGTCTGTCATACTGGGTGTCTCTTGGCGGTCTTTCGAACTGATTGTCTCTCGGCGGTCTTTCGAACTGATTGTCTCTCGGCGGTCTTTCGAACTGATTGTCTCTCGGGAATTTGTCATACTTTCTTTCATCATCGAACCGTCTTCTGGTTTGAGCGTCATCGTTCTTTGGCCTGTATGGGACAGTGGGTGAGTCGCGATTGTTTTCCCATATCGGTATACGTCTCTCGGCAGGCGAAGGACTCTTAGATTGACTTCTGTCCTTTTTGCGCTCAGGATTTGAGCCTCTGTACGATAAAAACATTGGAATATTAATATTCAAAAAATATTGCAAAAAAAATTCAAATTCTAACCATTCAGGAGGATACATTTTAACAGACAAGATAATTATGATGTATGTAGTAACCAAATTAAATGATTTGATATAAACCAATTATTTGGCCTGTAAAGTGCATGCAATTTTTTTCAGTTACAAAATGACTGAGGTTTAAATAATGGTAGCAGCTCTTTCACCACTGCCTTCAATAAAGGGTTAACCTTCCATACCAGACATACCTCGATGAAGATCTGCTCCTGCTCCCATCGGAATCGTCGCTCGACCTTCTGTTTTGTTGGTGTCTCATTTCCCGTTGCCTGTGTAACGGAAATAATTTATTTAGAAAATTAAATACAAAATACACTAAATTTATTAAAATTTTATATGACTATGTATAGCAAGGGTAGTATTCAGGGTATGAGTTATTTCTGTTATATGTTGTATTGTATGTATGTATCCTGATGATAAGAGGAGCTCGATAGCGCAGTTGATTAACGCGCACGGCCTGCGATTTAGTTACAGCTAAGCAATGTTCGCTAAGGCCAGTCATTGGATGGGTGATCAAAAAAATACTATCTCGACGGCACGTTAAGCCGTTGGTCCCGAGTACACCTGCAGTCGTTAATACTTACCAAACCGCACTGAGTCAGCGTGGAGGGTTATGGTGTCTCCCTATACTCTTCCATCCATAGGGAAGGCCTATGCTCCAGCAGTAAGGACGTTAAAGGGATGATTCAGACCAGTACCAAAAAGCCCTAACTAACATTACCTATTGCTACAATGAAACAAAATTAGAAAGTGTTGATTTGTGCACTTTCCTCGGTGTTGAATTAGATTCTCATATAAATTAGAAAACCCGTATCAATAAAAAATACTACCAAAACTATCTAGTTTCACCTATGCTCTCAGGGACCTGAGATGGGCAACCAATCTCAATACGGCCCTAACTGCCTACTATGCTTACGCGTTCGTATTCGGGTGCATTCAAAACAGATGTACACGTGACGCACCAGAACTGATTTTTGTATTTTAAAAATTTTATTGTGTTTTCTTATCTCTTTTGATAAAATACTCTCAAAACTAATTAAAAATAAAAAAAATACTTCGGTATTGCGAAAACAACGTGATAATCCTAATTTTTATGAAAAAGTTCTTAGGAAAATTTTCCGGTTCGTCACATACTAAACATGTAATATATATTATTTAGCCTTATTTTAGCCTTATATTAAGGATATACATGGCGAAAGTGAATGGAGAAATGGGAAGGGGAAGGCCTAGGCGGATCTTTCATAATCAAATTGAAAGTCTATTAAATAAGGGCCAGGTCAAGAGTACCCGAAACCGACGGGCATGCATGAAGAGATTAATGAGATTGGATGAAGCGAAAGAAGTATGTAAGGATCGTAGCAAGTGGAAAGAAGTGAACTCTGCCTACCCCTGTGGGAGAAAGGCGTGATATATGTATGTATGTATTATTTTAGCCTGAATTCGAAAATAAATGTTTTTAATTTTTATTATATATTTTTTATTATATTTATGAGTTTAAGATACGCCTGTAGAGCATTAAACAGTGACACTGTTTAGTTAATATAATTTTACCTGAGACTTAACAGTTTCTACAATGTAGGTGGGACATGGATATTTCAATTTGTTCTGTATTTCAAACTGATAGTATGGATATTTTAATTTGTTCTGTATTTCAAACTGATAGTTTTATGATATTTCAATAATAGTGATAAATGGATTGCACATAATAGTCAATTTTGTAACTTAAATGTATAATTATTATATTATACATGCAGTTTATTTGGGTACGGTGCATACAAAAAATAAAAAAAATAAACTTAAGTCTAGGATACCCCAAAATTAGTAAATGTACATCTTTTTTGAAAAACGCCCATCCATGGCTTAAAAAGAAACAAATGACTTTGATTTGACTCAAGCTCGGGTGGGTGGGCATACAGAGTACGTACTTGCGTCTAAGCTTGATGGCGAGCTCCCTCATCTCCTGGTCGCGGCGCTGCTGGCGACGGCTCTCGCGCTCAAGGCGTTCAGCCTCCGCGCGCTGGTCGGCGCGCACTGCACAACACGTCGCGGTCACAATACCATCTTGGATTAGACCCTACAGGCCACTGACCTCTATCATACAAGTACGCTGGACTGAAGGTTGTCATCCAAAAAGTGATGCCAATTTTATTATCGCCAGCTTGGCGCTGATGGCATTGGTGTGCGAAGAAGTGTAATATTAAAGATGCATTTGTAATGTCAAATACAAGCAACAAACGACAAATTTAGTACTCTTGCCGCTCAAAAGGGCGCTTTAAATCGCTACAAGAAACATTTGTCATTTTAGTAGAAGTATTCAGTTCAGTGCCGTGTGGTGACGGCAGAGTAGAATACAATTGTCACCACCCCAAATCTCTCCCGTGGGTATCGTACAAAGCGACTAAGGATAAATCAATGATGAGGAATGGGCAGCAGCATTCCTCTTATACCACCTAACAATAGCAATGTACTGCGACTTTTGTGCCCGATAAATGGCAATAGGCTCGCCACCTATGACATGGGACCTAATATAATTGGCGAAACGTGGGTGCTAGTTCACCTCTGCCTACCCCTTCGGGGATATAGGCGTGATTTATGTATGTGTGTATTTATTTAGTTCAGCGTATTTATATAATAAAGGACAGTGACTACGGACTTTTAATTAGAAGGCCGAACTGAATACAATTGTCACCATCTGAGTGTCGTACAAGGCGACTATGAGTAATGGACAGCAAAGATCCTCTTATACCACCTAACAATACTGTAATTTACGTTGGTTGGTGTCAGGCAGGCGACCGGGCTGACTGTAAAACCAAAGACCTAAATCTTGAAAAGTATGGATTGGAATGTTATTATCCCAACTCTCCGTTCATCGGTCTCTCGACACAGTTCTTCCCGTCTCTTTTCCATACATTATTTCATCACTAGCACCTTTCAGGTGTGATGAAAGATATGATTCGAAAGGGAGCGGATGGCTTGATGACGTCTGACTGATATTAATGAACTGACACTAATGGTTCCCAAGATAAATCTTCCTGTAACTTTAACTGTTTACAATTACAGTTAGTCCTAGTTAAAAAAATACACTCTGTAGGTAAGTAGTGACATAACGTGACTTTGGTTTAAAAAAAATAAGGACTTAAAGCCTTCAATATATTATAAATAAGTGGTATTTATGAATACGGGTGCAATCGTTTGCAATAAAGCAACCAAAAAAAAATAGTTCCATTAAAAAACTCACGTTGCCTTGATAGCTGCGCTTGCATTTTCCTCCGTAATTTCTCCTTGAGGGTGAGTGTCTCCCTGGACGGCCCCTGAAAGTGGCAATCGTGTTAATCCAGCGCATTGCATATGCTGAGCGGACCTCTTCACTGAGAACCACCCTATAGCACTTCATTCACAGCCTTGGTGCATAAAAATATCAACAGGTCATTTGTCATGTTACAAGAACTGACTTAATTCTGTATCTACTGCCATACAAAGCTATTTTTGGCTGCTAAGCTTTTCATTTTGATACCATAATTTGAAACAAAATGTAATTATTTTTTGTATTATAGTGATATCAGTGAAGAATAAGTTTAGTCAAGGGAAATTTTGTGAGAAGATTTAACTATTACCTGCTTCCGAATTTGGTGCACCAAGGTTGTGTATAATATTACATACATACATTTATTCAATATTTTAAAATACAAAGATTTTGGTGGTTAGAAAAAGAATTTCGAAAAATTATGATCTTGAGGCGGGAATCACCCAAGACACTTATACCAGTGTCTTGGGTGGCCGAGCGGTCAGGCACCTGCCCGGATAGCAGCGGACGCGGGTTCGATTCCCGTCTCAAGATCATAATTTTTCGAAATTCTTTTTCTAACCACCAAAATCTTTGTACTAATATTTCTAACATTTATATAATGTTAAAAATTAAAATCGAATATTTTAAAATAGTTACCAATCAGGAAATATTTTGTTTCTAAATCTTTAAGTAGCTCATTAAGGTGTGGAAATAATAAAATAATACTTAAACGGAATATAAATAATTTTATAAGAGTTGTAAGTACTATTCTATTTTTATTAATCTTCTGTTACGTCAAAATAAAATAGTTCTCATTCAATTTTCATTCAACATAATAGTCAAATTAATATCGTTTAAAACTATTAATTTTGTGTACCAATACATATTTCACATTATTTTCTGTAAGTATCACGTTATCATATGTTATGAGACGTGATGCCATGAATGTGAGTTAGAAAGTTATGGACATGAATGTTGATGGATGTCGAAGTAGAGGAAGACCACTGAAAAGGTGGATGGATTGTGTGAGGTGTGACATGAAGGTAATGGATGTGAATGAGGAGATGACGAGTGACAGAAGAGAATGGAAAAAGAGGACATACTGCCCCGACTCCAAATAGGATGGGATAAGGGCAGGGCGATGATGATTTTCTGTAAGCATCACCTGAATCCCATCACACACAAACTTAATTTAGTAAAACCATATTGTGTAAACTACAAAAAAATATATGTTATAATATGTGCTCTAAAATATTAGGATCGTAAGTTGGAAACTATTTAGTAGTTGTAAAAATAAAACACATAAATGGATATGTGTAACAGAACGGCTGTTTAAGAAGTAACATTCTGTAACACGAGAACCAATAAGAGTCGATTGTTCAACATCAGGCAACATATAGTAACACCGGTCGCTGACGACGATTTCCAAAGCAGACGACTGCGGGATTTGTGCGGCAAATAGATCTATTTAATAAAATCACAATATTAGTATCAAAAACTTCATTCGGAGCTAAAAACTCAAGTATTTTGTAACATATAAAGTATATTGTAACATTTAAAGTATCTTGTAACATTAAGGGCTTGTTTCACAATCGACAAGTCAGTTCTAAATAGCTTACGTCGAAGATCATTTGACAGTTGTAATATGAAATATATGTCAATTGATCTGCAAAGTAAGCTACTTCGTTCGAACTTACTTTTCGATTGTGAAACAGGCCTTTAAAGTATCTTGTAACCATTGAAGTCTCTTGTAACTTTTAAAGTGGTCAGTATTGGCATAAATAAGAGGGTATTTTTGGTGCCAAAAACAATTACAAATATAATGGCCACGCCAATACATACATAAAGTAAGTAGTACATTACATAAAACCATAATAATAAAGCATCCTATAAGTATCCTTTTTGAATATTTAATATTAATTTACTTGTATTTTTTTAGAGTGGTTCTCAGTAGATCTATTTACCGCGTCACAATCATTTATGGTCACGTGAACAAACGGCGCACCAAGGTTGTCCGAGCTAAATAATGCTACTAAAGCGTACAGGGGAAGCAAATGATTCTTACTGACTTTGGAGCTGGTTCCAGACAATCGTAACTGACTCTGGTCTGTGTTAGGCCTATTGCCCACCGCCGGCCTGAAACAAAAGGTCGCATTTCAATAGGGGGCTAATTACAAAACTAAATTTTAAATTAAATTGCAAATTTTATAAGCAAAGTAAATAGGTCACACAATAATAGAAAAATTCTCCTAACAAACATAAATAGTAGATTATATACCTAGAGCGATATAACAAGGATATCACAAGTATATGACGCCCGGGCCAAAGGCGAGGGCGATAAATATGCGATCCTTATAAAGGTTGATGCGTGAAACGGCCGCTAAATCCACAGAAGCAGCATTATATAAATCATAGAAAAAATAATTGTTACAAACATAACATGAAAAAGAGTTTGAATTTGAGGTCAGAAAAATTTCGATAAATTATGTCATGCCTATACCTATACCATCCAGACAACCAGGATGCTTCGAATCCATTCCTGCATCAGGGTTAAATTTTTCGAAACTCACATACTGGAAGGATAGACGGTGACTCACTGAAGTTGCAGCTATGTTTCTTCTTCCTGTCCTGTTCCCAGTTCAACTAGGGTCGGCACAGTATGTTTCCTCTTTCATTAATATCGGCCTGACGTAATCAAGCCATCCACTCCCTTTTCATTCATATCATCACATCACATCACACCAGACAGGTGCTAGTGATGGATGAATGAATAGAATAGACACGGATAGGACCATGACGAGACAACGGAGACAGTGATTGGGATGACAACATTCAAATACATACTGCTCAAGGTTTCGGAAAAAAAATATTATTTCGAGCTCCTCCATGCTTCGGAAGGCAAGTAAAGGCCTGAGCATACGTAACGGGAAAACACCCCGGACGGGACGGGGACGTGGACCTCTCTCGTACAGCTCCGTTCGTGTCTCCGTGAAATTTCACACGGGTGTTGTGCTGTTACGTATGCTCAGACCTTTAAGCCGTTGGTCCCGGCTTCCATCTGCAGTCGTAAATACCCACCGACCCGCACTGGGCCAGCGTGGTGGGTTATGGTCCAGTCTCCCTATATTCTTCTATCCACAGGGAAGGCCCCAGCAGTGGGGACATAAAAGGCTAGTGATGACGTGGACAGGTACAGGCACCGACATAACACATAAGACTTGACGGCCGCCTTGGCCGAATGCTCCCGGGTCCCGGGTTCGAATCCTGGTAGGGGCAAACTTTGTGATGACCACAAATGTTTGTTTCCGAGTCATGGTTGTGTATATGTTTATGTAGTATATTTTCAACATTTATATACATAATTATATTAAAAATGTGTCCGTCATCTAGTATCCATAACACAAGTGCTTAGGCTACTTACTTTGGGCTAGATGATAGGTGTGAGTGTAAAAAAAAGACTCACTGTGCGGACTCCGAGGCGGAGTGCGCGGAGGAGTCGGACAGCTCGCTGGAGGAGCGGTCGGAGCGACGCCGCCCGTAGTACCGCGCCACCGGACGGCTCTCCGGGGCCTTCGGGCTGGACATTACAATGCATTCTTAGTAAAAAATAGTCGATTATTAACCAAGGGGATAAAGCAGTGTCTTCTGTCGCGGGTGACGATTTAAATCGCGAGCGTAACGAAGGACTCGAGGCTACTCCCTGAGGTACTCCCGAGCGTAGCGAGGGTGTTAAAAACTTAAATCACGAGCGAAGCGAGGGATTTAGGACGAGTCCTGAGTGTAGCGAGGGATTAAGTTCACCCAAGACTAAGACAGCTTCATCACCGAGGAAAATACTGTACTTTTCGTACCATTTGCGAAAAAAATAACACAATAATAATATGAGATAAGCATTTATTAAAAATAATGACAATTAAAAGTAAAAGTTAACATTCGAAATATTGGTCCAATTATTGATAGAGAGAGTTACATGTATTCCAATTTTAAATCACATTCTCCCAGACGATGAATGAAATTCAGTACAATTTTCTTTCCCTGTTTTTAACAGATTAAAAATGACTATTGTTATGTTCGCTTTTTGTGGCATAGAATGTCACTTTTTTGAGCAAGTGGTACGAAATATATATTTTTATAATTATAATTTACAATTTGAGGTATATTCATTAAACGTGAAGAGGATAACACTACGTGTGTGCCATTTGCGTAACGTGACAGGTTTTCCTCAAATACTGCATGAAATGTAAAAGAAACAAACTGTAAGGTGATATTTGTTCACGAATTTACTGGTCCTATTTTGATATTATATTTTAAAACGTATTTAAATACAAAGACGCATGGACTGTCGGACAATATCCCAATCTATCAACCCATTTATAAAATAAATTTAACAAAAAGTAAAAACAAAACTAAAGCGATAAGTTACTATGGCTGTAATACTTTCTTTTTCTCATATTTTTTATATTTAAAAAGCAATAGAATTTTTTTTTATTGGTAATTTTATCCATGTAGATACTCCAGCTCCATTGTTCCCGCACTATGATACCAGTATTTATATGTAAAAATAATTATACATTATTTAGCTACTTCAAACGGAATTGAATCACTGTTCAAATTTTTTAATTAAACCACATTATTTCCTTGCAGAAGTTGCTAGAGTTGTTAGATTAGATTTTCCGAGTATTTAAAATTCTACAACAATACTTGAAGAATAATTTTCAGTTACATATATTGATTAATCAGCCATTATCATTCGTCAATTAATTCTTTTGATAATTTAACACTACAGTTTGCATACAAGTATGTCTGGAAATGAGCCATTAAAAGAGCTTAAACGATTCTCACCTCACTTAGATAAGATATACATTGAACAAGCTTACCTGTCACGTGACATGGACCTTGATTTATTACGCTTGCTATATCCGTGACTGTGGAACAGTAAAATCATCATTAGCTCACTGAAGGAGAACATTAATAGAGGTTTTATGCAGTTGCTTCATTCTGCAATTACATAATGACACGACGTTTTATATGCTAACATGTTAAAAGTTTGGACACAAGTAATTCATTAAAGCTTTATCCCTAAACAAAACGGACCATTACAAAGAAAAAGAGAACATTATTAAATTAAAAACCAAACAAAAAATGTATTACATGTTAGAAAAATTATATCTCGATGCGGGAATCGAACTCATGATCTCCGCAATCCGGACTGCCGAGTGGTATCCCGCCCATATCAGGAGAATAATTTTTTGATATTTTCTTGATCTCATTTTGTATGTTATTATAATTATTCTAACATTTAAATTACATCCAGAAAGCGATGCTAATGGGATGGATAAGGGTAAGTGCAGGGTGGTGATGATGAAATAAAAATCGGAACAATAAGAAACAGAATGTCTGTTCCCATGCTTGGGGATGAAAAAAAAACACTAAAATACAAACTATTAATAATAATAAAAAACCGCTAGGCCAACCAAGACACAGATTGTTTTAGTTGCGGTTGAGGCACCTGCCCGGATTGCAGTAGACACGGGTTCGATTCCCGCATCAAGATTTTCTACACCAAAATCTTTGTACTAAAAAATACAAACTTTTGAGGGCTCCTCGACCTTCTCCTGTTGCGTGACCTCGTCGGGCTGGGTGACCTCGACCTCGACCTAGAGGTCACCGATCGAGATCTGGTGTACGACCGGCGGTAGGATCGCGATCGCGAACGGGATCGCGACCGCGACCGCGAGCAGTAAGGCGACCTCGAGCGGCCTCTCGACATGGACCTCGGCTTGGGGGGTCCGTGGGGGCCCATCACAGGCCGGGGCCCTCTGGAACAATAGAAAAACTTGACACTGGCAACACTGAATAAGGAAAAAGCTTGTCACTGGCAACACTAAAAAGGAGAAACAAGACTCAAACCAAAGACCAAACAAATAGACTTTCTGTGTGTACAGTTACCGCCGAATACAGAAACGCTAATCAAAGTTTAGGAGTCTTGCTTAACATTGAAATATTGTCAAAATTGACGTTTTTCCATACAAATTCTGACAGGTAATGTCCACTTAACTTTTTAAGCAGTGCCCCAAATTTGAGTAGCGTTTCTAGACTTGCGTTGTTAGACTTTCAAATAGACTTTCTACGAGTGTGTATGGTGTAAGGATTAAAATAGTGATGAGGAATGGGCAGCATTTCTCTTGTGCCACCTAGAAATGTACTGCGACTTTTGAGCCCGATAAATGGCAATACGCTCGCCACCTATTCATGGGACCTAACATAATTGGCGAAACGTGGATGCCAATTCACCTCTGCCTACCCCTTCGGGCATAAAGGCGTGATCATGTAAGTATATTTTTATTCATTTTATTAATATTTATTTATACGCGTACCTGTCCATGGGTCTCCGTGCTATTTCAGAATAAAGTGGATTCTTCTTCAAATTGACCTTCAGCTTATCCGCATACAATGGTTTTGGTGCTGCAACCAACAGATAAAATAAGTAAACCAAATTACAAGTTCTCATTTAGTCACACGTTGCCACCACGACCACCTCACTCGTAGGTGTCGTACAAGGCGATAAGGGGTATAACAGCAGCTGATACACTTGTTATACTAGCTAACGTATACAACTCTATTGTAGACACTGTTATTAGATGTGAAGAATGGTAGAAGCGTTCCTTTTATATACCACCTAGCAAAGTACTGCGATTTAGGTGCCTGATAGCAGGCAATAGGCTTAGAAAGGAGAAAGGAAGAGTACCTAGATAGAGCAGTGCCACAGCGCGCTCGGCCTGCGATTGCGTAAACTAAGCAATGTTCGTTAAAGTAGGTCATTGGATGGTTGATCAAAAATGTTTCTCGAGCTTCTACGTGCTTCGGAAGGCACGTTAAGCCGTTGTTGCCGGCTGCATCTGCAGTCGTTAAAGCCCACCAACCCGCATTGGGTCAGCGTGGTGGGTTATGGCACATTTTATACGTTTTTGTGAATTCGTCCCTAAAAGGCGGGCAATGATGATGATGACTGAACACCAGCCTACCGCTTCGGGGATATACAGGCGTGTTTTATGTACGTAATACTATCTTCTTCCCCCTGCCCTGTTCCCAGTCCATCTGGGGGCGGCGCAGTATGTTTCCTCTTCCATTCATATCGATCAGACGTCATCAAGCCATCCACTCACTTTTGATTCATATCATCCATCACACCGTTAAGGTGCTAGTGATGAATGAATGCATAGAAAAGAGACGGAACGGACCATGTCGAGAGACCGATGAACGGAGAGTGATTGGAATGACAAAATTCCAACCCACACTGCTCAAGGTTTTACAGCCGGCCGCCTGCCTGACACTAACCCTCTTTGGGTACGTTGTTGTTGGTGGTTTGCGCTCCACCATTCGGGTGCCCCAAGGTGCTTATTATATTGTGCAACGGGCAATCTCCCTTAGTCGACTTTTACGACACCCGTGGGATGAGACGGGGCTGGCCTAATCTCCCTTAGTCGACTTTTACGACACCCGTGGGATGAGACGGGGCTGGCCTATTCTACATTATTTAAAACTCATACCATAATTTTTCTAACATTTTGGTGGTTAGAAAAAGAATTTCGAAAAATTATGGTTTTGATGCGGAAACGAACCCGCGTCCGCTGCTATCCGGGCAGGTGCCTGACTGCTCGGCCAACCAAGACACTAATTAACTTGCCGAAATTCTTCTAACCTTTACACTTCACGTTGTAAGCCAATGTATACCCTCGCAATGTAGAAACCAACTTCAAACATTCCATAGCAGAGATATTTTTACAGATACGCGGTCGTTTAAGCTCGGGTTTGCTTTATAAAACTATTCGATTTTGATTTCAACATTATATAATGTTCCCGCATCAAGACCACAATTTTTCGAAATTCTTTTTCTAACCACCAAAATGTTGCCAGCACAGATGATGCATGCAATAGTATACGAGAGACAAACTCACGCGCACCCTCCTCCTCGTCCCCCCCGAAGGAGGTGATGAACTCGATGGCGTCGGGCGCGGGCGACGGGCTGCGCGGGGAGGCCGAGCGCGCGGAGCCCGGCGACGACGCGCGCGGCGCCGCGTACGACGGCGGGCTCATCACGCGGTGCGCCAGCTTCTTGTCCCTGGTGAGCCGTCCAGGCCTTTATTCCCGAAGTCAACTAGCACCCACGCTCGCTATGTTAGCTCCCATGCTCTTGCTAGGTGATATGAGAGGAACGCTGCTGCCCATTCCTCATCGCTGATTTATCCTTAGTCGCCTTGTACGACACCCAAGGGAGAGATTTGGGGCGGTGACAATTGTATTCTACTCTGCCGTCACCGTGGCACACGGCAAACACCACACGTTCAGACACATCAGACATTAATAGTAGATTTTCCATCAAGTGCACAAAACGAATCATTTTTGTCCGAGACTTTTAGCAGCCCGAGCCGTAGGCGAGGGCTGATAGTAATGTCGAGGATAAAAATGGTTTTGTGGACGAGGTAGAAACTCTGCTTTTCACTTCGATTGCGAGGAAATAAATCAAAATTTCTCATAACATTTCTAAAATTCAAACTAAAATTAGTACAGTTTTGAATACTGACGCAAATTGTTTTTCCCATTGATATTAGGCTTGGGCTGCAGACATATACAGCCAAGTATTAAATTAATTTTGAAATAATATTTTTTTTAAATTAATTTAATAACCTACCGTACCTGCTTGAATTAAAATTGTAATATCTTTTATGTCTTAAAAAACATATTAGGCAAATAAATTTAAGTAAATATTAAAAATAACAAATTCTATCTCTGAATTTCTTATTGTGTTTGGCTGCATGGCTCATTTTCTTTGCCTTACTATCGACACATTTATGAGTAGATGTTAATGCTCTAGAGCACAAAATTCGATTTTGTGCAGCCTATATCCTGCACAAATAAGCACTTTCAGAGCATGAGAAGTGAAAACAATGTTTCAACATACATTAATGTCACTGACATGAGAGAAGATGTAATGACAAGGATTGAGAAAGGATGCTCGCATGGTTTGGTCTCGTCGAATGAATGGGTGAAAGGAAAATGACAAAAAGGATTTACATGGCGAAAGTGAATGGAGAAATAGGAAGGGGAAGGCCTAGGCGGATCTTTCATAATCAAATTGAAAGTCTATTAAAAAAGGGCCAAGTCAAGAGTACCCGAAACCGACGGGCATGCATGAAGAGATTGATGATATTAGCGAAAGGAGTATGTAAGGATCGTAGCAAGTGGAAAGAAGTGATCTCTGCCTACCCCTGTGGGAGAAAAGCGTGACATATGTATGTATGTAAGTATGTTTCAACACCATTACATTCATACATAATACCCATTTTAATGTGTTACTTAAACATAAGCCGATTATAGAAACAAATTCTGCTTTTTAATATTATATACATTGTTTTTTGCAGGTAGTTGTGAGAAACATACAAATTAATAATTCTATTTCTAAGTTCTCATTTTTACCCTCGGATACAGAAAAAAATTGCTACTCAAGTTTGAGTCCTGCTTAACATTTTAGTACTGCCAAAATTGACCTAATACCTAAGACCTAATGGAAGTTGTCCAAATAAAAATTTATGATCTAAAGCTTACGAAAATTCCATTTTGCCTTTAGTCTAGTAAAATATATGGAAAACGTTTTCTTTGATTTGTGGGTTTTTTTGTACTTTGAACTCAGTTGGTCAAAAAGAGTTTTTTAATCTTTTATAGGAATGGGATCTATTTGCAATAAAAAAAATAACTTAATTCTGACAATTTTCTCGCTGACTGTACATTTTATCAAAAAACTGTGAATGTTGATTCTCATCACTCAAAAAGTTGGGAAAGGTCTCCTAAGACAATTTTCGAGTGGCAGCAAGGGATCTCAACTTTCCATCCTGTATATTAAAATAAAAAATAATGAATCCAAAACGACAAGAACCAACTAAAACTCTCATCAACCTAAACTAAAACTTATTAGAAAAGAATATGGGGGGGGGGGGGGGGAGTATTGGGTTGCTGGTATAAAAAGTTCTGTTTAAAATTGATGCTAACTCTGTCTTTCATTCAAATAAATAAAAGTGCAAATAAAGGTGACAGCATCAGTTTTAAACTATGACTAACTATAGTCCATGTTTTATTTTATAATAAGGGGGCATAAGTCTAAGGGAAGATTCCGTTTAAAGTCCTACAGTAGCCTCACCGGTGCGCCCGGCGCTCTCTCCTACTCTTCCTCCCGGAGAACATGGCCTTCTCCTTCTCCTCCCGCAGCAGCTGCTTCTGCTGCTCGGCGTCGTCGGCGTCCCCAGTCAGGAACGAGAACAGGTCGCACCCGGCCATTCCGAACTGAGGTCCGACCCCGTTCAGCTCATGAGCCTGCTCAACGGATATGGCATCAGAGAGTGGTCTAAATTGCACATGATATTATTTTAAATAAAATAGTTTTATATATGTCAAAGGACTGGGACCAACGGCCTAACATGCCTATCGAAGCACAGAGGAATTTGAGAAAAAAAAAATATATTTATCACCTGCCTATACATTTGTCACATGCACAATGTTATCTTTCTTTTAAACCAAAGTAATCATAAACACTATAAAGTAAAATACAACAGAATCAAATGCAATGCGTTTCCCATCCTCCTTTCAATTAGTGGTAAATATAACAACATAGCCAGAATATAAATATAATATCGATAAAGACAAGAAAAACAGTAAAAACAGTGAAATATTCACTGAGTATCATAATAATAAATTCATAAAACTTCCTAAAACATTAACTGCTGAAAATGATCATGATGTGTTTATTTAAATATAAAATGTAGCACATAACAATTTAAGTGGTTTTTACTACACAACAATGATTAGATAGTGGTGTTAGCAAGCCTCTCAATTTCTCCTCTCACATAGTACTTTATGGATTTATAATACACTCACATACTATGTTTGTTGTGGAGCTATGACAACATCTTGAAGCTTACCATGGAAATTCTAAATTAAAAGCATTCATAATATATGAAGTTTGTTACATCCAATTAATTACCGGATATCTATCTATTAATATAAAAGTTATGGATATGAAGAAACATTAAATAAATTTGCCTAAGATATTATGTAGTTGATTTTAATTTTAACATTATATAAATGTTAGAAAAATTAGTACAAAGATTTTAGTGGTTAGAAAAAGAATTTCGAAAAATTATGATATAATAATAATAATCTTTATATTATGTAGTTTCAAATGGGAATACCTACCTAGCAGGGCACATGGACAAAATATCTGACCGCCACTAGACAGTAGACTAGACGCGATTTAGTGAGAGTTGGAGCGGGAGGAAAATGTATTATTTTCGTAGAGTGCACCTGTGTATTTCGTAACTGGTTTACTGTTCAATACTATAATAATTATTTACAGGCTATTACATTTTTACCTGATCAAAATAAAATGCCACCCACAATTTCTTTGACGATTCATGTGTCTATGTATATCGGTCAGACGTCATCAAAGCATCCACTACCTTTTAATTCATATCATCCATCACACCTTAAAGGTGCTAGTGATGAATGAATGTATAGAAAAGAGACAGAACGGACCATGTCGAGAGATCGGTGAATGGAGAGAGTGATTGGAATGACAACATTCAAATCCATACTGCCCAAAGTTTTGGCTTAGGTTTTACAGCCGGCCGCCTGCCGGACACCAACCCTCTTTGGGTATAACATGTTAAATTTCAATAAGTATGTCATATGATAGCCTGGTCAAAAGTCAAAAATAACTAACACTATATTAAATTTTACAGCAAGTAAATACAATCAAGGATGTAGTAGATAAAAGATAAATTACCTGTGAAGCCTCCATTTTATTCACATCAATACTCAAATCCACATCAATAATCTCCAAATCCGAGTCATCGTCGGAGTCCTTCTGTTCCACTTTTTTAGTATCTGGGCCTGTAAGTAACAGCAAATGCCATCAAACGCTCTAACAAAGGCCCTAACCATCCACGTCCCAACAAGTCCCATTAGCCTTGAGATATAACAGTAAAGCTGAATCTACCGTGAGAGCTAGAGGGTTGTGCTCCCGGATCGTTATAATTATATCCTATTGCAGCACCAGTTCCTTTTTTCTCATTTAGCCTTTCTTTTTGCATTTCTTTCTCTTCTATTGTTACTCCAAATTGCTCTTCGATTGCCAGCTGTTGAAGAAATTTGTCTTCGCCTAAAACAAAGTTGTGATTCTTTATGCCTTGAACATTTAATTTTCATTGCAGTGAAATACAAGCAATAAATATTCAGCTAAATAAAATGAGGTAAGCATTCAAATGCAATTAATAATACATTAATAAATAAATAAATTACCATTACATACTCTCATGAATGAAAGTATATTGACATCTTTCAAGGAGTATAAAATCTAAAAGATGCATTATTGGTAGTAATCAACTTATCATTGCTTATATAATAAGCAAATTTCAGTCAATATCATTGCAAATTTAATAATTCAACAAAATACAGGAGATATTATAATAAATTAAATAGTGTGAGGACATTACTTTCCCATTTTTGTATGGCTATTAAATATAATTTAACTACCTTCATACAATTTTGTTTTTCTAATTAGAAGTTTTTGTAAAAAAATGTTATTGTGCTTATTTCATAAGGCAAAGGTATTATTATTGTGTATATAAATTGTTATTAGTCATAAATAGGTACAAGTAATAAAAAATAATATATTGTTTTAGTATAAATTGTATAAATCCCTAAACTGAAAATATTCTAAGCCGATGTATTTTTCTAGTATGTATGCATTTAAATTCCCTAAATCTAGTCTATATTTAGTGATATCATAACTTAGACAATACTTACTTATACCAAGAAACACATTTTGGGCCAGAATTCTGTACCTCTCATAGTTACATTGCCTTTCTTCTGGACTCAGTTCTTCTGGTGGTATGTCAGGATTTTTTACTTCTGGTATGAAATCTAAGTGGGCACGAACATCGAAGCGGTCTATCATGTTACTTGAATCGCCTTGCCATGGCATCCTAAAAATGTTGTTGTTTATTAACATAGAATCATATATACATAAATAAATCATACCTATTTATCACCGAAGGGGTAGGCAGAGGTGAATTAACACCCAGATTTAGCCAATTATGTTAGCTCCCATAGAGTAGGTGGCGTGTCTATTGCCACAGTATATTGCTGGATATTTATCACAGTATATTGCTGGATGGTATAAAAGGACTTCTTGTCCCACCTTTTTTAAAATTTAAATTTTGTCTTTTATGTAACTTTAAATTTACATAACATTTATTTACAATTTACATAGCATTTTTAAATAACTAAAATACAAACATGATTGCCGGGCCTTCTCCTGCGGCAGCAATAGCTGGATCCAAGTGCACTTTGCAAGGGCGGCCATGCAATTGCAAAAACTGTGTTGGTTCAGCTTTCTGAAAATAATCAAATATTTTTAGTAAATTAAACTTTCATCATCAGGCCTTACCAATGAATGTAATGCTGGCCCAGTGCTAATTGGCGGGTAAACAACTGCGGATGCAGCCGGGACCAACATCATAACGTGCCTTTCGAATCACGGAGGAACTCGAGATAATATATTTTTGGTCACCCGCCCAATAACTGGCCCTAGCGAGTATTGCTTATTTTACACAGTCGCAGGCCGAGCGTGCTAAGCCACTGCGCTATTGAGTTCGAGGATACTGTTTATTATATACCTTACTATTTATTAAATTTTCGCCGAGGTGACAAAGGGAATCGGTAAATAGGTATGTACTCACTATTTTCTCGTAAAAATCTTTGCGTCGTTCTGCTCTCCGTCGATAGTCAACAATCAAGCCACGAATCAATCGCTCTTGTTTTCTTGCTTCGTGCCACATATTGCTTACCGATGTAATAATTAATATATCTTAAACACGACAACTAACTAGTTATCTGCAAAAATTAAATGGAAGACAAAAAATTTATAGTTAAATACGCCATTGCATTTTTTCCAATCCAATTAAAATTACATTTTTTTTTTGTTGTTTTAATTCTCTCCTTCCTAGAGAAGGCAATGGAATCTAGCCCATACAGCCATGTCTGTAATTTTTCTTTTCAATATGCACTAAATGCCTGTCACACATTTTGATGCATCTAGGGAGTGCTTGGCGCGAATCGAGTGGTAAATTATAATGCCATTCAAATTCTATTACTACTGGTAATAGAATTTATGATTGCGACTAATGAGGTGGTGAAGAAAGACCTCTTTAAAATTCGCATTTTAAAGAGGTCTTACACTTCTACTTCTAGTCTTACACTTCTACTTCTTTCACTGCACAAATTCCGCTCTGAAATAATTTTTGAATAATTGAAACAAAAATCTGACTGACAATAGTGAAAGCGCGCCAAGCACTCATCACTCTTCGTTTTTAATTTTTTTTCTTACATGGTGTAAATACCCTACTTTACCCCCGAATAGTGAAACGTTAGTTTTTGTAGGTATACTAGGTACTCAAATTTTGATGTACTACATAAAATTAAAAGTGTAAAAAAATACCCCCGGACTCTTTGAGTAGGTAGCTTTTAACAGTATTTGGGGGTTACTTGAATCTTCTTTCTTTTTTGTTGGTTGGTATGGCTGTGCTGTGGCAGTGGCACACACAATGTGTGTTTGTGTGTGTGTGTGTGTGTGTGTGTGTGTAGGTATGTGTATGTGTGTGTGTGTGTGTGTATGTGTAATAAATAAAACAATAATGTTACAATAAAAAAAATATTTTAATTAAAATCTTGGTCTCTTGCATTCAAAAGTCTTAAAAATCTGACGCCACATTGCCAATAATGAATTTGGAATTTCTAATAAAATGCCTGTGACACATAAACCACCAAATTAGTATTGCACATTACACATCATCCAGTACTTATCATTAATAGCATACCTTGAAAAATAGTCACAACTCACAATATCAGATTTTTCAAGGTACCTCTATGACTCTTTGTATAACTAAAGGTTAAATAATTATCGCTTAAAACTATTCTATGCTTAGCTTTTAGCTTTTGCATTTCAATAATTTTACCAAATACTTTTATAATATCCCTGATACATATTCACTTAAGCTAAGGGAGATGCGTGGATAGATATTATTACAGAGTACCTGGCCCCAGGCCGAGAAAAATTAAAGTAAGGCACATGGTGAATATCAAATGACCATGTTTTATGTACAAGTTGAGAAAATTTACCATTTGCTGTGATATACAGCTAAACAAATGCCTGCATCTGGGAAGTGTATTTGACAATCTCATCATATGGTGTGGTGTTGGTTTGTTTGGTGGTGTGCTGGATGGACAGTATGCAATCCATTCAGCACTGTTAAAATGCAGACATTGATAATTGTTGTATCAAAATAATTACCAAATCTGAAACCACTGATGACTTGACAGAGGACCAACAGTCTTATTTAAACTGTAAGAAACTAATTAACTGTGTATAAAAATAGTTCACTACAATCTTCCACATCAAAAAATATTTCATTTTCTATTTGACTTGGTTTGCAAATACTCAGCCAATTCATTAATTCCTCAAACATGTCTAAATATCCTAAGGTATCTGCCATGCTCCTATTACATACTAAGTAGCTTCCCTTCTTTATGTTTTTCTTAAAGAAATGCCACATTTGCTTATGCTTCTCTATATCCACAAAAAAGTCTAGCACATTGATAATTATCACATCAGAACTTTTAATGACATCACTTCTATCCATCACATCAGAATTGATTACTTTTATTCTGTTGTTATCTAATGAATATTGACTTATAATCCTCTCTTGGACCTCACAGCATTCTTTGTTCATTTCTATACCAACTATTGTTCCTGCATTCGAGAAATAGTAAGCCTAAAACAGACAAAAGTTAATGTAAAATAAATGTGTGATATGTGGGTGATAATTTACATAATAAAATTCTACTAAATATTGGAACTTAATAGGTAAATTTCCAATATTTAGTACAATTGAATGACTCTACTGAAATAGTCAAATTATTATCTCTAGTCATTACAAATTATTAGTAATAAATAAAAAAAGTCTTAATTTTATGAATGAGAATTATACTTACGCCATATAAAACGGCTCCAATTCTTGAGCCCACATCTAATACTTGTTTATCCTCCAAATCCTTTGGTAGTAGAACTTGGAAAATATAATGTATCGATTGTCGTGACATTGAATGTGATATCAGTGTCAAATCCTAAAAAAATAAACTTGTAATTAGTGGGTAGTGTTTACCACTATAGTATTTCCATGGATGCAACATACGGGTGCCAGGTCCATGTGGCAGAGTGGGCTAACCACTAACACCTAAGTAGGAATCTAAATAAAATAAAACTACAAAGATTTTAGTGGTTAGAAAAAGAATTTCGAAAAATTATGATCTTGAGGCGGGAATTTTTCTAACCACTAAAATCTTTGTACTAATTTTTCTAACATTTATATAATGTTAAAATTAAAATCAAATAGTTTATAAAGCAAACCCAAGCTTAACCGAACGCACGGTATTTGTAAAAATATCTGCTTTGGAATGTTTGAAATTTATTTCTACATTGCGAGGGTACCCGTTGGCTTAAAACGTGAAGTGTAAAGGTTAGAAGAATTTCGGCAAGTTAATAAGTATCTTGGTTGGCCGAGCGGTCAGGCACCTGCCCGGATAGCAGCGGACGCGGGTTCGATTCCCGCCTCAAGATCATAATTTTTCGGAATTCTTTTTCTATCCACTAAAATCTTTGTACAAATTTTTCTAACATTTATATAATGTTAAAATTAAAATCAAATAAAAGAAAACTAGTACTAAATATAAGTAATCACTTGCACCTTCACCACCTCGACTTCTCTCTCTGCCCAGCCAAATTTGGTAAGATCAAGAGCCTTCTTTGACATGTTCTAGTGTAAAACTTAGGGAGCTCTAGGCCAGCGGCCAAGGTCGTTTAGTAATTAATCTAGGGATTTAGCTGGTAGTGACGGCCGAGTAGAATACAATTGTCAACACCCCAAATCTCTCCAAAATCATACAAGGCGACTAAGGATAAATCAGTGATGAGAAATGGGCAGCAGCATTCCTCTTATACCACCACTTATCAACCTAGCAATATACTGCGACTTTTGAGCCTGATAAATGGCAATAGGCTTGCCACCTATTACATGGGACCTTGATAGAATTAATGAAATTCTTTAGAAATTCAGATATTAAAAATAATTTTTATTGTGATACACAAGAAGACATGACATGAAGTAAATCAAAAAAATATAAAATTGACACAGAATGGTGTCATACCTTTAATACTTAATCTACTGAAACAAATAGAAAAAGAGTTTGCCTAGGAGCCTATACAATCTCTAACAGACCTAATATAATTGGTTAAACATGGGTGCTAGTTGACCTGTGCCTACCCCTTCGGGGATATAGGCGTGATTTATGTGTATGTGTGTGTGTGTGTGTATTTAGCAGGTATACCCTTTGCTCCCACCTCAACAGCATGCAAACAACAATGTTTTTAACTCCACAATTATAAAATGTTCACAAAAAAATCATATAAAACTTACTTTTATGTTACGGGAATTGCAGTCTAAGCAATAGTGTCTTGTTAGTTTTCCATCTTTGACAAGAACATGGACCTCGTCTTGATCATAAAGAAATTCATCAACATGGCAAGTGTTAGCTTCGTTGCAATCTGCTTGGTCGCCTACTGTAGGGGGAACAATTTTCTCAGTGGGCATCTCCGCGTGGAAAGGCACAAGCTCTTTTATTGTGTCCCCTATGTCTATTAGGGATTTTTCAGATATTTTCATTAATTTTTTGATCTCCAGCTCTGAAATTTGAAACTTTCGTAACTTAAAATTACACAAAAAGAAATTATAGACTTTGCAGGAATTATTAGGTATGCACCTTTTTTGTAGGCGTGACTACAAATCCACTGCTCAATAGTATCTAATTCAAAATCGTTTAACTCTGAAAATAAATCGAGTATTCTGCTTTTCGCACTTAGCACACTTTCATCAGACATTGTTGTATATTTATGGAAACTAAATTTTATATAATGTTGTAGTAAATTAGCTTCATAAAACGTAAAGTGCAAACAGAAACCTATTTAAATTTAATTAAACCAAAATTTTTATTTAAAATTAAGCAGGTAACCTAAAAAGTAAAACAACAATTTGACTTTTGATATTTTAATTTCCTGCAGGGGGTGGACACTCAGAACTTAGAATATTTTACGGCTATTTTTTGTAAAAAGCGACATCTTCAAAATGCTTCCGAGCTTGATCACAAATTAAGGAACTTTTTTTAACTAGATGGCGGCTGGCGCTACAAATCGAGAAGGTATTCTAGAGAACCATGAAGGTTTTTAGGTGGTCTTCAGTAGGCCTATTCCGTAACTTTTTTTGACAGTTGAAAGTGATGATTACCGAACCATTTACATATCCATTACTACTTTACTATAATGCTATTGTGACACTTGTCCTGTGATAACAGCAATGTATTAGTAAATAGTTCGGTGATCATCACTTTCAACTGTAAAAAAAAGTTAGGGAATAGGCCTACTGTTCTGTTTGTGACTGACCATGAATGACATTGACAGCCCAAAAAATGTCGGGAGGAGTGTTTGGCGCGTTTCGTGTTGTCAGTCGGATTTATTTTCGATAGTTCAAAAATTGCTTCAGAGTGGATTTTGTGCAGTGAAAGTGGTGTTATTTTGATGCACAAGCATCCGTGTTGATGTGCAATTATGCAGAGTTTTCCCCCTAAAGGGCAGAAAACGATTATTTAGGTTTCAGCCGTAGCTTGACCCACTTGTGAGATTACCCCCTGAATTTTGCTTAGTTGCAGTGTGTAACTACCCTCATTATCACTCACAATTTGTGAGCGCCGTCCGCGCAGCCATCGCTAAGAACACCACTCTTAGTAAGTACTCTCACAAAGCCGGCTAGAGCCTTATTTTTAGTGGGTCAAGCTACGGCTGAAACCTAAATATTCGTTTTCTGCCCTTTAGGGGAAAAACGGTTTTATTTAGGTGTCCTAGCCTTCGCTTGACCCACTTGTGAGACGTGTTTATAATCTGCCGGCGATGGCTGGGCGTACTGTGTATGTAAAGAAAGCCATATTTAATCGTTTACAAATTTAATTAAGAAACATAATGAACAAACAAAATATTTTCTAATCAGTCTTTTGTTTAATAATAGTTTAATCTAGCAATATTGATTGGTTTAAACTGGTAGAAATGATTTACTCAAATAATTTTCTTCACGGGGTCTTGGTTCCCTATTTGATATTTGCTTATAGTAAAATTTTATAAATGTGTATTGGCTTCTCCAATTACCTTTACTCATTAAATCATCTAAATCAATGTTTCTATTAGCCCAATTGTCCGAGCTAACAGCTGATCTAAAACTACCCGGTGAAGCTTTTATGTTTGCATCTCTAAATAGAGTTCGTATCCAGCCGGCGATCACCGATCGTGATGCATCTTTGACTCTGCCTCTTGTTGTGATGAAGAGTGAATTTGATTTGTTGGCGCGCCGGTGCTCAGACGTCGAAATTAGTTTCTATAACCAAGAAGCTATATTGAGTCTGTAATGGTCATTGTTATCTGAAAGCCTCCATCCCGATCGTCGAAATTTCGTAGACTCCGTTTTCGAGCCGAATTTTGGCCAGAAGATAACATGATCCGTATAGAGTTCCATGTTGGTCTCGTTAATACTCAAAAGAGTAAGGTCATGAATTCTTCGCCCTGAAGATAGCAATAATAAGGCCGCAACGTGACGTGCAACTTGGAATAAACTATTCTCATTAACTTCGTAATTCTACAGGTATTCAATTAGTTCACTGACATTCCACGTATGGGGTTTAGGTTCGATTGGTTTCTAAGATGTATCGCTTTAAGCATATTTTGAACTACAGGATGATTTTGCCAATTTTTTGGCATTTTCTGGATCTGCAAAAGTTGTTACGACAGATTTATGAACTGAAATTGTGTTTGGAGATAGTTTAACAACTCTGTGTAGGAAACATAAGTAGTTGGCTAAGTTTCCTGGTGTTGGGTTATTTACTTAGACAAGCCTGGTCATGACACCACTTTTTCCATCGTTCCCAGGCAGGCTGGTAAGTTTTCAAGGTTGATGTTCGCCAGGATTTTTCAAGTATTTCTCTATTCTCTGTAGGCCAGTTCCCAATAAGGCGGTTCCAGCCTGTACTTTCCATACCTGCAAACATAAATCCTTCACACCGACTGGTGGTTTGCCTGTTTTCAGATCTATTAGATTCGTGTGAAGGTTCGGAATAGTCATTGGTTGAGCTAGAGCTCTCTGCTTCAGCTCGGTTTTCCAAAACGTTCTTTCCCATCGTGGGGCTACTAGTAGGTATGTACCCGAGCTCTTCGATAGATGACGCATTATGCGGGGTATTAGGGCTGGTGGGGGAAATATCCAGCCCAAGCTGAAGTTCCATGGTAGACTGAATGCATCTACGAAAAGGCAGTTCTGATCTCTGGCGTCTTCGCTTACGTAACTGCTCACAATCGCTGAGCGGGCGCTCGCAAATAGATCTATCGATGGGATTCCAAATCTCTGAAATATTTTTTGTAGCACGTTTTGTTTCAGAGTCCACTCTGGCGTTTGTTGTAGCCTCGATAGGCTGTCCGCTGTTGCGTTGTATCGACCTGGTATGTAGCGTGCAATTAAATTTATTTTGTACAGCGCTGAGAGATGAAATATTTGAAGTGTTATTTTTAGAAGCTTAATTGACCGGGTCCCGCCCTCTTTTGTTAGATAGGTTACCACAGACTTGTTGTCTGTTTGGACCATGACTGTCTGATTTCTGAGTGTCGGCCCTGCTTTCTTCAATACTTTGAGAACACAGAACAGTTCTTTCTGATTGCTGTGCCATTGAAGTTGTTCTGTGGTCCATATGCCTTGAAGCTGCATGTTGTTGACAGTTGCTCCCCAGCCGACTTTGGATGCGTCTGTTGTGATGAATGTGCTTGTCTCTTTTTGATGAATTGGCGAAGGGTGAGTGATGTTTTGTAACCACCATTTCAGATTTGAGAGACAGTTCCTGGAAGAGGAAATTTTATATTGCGATTTTGTTTAGGTAGGCGATTTGCTTCGATTTGAATTCTTCGGCAATGAAGTCTTCCCAATGGAACTACATAGGACGCAAAGGGAAGGTGTCCAAGTATGGCTTTTGCGAGTTGCCAAGTCCACCATTGATTTTGTAGAGTTTTGTTGATGAGAGATCTAACTTTTTTGGTAGTTATATCAGGCAAGTGTTTCATGTTGCGATCTGTGTCCCATATAATACCAAGGTACTCCATCACCTTCGATGGGGATAGGCATGATTTCTCATAGTTGATTCACCATCCCATTTCTCGCATAGTTTTTAAAATAAACTCACCTTGTAATTGGAGTAACTTTGGGTCTTGGTGTATGACCAAGAAATCGTCTAGATATACAAGCATTCGTATACCTTTCTCCCTGAAAAAATTGGCAACCCAGTTAGTGATTTTAGCAAATACAAACGGAGCTGTGGATAAACCGAAAGGTAGACAGGTCATCTCATAAATTTTGTTGTCATAACAGAAAGCTAAAAACCGTCTGTGGGCCTGACTAATTGAAATGTGGAAGTATGCCTGTGACAGATCAATTTTTAGCATAAACTCTTGGCTTCCCAAGTAAAGCGGGATTTTTTGATGATTTATCAGTCTGAACCTAGGTGGATTAAGGTAGTGATTAAGTTGTTTTAAATTTAATATATATCTTTTTTATGTTACACAACTGCTCACTGCAAAATTCTAGGACGTACTGACTAAGAACACCACCAGCGATGGCTGCGCGGACGGCGCTTACAAATTGTGAGTGATAATGAGGGTAGTTACACACTGCAACTAAGCAAAATTCAGGGGGGTAATCTCTCAAGTGGGCCAAGCGAAGGCTCGAACACCTAAATAAGTCTCATGATGTGTTTGATGTTGTGGTGAAGATCACTATAAAAAGTGGTTATATCCATTTCATCAAGCACCATCATGAACTCTGTTACCATTAAATTCGTTCCAAGCACTCCCTAGATGCGTTAAAATGTGTGACACCCATATTTTAACAAAAATTCATTTCATTCATACATTTCACCCACTTATTATTTCATAAGACTACAGATAAAATATACACTAAAGACATGGCTGTATGGGCTAGACCCTTTGCCTTCCCTAAAATATAGGGAGAAAAAAACTAACTAGAGTGTTTGGCGCGTTTCGTGGTGACAGTCAGATTTATTTTCACTTATTAAATAATTGTTACAGAGTGGATTTTGTGCAGTGAAAGTGGTGTTATTTTGATGCACAAGCATCCGTGTTGATGTGCAATTATGCAGAATCATTGAAAATAAGTCTTGTGATGGTGTTTGATGTTGTGGTGAAAACCACGTAAAAATTGGTTTTGCTCACTTCATCAGTCACCATCATGAACTCTGTTACCATTCAATTCGCGCCAAGCACTCCCTAGATGCGTTAAAATGTGTGACACCCAAATTTTAACGTAATATTCATTTCATTCATAATTTCATCCACTCATTATTTCATGAAACTACAGATAAAATATACACTAAAGACATGGCTGTATGGGCTAGACCCTTTGCCTTCCCTAAAATATAGGGAGAATTTAACCAAAAAAAAAAAAAACTAGAGTGTTTGGCGCGTTTCGTGGTGTCTGTCAGATTTATTTTCGCTAATTCAAAAATTGTTACAGAGTGGATTTTGTGCAGTGAAAGTGGTGTTATTTTGATGCACAAGCATCCGTGTTGATGTGCAATTATGCAGAATCATTGAAAATAAGTCTTGTGATGGTGTTTGATGTTGTGGTGAAAACCACGTAAAAAGTGGTTTTGCTCACTTCATCAAGCACCATCATGAACTCTGTTACCATTCAATTCGCGCCAAGCACTCCCTAGATGCGTTAAAATGTGTGACACCCATATTTTAACGTAATATTCATTTCATTCATAATTTCATCCACTCATTATTTCATAAAACTACAGATAAAATATACACTAAAGACATGGCTGTATGGGCTAGACCCTTTGCCTTCCCTAAAATATAGGGAGAATTTAACAAAGAAGAAAAAAAAACTAACTAACTAACATTTTGACATCCTGTCAATCAGCCGTCAATGCTGTCACTATCTGTCATTTGTCTTGTCATTCGTTCATGATTTCATGGTATTTTAGTGAATTGAATTTTGTTTGATTTGTGATTAATAATTCACTATAAGAAGACTTGGTTGGTTGTCGGTGTTGGACGGTGTGCTAATGCTGAAATGTTTTTTGATTAGTTTTGAACTAGTACTGGAACATTTGCTGGAACAATTTTGTTGTTATAAAAGTTGTTGTGCAAACTTGTGACATGGTAAATTACAAAACACTTGGTAAACTTTACATTTATAAATTATAATTGATCTTATAATCAGAGTTTTCCTTACCACAATGAACGTGAAAAGCTATTACGGTAAAACTATTGGAATATGGATGTCGGACAAGAAAAGTCAAAAGTTAAATTGGAACGAACTTATTCATGTGTGTGCTTCACATGGATATAACGTCATAAAGGTATTAATAATATTAAATTCATATTATTTTATTAATTTTTATTAATTTAAAAACAATAACTCCTTTTAGGCCTCCTGTTCTCAGAACTGTATGTGGTTCGCATTCCCCTATTTCTAGACTGTATAAGTTGGTGAAGGGGTACCGTGACATTCTAGATATTCATGCAGACAACTAGCAACTAACTAGCTTAATTTTATATTTTTGTAATGATTTATTATTATATTTATGTCATAATTATTATTATTTGCATGATGTATTCTCCTGTAATTGTTTGGTACCCCTAGATTATTTATATTTTAACAGTTACATAGTGCAAACAAATGTTGGTGGATTAATAAATAAATATAAATAGAAATACTGGTTGATATTTCTAGCCTTGCATACAGTTGAATTGTTTTTGTTTGTTTCCCTTGGGATAAATTATATTACTATTTTAAGTAGGGGAAGTGTCAGATTTATGTCAATAACCAACCAAAACTGTCAAATTTATTCACTTGATAGCCTGAACTTGTTTCACAAAGTCAATTGAGTACATTTTACATTTTTGGCTGAACCGCTGTTGGCTGTGAATACATATAAAAATATATTCAGATTAATTTTAAAGTCTTCTCCTCCAATCAGTGTTTACTGAGTTTATGAACTTTAATATTTTCAGTTGGATCTACAAAGGCCTTTGGATGAACAAGGACACATTGACATATTATTGCATAAACTGACTGATATTATTGCAGCTGCAGATCAAGGAGATCCCAAGGTTAGTATATTTTACATTTTTATTTGAACATTATAACCACTTGGCTATGTATTTCTTAAGATGAGTCATGTTTGCTTGAATTTTGATTGAAAGTAGATCACATTTTGATATAATTAATTAAATTATCTCTGAGTATGTATCTATTAGGGATGATCACACTAACAAAGGATCCCTGATATAATGATTTATAATAATAATTTAGGATAAGGAGATTCGTTAATAGTCACTTGTTATCAGATTATACTTGTGATTGATATTTATTTAAAAAAAATTAAAGTGCAAAACTTAGCAATCTGCCATATTTGCTAAAACGCTGCGTGATGTCATTATTTAGTTATCTCCATTTTGACATTTTATTTGCCATTCCAATTCACTAGTTCAATATAGAAACTGGCCTTTTTACCGAATAGTGTCGTCACACATATGCTATTGCTATTAGGGCGTTTTGGCGGAAAGAAATTTTAAATTGCATTATTCAAAACGTGTTTTTTCTATCAAAATCGAAAGTTTTTACAAAAATATAATTTATTTTGGGAAAAGTAGACACGTAAGAAAAACATGGTGTAGTTTTTCAAAATTAGTCATAATATGTCTATTGCATTTTGTTATATGTGACAGAAATGCATTTTGTTTATACCATAATATCCCTCAGTAATTGCATGTAATGAAAAAGTATAATACCAAGGTTTGTCATATAATAAATTAAACTAATATTTAAAGGTGGTAATCAATGGTATAAATTTATTTCATTGCTTCTGTGGTCTAGTTCTCAAAGTCTCAGTACATTGCTATTATTAGGTGGTATAAGAGGAATGCTGCTGCCCATTCTTCATCATTGATTTATCCTTAATCGCCTTGTACGACACCCACGGAGAGATTTGGGGTGGTGACAATTGTATTCTACTCTGCCGTCACCACACGGCACAGTTTTTATGGCATATTCAATTTAAACTTAAAGATTTTTGTAGCTCACAGTTATTATCATAAATAATCAAATAGTTGATTTTCGACAGTAGAAAAACTAATTGAAAATGTCATTGAATGAGCTGACTAGCATTCATGTATGTAACTAAACATCCTGTGTTTTACAGGCATCTTTTATTATTGGGAGAGTGGAGCAGTACTTGTCAAATCATCCACATATAATTGTCATAGATCCATTGGAGAATGTTCGGTTGCTACTAAACAGGTGCTCTTCAATGTAATTTGAATAAGTTAAATAATAAAATTGCAACTTTTTATTACATACTGAATAACTACACATTATTATTTGCTGTTAGTAAATTTATTTTGAATAAGTATCTAAAATTCTAAATTCTACTCAAATATCTAATAAATGATTATTGAGTTAAATAACTATATAGACAAATAAGAAATTGATTTTTGTAAGTAATTATTAAAAGATGGGTTTTCCAATTATTTATTTTCAATTAACTAAGATGGAAATTGCTTGTATTTTAACAACTTAACAAACCATATGAAAATACTAGCCTGTCTTCTAAATATATTTCTTGCATTAATGAAATAGAGATGTGAGAATATTCGATTTTTTAATGTACCATATTATTTCTGTTTTTGCAGATACTTATATTATTCAGTACTGCAAAATGAGCCTTCTTTACGAAAGCAAGGTATCTTCACTCCTAACTTTGCCGAACTCTCAACAAATAACATTGAAATGAACACAGATATTCTGAGGCAAAGGGGGGTAAAGTTCCCCGTTATATGCAAGCCTACTGTGGCACACGGGTCTAAATCAGCCCACGAGATGATTGTGATTTTCAATGAAAAAGGACTCAGCGTGTGTAAGCCGCCCTGTGTGGTGCAAAGTTTCGTAAACCACAATGCAGTCCTGCACAAAGTGTTTTTGGTTGGAAACAGGTAATACATTGAAATAATGTCATTTCATTTTAGCCGCCTCCATGGTCGAGTGATCCCCAGGGGAGTTCAAATTTGTACTCAGTTTGGTTGGTTTGGTGGTACGACTTTTTTCAAGTCCGCCTGGCTAGCTACCACCACCTTAATACATAATAAGATAGCCAGCCCTTCTGTAGTTAAGGGTTTCAGGTGAAGCTCGATTCAATCTTCGGCCCTTATCGTCACGTTAACAGGTGATTGAGGTAAGATGAAGGTGAAGAGCTTAAAAAAATCGTTTTCGGACAAAAACTTATATAACCAGTTTTTTCACAAAAATTTATCATATTACAGTTTCTATTTTTCCTTTCTCGTATAATTTGTTGTTCAATGTTTCAGATACTACATTTGCGAAAGGCCCAGCTTAAAAAACTTTTACGCGTCAGAAGATTTGGCGCCTATATTCTACAGCACTAGTGAAGTGTGTAAAGCAGACAGTCAGTCCACATTATCGATACTGGACCCGCATGACATGGCAGACCTAAAAACTACATTAAACGAAGACAAATTGCGAAGCATCATCAGGCTGTTAAGAAGAGAAATCGGCTTGACTTTACTAGGGTTTGACATAGTCATTGACAATGTGACAGGTAACCATGCAGTTATTGATATAAATGTCTTCCCGGGCTATGACAATTTTCCTGATTTCTTCGAGCACTTCGTTGAGTGTATCGAAGAGATTGTCCACAGGAAAACCCATAGCGGATGCAATGGTGATAGTAATTATGTCTCCTACAATACGCTAAATGGTTTGATGAACGTTAGCCGTTACCCAAGCAAGTTGGGTGTTACCGGTATGAATATGAATTAACTAGTTCTACAATGAGCCTTGTGTATTTAGTTAAGTTGACTAATTACTGCAAGCTGGTATTTTTAGGAAGAATTTATTTTATTATTAGGTATTGTTGAGTTTTATGAGTGTATTCCCAGTTGTCACCATTGGCTTTGTTGCCACTGAGGGTAAATGGGAAAAATAATGCCGATTTTCGCCAGTGGTGACGTAACACATGCTTTCCCAGTTGTACATCTCTAGTGACAAACAAAGCCAGTGGTCATATCTGGGAATACACTCTCTTATGCTTCTAAACCTTGAAAATAACATTTCTGTTAACACTAACTACTGCGTACAGTGCGTATATTGGTCCAATAAGTATTAATGACCAGTATTTGTCCAATTCGTAGCAAATTTCTAGCTGTAATTTTAGTAAGTACATGTTTTTGTTGACTGTCATTAAATAAATAAATACGCTTTACCAAGATCCTTGATCAACGACTTTGAACATTCCAATAATTTTACAATCATAGAATGTGTGAATTTGATCTGGATGTCAGTCAACTCACCACAGAATGTTCTGTGCAACTGACCATAATTTCACAAATTCAGCATATCAACTGGATTGAGTAATAGATAATACCTGCTTATTTTGAAAATTAATAATGCTAGCCGAGAACTTCAATATCATTTATATTTAAATAAATTTAAATTATATTTAATTTATATTTAACTTTTCCTTTTTACAAAGCATTATTTATTGAAGCCTGTTTTTTATAGTTCTTTTCACCTCGCAAGGCTTGATGCTGCATGGTTTTATATCAACAAAGGTCGTAATAGCATTTATCTATGCTTTATTTTAGCGTTTCCCTGATCCAGATTTCTGTTCAGATATCAATGAACAAATCTAAGCGGATTTTATAGTTTTTATCAACATAAAGTGGCGATTTATTTCTCAACAGAGAGAACTCGTTTACGAAACAATCCTTGACCAAGTAGCAATTTTTTCCTGGTACGCTTTTACCGTTGACTTAGATATCTACTAGGAAAACCTGACCACTTAAACCTTGAATGTCTCTTGATTAGCGTCAATTACAATTTTACACTGACCATTATCAACTAATTAATATTTAATCTAAAGACTATTTAATAGTCTTGTATTTCACAAAATTGTTAAACAGTTGAAAAAAAAACTAGTTTTAGTTCGGATAAAAAAAAAACTAAAAACTAGTTTTATGTGTAATCAATCACACGATAACCAATGCAATGTTTGCTGAGGCCGGTTATTGGATGGGTGACCAGAAATTTACTATAGGTCCTCCGTGCTTCGGAAGACACAATAAACCGTTGGTCGTGGCTGCATCTGTTAATACCAACCTATCCCCACTGGACCAGCGTGGTGGGTTATGGCCCATTCTCCCTATATTCTGCCATCAAAAGGGAAACATTAGTGACATCAAAAACTCATTAGTCACAGTTATTAGCTTATTAACTATAGCGTTACTAAGTAAAAGATGAGTAACCTTTGATGTAATATCCTCTTCCTCTTTCTCATTATGCACATACCTACGTCATTTGAATTAAGATGAAAGAAATTACAATTTTGTGGTCTGACATGCTATGGGCTAAATATGTATCTAATGATTAGTCATAATTGGCGTTAGTATATTTGTCCAAATGTACTGTAATTATGTATAACAATGTACTCAAAAAAGTATTATAATATACCCAATACAATGCTTGAAATTTGGCCGCTAGACCAAAATGATCAATCAATTATTTAGAGATTGTATTCTATTGAAAAGTCTTTTAAAAAAATAGGTCAATAGAAGTTCGAAGTCTTGATGCCGGAGTCGAACCCGCGTCTGCCGCAATCCGGGCGACTGCCTGTACCACAGATATATCAATAGATAGATATATCTGTGGCCTATACCTAAAATTTTTCGAACTTTTTCTGACCTAATATTTTTTCTAACATTTACAATTACATGTGTACATGTTCAAATAAAAACCAAAATAATAACGAAGTTTTTTCACTTGAATTTGTTTACCTAAATGAGAATCTTTCAACGGTATAATTTATGTAAGACTGAAAATAACATTGCCAATCGAACATGTTACGTATTGCAACGTATTAAAGTGTGGTCCCCTATAATAGCACTTCAATCAAATTGGCATAAAGTCGAAAATTATAATTGGTTCGGGAAAAAGTTTCTCTGCATGCACATAAAAATGTAGTACCTAGTAGTTTTAGTAGCAGTCCCCTCTTGATGTTAACCTGACACTGCCTAAAGAATTCTAAAGAGACTGAAACATTATTTCTTTAATAAAAACAAAATTCTTTATTAGATTCGCTCATTTTGATAGAATGAAAAACAAATGAAAGATAGCTGGAAACAAAATGTTCCATTTCCAATTTAGGTTCCAGTGTTCCAATAATTTGCTTCTTTTTTAAAATGTAAACTTTTTAAATCCAACCAGATGCAAATAGTACAGCCAAAGAGATTTTATTACAAGTTATAGATGTGCGAAAAGACTTTTTCGCCGACCTTAATAACTTATACTGTATTTGATTTGAAACAACTAAGGTATATGAACTACCATAGAAAATTGCACTGTATTTTTGAAAATCCTTATAAGTTACTTGTGAATTCGACTTGACATGTTACTTGTGAATGTATACTTTTGTAGCATAACACATTTTTGTGTCGATTCGAAATAGGTCATACATATATTTTAATACGCAAAATGAAACTAAGTTATTTTAGCGAATACGTCGTTACTGGTGTTGTTATTATTTTTATACATAAAATCTGTCCATATTTTTATTATTTTTTATATTGATTTTTTTATTTATATAAAATTTGAACTTCACATTGTTAGCTTAAAAATAAAGTAGTAATAAACTTTCACAGTTCTGATTGCGAAATTTAATATCACACACATCTAGAGGTACCAAAGTGCGCCGCTCGGCTTAAATCATAAAACAATGAAAATGTATCTACATAAATATTATTATCAATATAATACCTACAGAGAAAATATTGTTTAATTAATCAACTTAGATTGTACCTAGGTAATAAAAAACTCGCAGTCTTAATAATAAAATTGGTACAAATATAACATAGTGCCGATTGACTTAAATCCCAATAGTAAAGCAATAGAATAAAGAAGAACAATAGAAATATACAAATTATTTGAATTAAATCTAATTCATAAAATCACAGTCAGTTGATTTGATGGGATGTCCTAATATTTTTATAATCATTGTTGATTTATTTCAATTTTTAAGCCTAGCTTAAAATCGATACTCAGCCCTAACTTAACTTTTGATGCAGAATGAATTAGGACACGCTGCTCTAGGATTTAGCTAGGTTTTTGTGTATGACCGCTTACGCTTGCCTGATCCAATCCTATTTGGGAAAGCTATTGGTAGTTAGTCGCCACCACCCAAAAATCGATGATATGCACCGATCCAGAAAACTCCCTTAGGCAGTCCCATTTTATGACACTCCTGAGATATAATCGTACGAATCAATAAAGAGTGGTTTTTATTGATTGATATCATAGGTATCCCTTGACCTAAAATGGTGAAAACGGCATTGTCTGATTCTATAAAAATTTTAAATATACTTATGCATAAATCACGCCCATGTATCCCCAAAGGTGTAGACAGAGGCGAATTAACACCCACGTTTCGCCAACTGTGTTAGATCCCATGTAATAGGGGGCGAGCGTATTGCCATCTATCGGGCACGTTAATCGCAGTATATTCCTAGGTGGTAAAAGAGGAACGCTGCTGCCCATCAGTCTTAGTTGCCTGGTAGGTATTATACGACAAAGGCCGGAGATTGGGGGTGGTGACAAGTGTATTCTGCTCTGCCGGCCGGGCCGTCACCACATGGATAAAGAGTTTCAGTATTTTGTTATTTTAAAATTAATTTAACCAACATTAAATTTGCATTCCGCAAAGAATCATCTATGTAATTATTATGTACTTACCTAGATATTATTTTAATGGAGACTGATTTAATAGTAGAATGTTATGCCTTATTGATTTGATAATATTATATACCTATACCTATTTAGATTTTGTATGTTTCATTTTGAACTTTATCACGGAAGACATGATTCCGTTGTATGTTATTATTATTGTTGTTTAAAAAATGTTACGAAATATTTGTTTTAAGTTTGCAATAAATATTATGTGCAACTCAAAAGTATTTTTTCTTATAAAATTATTTTTCCTTTAACATTATAAATAATATATCACATCTATTTATCCCCGAAATGGCAGGCAGTTGTGTATTTATAAATTAATAGGTAACCAAATTTTATTCTTATCTTATAAAACTTGAAAGAATATGTGCCGTGTGTTGACGGCAGAGCAGAATACAATTGTCAGTCAACACCCTCATCTCTCCCGTGGGTGTCTTACAAGGCGACTAAGGGTAAAGACAGCAATAAGTCATGGGCAGCAGCATTCCCCTTGTGCCCGATAAATTACAATAGGCTCGCCACCAAAGTCAAAGTAAAAATTCGTTTATTCATATCTGGTATGATTACTTGTGTGTCCAAGGGAGGATGGGGGAGTACGCAGTATGCCTCAGTTTGCAATGATACATATGGGACCTAGCTTAATTGGCGAATAGTGGGTGTAAAATCGGGGATACCTATAGGCGTGCGTTATGTATGTATGAAAGGACAATGGGTGGACCTAGCGTGCCTTTCAAGGCTTTATCGACTGCAGGTGCCACCGGTATCAGCAGCTTAACGTGCTTGTAAAGGCACAGAGGAACTTGAGATAATACTGTACCTACTCAGTGACTAATTCAAATAAAAAAATCATATAAACTAATTTTGTTATGAAACAATAATAAGGAAGTTAGCTAAAACTGTAGACAGCCTCAGTTCCCTGGATGATGGATCTCGGATTATTAACCGAGATATACAACATGCCATATTACATCCGTAGTGACATCTATTGCATATTTCTCGTACTATCATAGTACAAGAAAAATGCAATAGATGTCACTACCAGTTGATTTATCAAAAGTTTCTAAACATTAAAGAAAGAAACAAATGTTTTTATGGTTTACCCCCGAATAAAGAAACGTTTAACAAAGTTTGAGTCTTGCTTAACATTTAAATATTGTCAAAATTGACGTTTTTCCATACAAATTCTGACAGGTAATGTCCACTTAACTTTTCAAATAGTGCCCCAAATTTGAGTAGCGTTTCTGTATTCGGGGGTTAAGTATATATGTCGTGGCCAAATCGTAGAATTGATCACTTCAAGATGTGGCCGACCATTTCATGAAATGGTGGCATTTCATGAAATGGCCAATTAAAACTGACCATATCATGATAATGGTCTGGCCAGATCAATGAATAAACAACGTTTAACGATATGAACAGCTAAACGCATGGCTATTTCATGATATGGCATGATATGTTCATGACATTAATAATCATATCGTAAAATAGTTACTTAAACCACCGTATGAGGCGCTTATTACGATTTGTTTTGGTGATGCATCATGGCGGCGGACAATTATCTTATTAAACAAACTAATAATATTGTTGAAATGGAAGATAAAAGTGAAGTGAAATGTCGTTACGACATCAAATTATTAGAATTTTACGTTTTAAGTCTCAAAAAACGAGCGCAACGTAAAAATATCAAACATTTAGCCAAACGTGGATGGACATATCATCAAACGTTGACGTTTCAACGATATGGTCAGTTTCAGCTGGCCATTTCATGAAATGCAACCATTTCATGAAATGGTCGGCTACATCATGATGTGATAAATTCTACGATTTGTCCACGACATATACAAATCTTTAAAAAAAATTAAATAAAGGTACTAAAGTTATAAAGTAAACTAGTAGTTCAATGACTAAAATGCTCTCAGCTCAATATTCAGCTGTGACGAGCAGGGTGCGCATTCAGGAGTTCAGGACCACTGGTAGGTATTTTGCAGATGCCATTGTCATCATATCTAACTACAGAATAGATATAAGATATTGATCTAAGGCCACTACCAACTGCCTAAAGCTAGGAGCACCTCGAGATTATTTATTTTTGGTATTCATCCAAGCTGATTGACGTGTTTTATAAAACCTGTGCCTATAGCTAAATAGCAAACGATACGTTTCTCTCGAACGAAACGCGAATGTCAGTTTTTAACAACTAGTCTTACATTTGACAAGAAGGTCAGCATGGCGGTGCTTTCTCAGTAATTTTATCAAATCAATTTTAATCGTTCGAATAGACATTTTTATTCTGTTCGTTCGAATAGACATTTTTATTCTATTCGTTCGAATAGAATAGACACTTGTTTATGCCCCCTGCTCCCGTCGCACGAGACGTGGACGAAATCTCTCTCCACCACTTGACAGTCTCTTGTCTCAGGATTTAGTGGGAGTTAGAGCGAGAGAAAAATCTTTTCTTTTCCTCGAGGAGATTTTGTCCACGGCCCGTTATATATATAATAGGCCCTTTAGGCTTGGCCCTACATAAACAAGTGAGTACTTCACGCTCTAGTTACATCACGTAGTCCCGTCGTGTTTTGTTCGCTAGTTTTCCCATAAAACTGATGATAAAATAGGTACAGTTAGCGCCATATATTTAGTGCCAGTTTAGCAACACATTTTTCAAGAAATTCCTTTACATTCTCATTGCGAAAGACGGCAAGGTACCTACTATTATTTCATTGGTTTTAAGGTTTGTTACCAATAACAAAATTATAGTATTTATAGTGGTAACTTTTTATCAACTGCCTTGTCAAAGGTAGCGATAACGAAACGGAACTGAGTAAAATACAATTGTCACCACCCCAAATCTCTCCCGTGGGCGTCGTACGAGGCGACCAAGGATAAATCAATGATGAGGAATGGGCAGCAGCGTTCCTCTAATACCACCTAGCAATAGCAATGTACTGCGACTTTTGTGCCCGATATATGGCAATAGGCTCGCCACCTATTACATGGGACCTAACATAATTGGCGAAACGTGGGTGCTAGTTCACCTCTGCCTTCGGGGATATAGGCGTGATTTATGTATGTATCTGTGTACCCTTACTTACGTCAATGGTGCTACTTTCAAACTTCGGAATCGGAATCGGAAAACAGAATAAATACTTATTCCTTACTTTACCCATTCACTCTACTAAAAAGTTGTTGGCAACCATAATTATATCTTGACTTAATTACTAAAACCAACTAAAACGTAAAGTGACGGTTATATTGGCTCATTAACCGATCCTGATTTATGTGTACACCTACCTTCGATCATATGATCGAAGCCTACCATAACCTGTTGTCAAGTACCTATTCACACGAGGGTTTTATAGCGTAAATCAGTCCAAACACCAAGCGCCGTTTCGCGGAAGCGGACATCCGGCGAACAGAGGTGCCTTTTGAAATGCATACGTGGAATGGAACTAGGGCGAGAGAGATATCTCAATGAAATATCTGGGTGGGTACGCGATTACCTGCCTGATAACTTTGAATTGCCCATACGCGTCCGATATAAACGTTAACGACTGGTTTGATGAGGAAATGGGAAAGGGTTAGCGCAGAAGCTCTCTCCGGCGATTATTATTTTATAGTAATGGAGTCGAACGAGGATATATCTTATATCATATGGACCTCCTAGCTTACATATAGAGGGTAAAATAAGTGCAAGATTCAAGAAAATTTAGTTACATACAGGTGAGGTAATACAGGCTTAGGCTTATACTTCGTTTGTTCTGCTCTTTTGATCTGGCAAACCCGTATAACTGCAGGAGCTTTATCACCGATTTTATTTTTTGTGTAAAACATTAGCAGTTTTACTGTGGTTACAATCCACATCAATCTTAACACTCTTATTTCCGCTACACGCATTTTATTTTCATCTCCCGCTTTCGTTGCCCAACACTTTGATCCATACAAAGATGACACGAAACACCATAATTAAGCACATGTATGGCAACTAAACCAATTATTGAAGAATTAATGGCGCCAGTGGATCCAACACGCCTTGCCCGATGTAACTGATACATGCTGATACCAGGATTATGACTTGACACTGGTGAGGCTTCCGAGTTTGTAGTATCGGTTCCTTTTCCTGGTTGAGGTAGGTATATTACATTAAATATTTCTTACACGCACACCTATAATCTAGACTCTAGAAATTGGGCTCTCTATAGCCCAAATTTTAAATACCTACCTACACATAAAATAAGCAAGTAAACAAAATTTGCACCCGAACCCGTGGCTTCTTTGCCGACAGCCTGCGAGATCTCACTGACCATTCGACCAAACCAGCCGATGCAAATATAACATTGAATAATAATGATGTTCAGCTATATTTATCATAATCATCTTGTAATCATCTTACCCTGTTCCAAATTTATCTGGGGTTGGGTAATGAATACATGGACGATTTTCTGGTATTGAGATCAGTTATGCGATCTTGTGACGGATGGTAGAGCAGAATACAATTGTCTCCTGGTGCATTATCTAAAAAATTACGGCGATGAAAGTTCCCGGTGATTGACAATAACGCGTTTAAAATAGTGGTCAATACCGCGGAACTGCAAAAACAGTAAAATTTCAGATTATGTGAAAAATTTGACTAAATTTTTTTTGTAGACGCGGTATTGCAGTATCAAATACGTTATGTATGTTAATGAGAATGTATCATGTATATTACTTACCCACCTGTGCAAAATCAGATTGTCACACTTTGTGGCTTCTCATAAATGGACAATGATACCATGAATAGTGGCCTCGCGACGCTTATTATCACCACAGCATCTCACACGGCGGCCCCAACAAAGGCAGTTGACGAAAAACTGTGGCAGAACACACAGCAATTGTCGCGTTGTTTTGAACGGCAAGCCAGTCAGCTGTCAGCTCACGAGGGTTTAGCACGCGCGGCCGTCGCGCGCGCATTCACCTCAATATTTCGCGCGCAACCAAAATAATAACCAACGTCCGAGAAAAAGGGAGAATTCGTGCGAATTCCCATCTGAAAATCGTCGGTGCCCAGTGTTTTTGTGTGTGCGGAAAAGGGGAGTGTCGTGTTGAAATCGAAATGTGCCAGTTCGAGTGATAGTGTTGTGTTTTCGGATGTGCGAGTTCTTGGATTGAGTGCGAGCGCAGGTGGGTTTTTTAAGTCGTCTCCGATAAGCGTAAAAACTTCCGCGGCCGTAGAGCAAAACATTGATTTTGTTTATCATGTGCTAGGTGCCTATTCTTGTTGAAAGTGTGCAAAAATGTACTTATCATTATTGTGCTATTCAAATGAAAATCAAATGATGTGCCGTGTGGTGACGGTAGAGCAGATTACAATTGTCACCACACCCCCATCTCCCCCTTGGTGTCGTACAAGGCGACTAAGGGTTAATGAGTTCGAGTGGCCTCAGTTGACTAAAGAGCCAAGGCATCAATGAATATGAAGGGCAGCAGCGTTCCTCTTATATCCATCTAGCCAAGCAATGTACTGTGATGCCCGATGAATGGCAATTGGCTCACCTCATTGGACCTAACCTAAATGGCGAAGTGAAGGTGTTAAGTAATTCACCTCTGCCGCCCCTTCAGGGATATAAGCATAGTTTATGTACCTATGTAATCTAATGAAAAAGTGGCAATGTCGTACCTATTGTTAGTTGTTGGTCTACCTATATTTGGTCTGAGATAAGCGAGGTGATGTGTTAAAGAGTCAGTTTGTACGTACCACTCCTCAAGGCCGTCTTTGTATCCATGCCTTACAAGTTTCTAGTGTCCACGATTAGAATCCCCTTTTTATAGAGACCTCAACCTTGCTCTTCTACTACCAAATAAAGTAAACGCTTTTTATCGCGCATAGATCTTGGAACTAACTGCTATAAATAAAGGTCATATATATTTTAATATTTTTCTACGTTAAAACAGGTAGTTAGGCATCTAGTTGGGACAAAATAGAATCATATTCTATGTTTGTATCGAAAAGTTAATTAACTAAGAGATAATTTTATGCTAAGTATGTAAAGTGAGTAGGTCTCTCTCTACGTACTATTTTTACTTAGACTAGAATACATTATTCGCCATTCATATTCACACCCCGTGGATTTACAGGGTGTGAATAGGAACACACACTTTATGAGTTTTCCAGTCAAGACAATACTAGACATCAGCATAATATTATTAATAATATTAGATATTAAACCATCTATAATTTGTAGTGTAAACTAAGAAGTGATACCAACTTCACCAAATCTTTGGATTACAACAATAGAAGTTAGCGACCCCAAATAATTTGAGTCCATTAGAGGGCAGAAAAAGATATCATTAACGTTACAGTACTAACACCATCTATACTTCTGCTCATTACTTGTTAATTTTAAGATAAGTTTAACCATTAGTTTATTCTTACGATAGTAGAGCTCTGACAACTTCATTCTGCTCTATCGTCACCATTCCACGTCATGTGACCATACGCTAATAAGGCATTACGTGAGATATTATTACAAACAGTAAACATATTATTTTTAGAAGTTAAGTTACCGTGGATACAAATGGGAATCAGAAAAATCTATAACAATTATGCTCCCAATAGCATTGACATTTCTATGGTTGTAAACAATCTATAACAGATAGCCAATAAAAATAGCTCTTTTGTCGTTTCGGCGAAGTAACTTTCCATTGGTGAAATATGTGAATATTATGCAAACATTATAGAATAACATTATTGCGTAGCCGCCTTCATTTTCTTTTTAGAAACAGTTTAATTAAGAAAGCCTTGTGTTGACGGTAGAGTAGTATAAATTGTCTCAATTTCTGCTGTTGTACAATACGGCTTCAATTCTTAAGACAGACAAACAGTAATCATATAATTCAGATGCAAGTCTTAAGTTTATCGTTAAAACTGTAATTCATGTACACAGCTTTTCTGGAAGATTAAGCAACTGAAATGAGCTAAGATAGCTATCCTGGCAAAAAGGGTTGGAGTTAGACAGGAGCCGAGAACAGAGCCGGCTGTAAATCCTATGCCAAAACCTTGACTAGTATAAACGTATCTAGGTGTTGGATTTGGTCCTTTCCATCACTTTTATCTACATTAATTAATTACTTAATCCTTTCCGGCGTGATCGATGAGAGCATGACTAGATTATTGAATTAACCCGTTATAGGAGTAAAATAATGAACATTAGTTTTTGATAATATATAAGGTCTAAAAACATTTCATGCATTGTAATATAGAGGGTTAAATTGAATTGTTAGCTCGATGACATTTCATTTCAATGATTTTATCATGTTTGTTAATACTCGAACATCTTGATTAAGCCCGTAACGTCTTATTATATTTCGAGCAACAGTAGTTCGGTAAGTCGTTTTAGGCGTAATATCATCATCATCATCATCACTAAACCTCTCTTATCACTAAGTTTCCACTGCTGAGGCACAGGCCTTCCCTATGGATGCAAAAATATAGGGAGAATAGGCCATAACCCCCCCTGGCCCAGTGCGGATTGGTGGGTATTAACGACTGCAGATGCAGGCGTAGCCGGGATTAACCGCTTTCCGAAGCACAGAGGTGCTCGGGATAGGTAATAAATTTTTGGTCACCCATCCAATGACCGGCCTAAGCGAATATTGCTTGCGAGACAATGACGGACAGACAATTACATAACTTCTTAGCCCTAGGAAAAAAGATAATAGCGCGCGCGAGCGTAACTAAACCGATATTAGTGGTAATAATTTATTTATAAAAAAACTAAATCATTTTTGAGAAGAAAATAATTGTAATTCCAATAAACTAAGTTTCAGTTTTATATGGTTGGTTTGAATATACAAAAAGGCAATAAGAGAGAGAGAGAGAGAGAGAGAGAGAGAGAGAGAATAATGAAGAGATGGACTTTATTTCTACCGAGAAAAGAACACATTGTCACCATTAATGTAATGGCTTTTGTAAAATACTTTGTTGATCAGGTTTTTAAATAAGTATTTATTGATACATATTTAAAAACTTGAACAACGGTAGTCCGAAATTAAGTAATAAATCCTTATTTAAAATGTTGCAAATTCGCGAATTAGCGCCTTAAGTGTTTTACGGGAAATGTTCTAAAGCAAGGGTAAGTGCACACTTAACTTATATTAAAAGTAGTCATTAATGTTTCAGTGGCATTCCTTAATACTAGCCTGAGAGGGAAGAGTAGGTATTTGCTGTAAAAAACTGCATGAGACGAGCCATTTTTTGTCCGTACAAATCGCTCAATAAATGGAAGTGAGACGCAACTTAAAAAGCTCTTTGAATCACTGTGGGCTCTAAATGTATTATAATATGACTTACTGTTACAGTAATGTGAGTTGCATCTATATTGTATATAAGAAGCGAAATATGTAAGGACCGATCATTGAGTTTACTTAGCATATTACATTGTAGCACTCGATTTGGTTATCAAACTTATGAATACTTCCGTCAGAGCACCTTACGCGTCAATTTGCATAATTGATGTGGAATCCCTGACCGTGCCACTTAAGTTCGGCACTTTCTCTTATTAAGATAAGGTCTAGTTCCGCTTGCAGGGACCGCTGCTCTGTCAATACTCTCTTGGTGGTATGTTTGGCGGCGAGTACTATGCTTTTTTTGACTCGTTTTTCGTAAAGAGGAGTTGTCAATGGGTTGACGGGCGCCCTTGTGTCCAACTGTATATTACGTTTATTTAAAATTGTAGTCATTTACAAGCCGTGTATGTAATGGCAGCGGAGCAGAGCGATTACGACTGTCGTCACCCGTGCTTCCACCGCGAGTGATATACTTACAAGGTGACTACTGACTAGGTGTTGTAAATTTATGTAAAAACAATTGGACAAGGAAACCCAGCACTGCTGTAAAATAGATTTCTTTTTTATGCTAGACAGCGAAGCCCTTCATCTCACCTGATGGTAAGTGACGATAAGGGCCGAAGATGGAATCGACCGTCACCTAGAACCCTCAATCACAGAGGAACTGGCTATCTTATCACAATTGTCGGAACACAATAATGCTGATAACATTATGGCGACAGATTTTGATAACATGGTGGTTAGACATGCGGATTTGAAAGAAGTCCTACCACTAACCTAACCGAGTATAAATTTGTACATTGAGAATGGAAGATGAAGACATGTTATGCTGACCCTACTTAGAGTAAGGTAAGGGCAGGAAGAAGAAGAAGAAGGCTTATTATATACTCAACATACATACATACATAAATCACGCCTATATCCCCGAAGGGGTAGGCAGAGGTGGACTAGCACCCACGTTTCGCCAAATATGTCAAGTCCCATGTAATAGGTGGCGAGCCTGTTGCCATTTATCGGGCACAAAAGCCGCAGTACATTGCTAGCCCAGGTGGTATAGGAGGAACGCTGCTGCCCATTCCTAATCATATTCAGATTTATCCTTAGTCGCCTTGTACGACACCCACGCGAAAGTTTTGGGGTGGTGACAATTGTATTCAACTCTGCCGTCACCACGCGGCTATCAATATTCACGAAAGGCCAGTGGAGACTTTACAAGGGCTGGTGATGATGATTAAATACTAACGCTGGTAGGTAATAATTATCAAACAGTGCGCGTTGGTGTCTTTTCTAAGTAAATAAAGACACACGCATTGATGACTTCTGCGATTGAGGACACAAAGCAATGCTAAAAAAAACCGTCATTAGATGGGTGACCAGGCCATATATGTCTTAATTTGATTTCCAGATGTATTAAATAAGCATTGCAATGACATGATTGCAGTGTAAAATAAAATACGATTGTTGCTTGAATTATCACTTGTTCGAGTATCATACGGTCTTCGGCACTACAGTCTACCCAAAACTGTGAAATTTCTCCAATCGATTGTCAATCTGAACTTGTTGGTAGTACAGCTCAAAGTCGATTGAGAAAATTTGACACTTTGTGGAAGCATGACGTTCTGTTCACTGTACAAGGCGACTTAGGTTATAAAGTCAAAAATTAATGTTTTTTTAGTAGGTACAATTTTTTGTGCCAAGAGAGGAAGAAAGAATAGGTGATAATTGTATTTTTATCTTCCATCACGATAGACTCCAAATAATTTTTGGTCACCCATCCGAAGACTGACCTCTGCGAACATTGCTTCGTTTACCCGATCCGAGCCGAGCGCGGTCCCGCACCGCTATCCCCAGTTCAAGTTATTGCTCGTTCCCATAAAATCCAAGCTATATTTCACAGAAGAACGTCCGACCAGTAAGTAATATGCATGTCCTTATAACTCAGAGGTCGTGATGCTAAGGACAAGATAATGCGTCGTTATTCACGAATTTCTAACATCAAATCGGGATCGATAATAATATATTTGATTACTTTACATCCATTGGATACATGAATACGTGAATGGAAGAGGAAACATACTGCGCCGACCCCAGATAGACTGGGAACCGGGCAGGGAGAAGAAGAAGAATAGGTACATACATTCAGCCTCCAGATAAACTGGGAGCAGGGCAGGAAGAAAAAGAAGATAACATGTTAGAAAAAAATAATCAGAATATTTTTAGACAGGACAGACAGGAACAGTCTTCTTTAAAATATTTCATTTAGAAATTTTTATAGTATAGAATATTATTTTTTTTCAATTTATTTAACCTTATTTTTAATATTATTTTTGCTTCGTTAAGAAAATTTTCCGCTACTTCTGTACTAAAATACTGCACCGCTTTATGGTACAATTATAAAATTGGATTGTCCGTTTCATTGTAAACTGTTTACGGCATTAGGAAGTGTCTTTAGTGTAGTACACATTTTATCTGTAATAAGATTGTTATTATGCTAGTAAATCTTGAATGTATTGTGCAATTATGAAATGCTGGACGAAACCAAACCATGGATTCTATACGATATACTATACCTATTATACATACATACGCCTCTTTGCTTCAATAACGTGTTATCTTGTAAAATACAATTTTTGAGCTAGTATCGTTACTATATTATTTACCTCTAGTAGTAATTCTAGTATTCTAGTATTAAAGTTATTATTAGCCGCAGCTAGTCTGCAGATAAGGTTCTATTTGTAGACTATATCATTATATTATGTATCTACTTCTTGAAGTCGTTTCAGTTTAATTAGTTTTATGATATAGAATGTAATATACGAAATATGTCTAAGCTTAGTTTTTACATATGATAATCCGACATTCAATAGGCAAGCCTGAGTGCATTTAAAGGGTAATTAAGGGTATGAGGCTCGGTAGCTTAAAGTAAGTAGCATAAGCACTTATTATGGGTACTAGACCTAGACGGATTATTTTTTAATACACATAAAATTAAAATATATGTTAAACTTGATGACTCTGCAATTGTGTTTTTTTCCCTTATCACCTAGGGGTATAAGAATAACCTACGACCTATTATATTGCCAGGCCTAGCAAATACATATACGCAAAAAATTTCATTAAAATCGGTCAAGCCGTTTCGGTGGAGTTCGTTAACAAACACTGTGACACGAGATTTTTATATATTAGAGGATATAATTAACTGGAACATAAATTTATATATATATAAAAAACCATGACACGACAAAAAATATCTGTGATCTTCCAATAGCTATTTGCCGCATCTCTTTACTTCAGGACTGATGTCGAGAGACCGATGAACGGAGAGTGATTGTCATCCCACATTCCAATCCATATACTGCTCAAGGTTTTGGCTTAGATTTTAGTCGCCTGCCTGACACCAACCCTCTTTGGGTATGTTGTTGTTGGTGGTTTGCCCTCCACCATTCAGGTACCCTAAGGTGCTTATTGGTTCCACCGGGTAATCTGCTTTAGTCGACTTTTGCGACACCCATGGGATATGTCAGCATGGAAGACAAGTTCAGTTTCAATTCATTTATAACATTTTATTTAGAGATTGGTACTTTTCGTCGTCCGCTAAGTACGAGGTTAACAACTCCGCGAATTTTTCTTGAAATGTTCATGCCAATTCGAAATTCAATATTATCTGGTGCGTGATCTCAATGACAAGCCACATGGCACGTCTGCGTGATGAGATGACTGCCCTTGAGACAATGAATTGCAATGTGTCGGAGGGACACCATTTTGTATGCATGCTTTGTGAGCAACAAAGCCTGAACTCGTATTTGCAAGATTTGCATCATGACGGGGCATTGATATTTGATAAATACTCCGAAACTTAGAATCTCGTAGTCTTCTGTTTTCTTTTAATAAGTTCCGATCATTGAACTTGCAAAGTTGTAAGGAAGGTAGTTTAGCTTGGTATGATGGACATGTTATGAGACGGGAAGAAATGAATTTCGATGGATGTCGAAGTAGAGGAATATATCTGAAAAGATGGGTGGATTGCGTGAAGATATGAAGGTGATGAGTGTGGATGAGAAAATGAAGAGTGACAGAAGGGAGTGGAGAAAGAGAACATACTGCGCATACCACAAATAGCACCTTAGGGCACCGTAATGACCATTCCAACAACAGCATACCCAAAGACGGTTGGTGTCAGGCAGGCGGCCCTCTGTAAAACTAAGCAAAAACTTTGAGCAGAGTAAATCGCTCATACTTTTCCAGTTTAGCGGATTATATGAATCAAAAGGGGAAAAACTGGAAATAGCACAGGAAGATGCTGATGATGATAATATTTGACTGTATTAATCTTTAGCGAAACTGTTAAGAACCATACTAATATTCTGTGTGCCAGACACGACGTGTTTCACGCGACCTTAAACTTCAGCCAGCTAAGAATAATCCAGTTCGCAGTCTATCGGATTCCGGATCGGTCCCGGTCGGTTTCCCGCGACCTTCGCCAGCCGCCGTCACGGCATCTACTAGTAACTGTAAAAACTAGTTCGATGCTCACGAGCACTTGATACTCTAAGATTACGTCAGTACGCTTTAAGCACCTCGTGATTAGCACTGATTATTGCAAACATTTAATTTTCTTAGATTCCTTTCGTGCATACATGGCGTGCTCTATGTAAACACGCCTTTCTCCTCTAAAGCTGGGTACTGACCAACGTTACGAGGTGTAAAGTAACATGTTACACAGCAAGCATGCAGTCAGTACGAAGTGTTACGGGGAAACCAGCGAACGATGTACTGACTGCATGAATGCTCGCTGTGTTACATGTTACATTACACCTGGTAACGTTGATCAGTACCCAGCTTTTTCTTCCATGTTGGTCTGGTAGCGATCGTAGAATGTGCCAGCCCGAACTCATTCCGGGGGTGTCTTAAAAGTTGACTAAGGAAGAATGCCCGGTGTAGACCAATAAGCACCTCGGGGCACCCGAATGGTGGTGGGCAAAGCACCAACAGCAGCATACCCAAAGAGGGTTGGTGTCATGAGCCTGTAAAACTTAAGCCAAAATCTTCGTATCTCGTATCGTATGGAGACCATCGGTAACTCGTCAGGGTAATTTCCGTGCTTGATGACGTTTGACCGATATTAATGGACATATACATACTTCGTCTACCCCTGATAATCTAGGAATAGGACAAGAATAAGAAGACTTTTGTACCTATTAATGGTCCATTTCTCCCCATATTCTTCCATCCATAGGACCCTCCAATCCGCACTGGGCCAGTGTTGTGGGTTATGGCCAATTCTCCCTATACTGTTCCATCAATAGAGAAGGCCGTGCCCTAGCAGCGGGGACATTAAAAGATTGATAATGATGATCATGATGAATTTCGTACCTATCAATTTTAGTGCTAAAATAATTTTCCTGACATACCTATTACCGCTTCAACGGTCAGTGCCCGATATATTTTGAAAGCTCTTTGCGATTATTACTGAATATGTTTGAATGGCCGTCATTGATAAAGTCAACGAAGTGAGGGCCTTTGACGATTTTATCAATGATAGCCGTCCGTTCGATCTCAATAAGTAATAATGGAAACAAGTGTATTGCGTGACATGCTTTAAATATGTATTTTGAACTGTTTATTTTGTTTGATTTAAGTCATTTGAGTAGTATCGAAAGATATTATGAAGATGCTTAAAGTGTTATTTTCAATCTGCTAGTTGCCTCTATGGTCTAGTGGTTCATACATACATACATAAATCACGCCTATATCCCCTAAGGGGCAGGCAGAGGTGAATTAACACCCACTTATCGCCAATTTAGCTAGGTCCCATGTAATAGGTGGCGAGCCTATTGCCATCTATCGGGCACATCAATCGCAGTATATTGCTAGATGGTACAAGAGGAATGCTGCTGCCAATTACTCATTGCTGTCTTTACCCTTAGTCGCCTTGTACGACACCCACGGGAGAGATGGGGGTGGTGACAATTGTATTCTACTCTGCCGTCACCACACGGCTGTGGTTCTAGTAGTTCGCCCTCCGGAATTAACATCCAGAGGTCCCGGGTTGATTCCCCAGCAAAGTACAAATTTGTACTCTGTTTGGTTGGTGGTAGGACTTTTTTCAAGTCCGCCTGGCTAGCCCACCATCTTATGAAAATCTTATTGTATTCCGGTATTTTTTATTTATTTATCATACCCGTATAAACTGAAGAGAAGACGAGTGACAGAAGAGAATGGAAAAAGAGGATATACTACACCGACCCCAAATAGGATGGGATAAGGGCAGGGCGATGATGATACTTACCTGTACAAACTGGGTACAGGACACGAAGGTGATGATGATGAAATCGAACTGCAGGTAAAAGGTTACGTGGCAGCAGTGAAATAATTGGCGAATCAACTCGCGCTTCAGCTTGATTGCTCGCTCGTGTATCAGTGTTTGTTCTGCTAACACGCGACCACCGCCGACAAATATCTCTTCAGTCGCCATCGTCGTGCTAGGGCCGGCAGATTTTTTATTGTTTGTGATTTATCACGAGCTTTTTCAAGATTGTAATTGTAATTTTAAATATACTTTTATGTGGACTTTTCCGCCCGCCACGCGAACGAAAAATCCTACTTCCTGGTCAAGCGGTGACATAAAACTATGATCTTTTACACGCGCACGAAAAATCCCACTTCCTGGTCAGGGGGTGACATAAAACTATAATCTTACATCGGACGATAAAAAAGGAGGAATTATATCGCATGTTTTTCGCCCTCGCCTTCGGCTTTCTTTGTTTTATCGCCCTTGGTATATAATCTACTATTAGTTTGAATATGAAAGATCCGCCTAGCAGTGACAATTGTATTCTCCGCTGCCGTCACCACCCGGCTAAGATAAGAAATGCATCATCCATATAGATAGTGTCCAATACTTTATTGTTTTGACAGCCCTAACTGACGAGTGCGACGCATCGCTCGGAGCGTTCAACTTGAATCTTGAACTTGGCTCGCCGCCACTCATAAATCAGCCAATGGCCAAGAAACGTGTAGGCATTTCGATTATCCGTAAAAAGTTCACCTCACGGATATCATTTGGTAGCATTGCTAACGTGTAATGCTACGAAACCATTTAATGAGACGAATTGACGCCATCAATCTCGTTGACGGATTATTGGCCAGTGGCCAGTGGCCACGAGGCCTCGGTGGGACACGTCCGCGCCATAATATTATAGTCAATCGGTTTTTTGTACTTATTATTGCGGGCACTTACTACGATTTCTCGATTCGTTCCAAATGCTTTTAAAGCGATGGTGCTGTGAAATGCAATTGTCGATATCTCTACGACAATCGTAAATGCGCTCGAAGAAGGATGTAAATTATTTGAAGTGCGTTTTTGGGACGATGAGTGACAAAGCAATGTGTTAAATTAAGCATACTACATATTTTTTTAAAGCGTCAATCAAAAGATGATTAAAATAAAAAATTTAAAATATGTATATTTTTAATTTATTATGCGGGTAATGAACGGTATGAGGAGCTCGACAGCGCAGTGACTTGGCGCGTTCGGCTTGCGATTGCTTAAACTAAACAATGTTCGTTAAGGCGCTAAAGTTCTTTTTGGATGGGTGACCAAAAATTTATTATCTCGAGGTCCTCCGAGCTTCGGAAGGCACGTTAGGCCATTGGTCCAATGATAACAGTTAAAACACAATAGCTGCCGCTTACCATGCCTCCCAAGTAACTACAAAAGCAAGACTCCACAGGCCTCTAAATATTATTGTTGTTCCTGACGCTACACTCAAAACGATAGATCGATACGGTAAAACATTAATTATGGGATTGTACGAAATATTTGTTGCGAACATCTATCTAGGTCGCTGTCCGGTCTACAAGTAATATTTGAATGAAGTACACGTCAAGTTGTGTGTGATGGATGGTGTCTGGTAGCATTATGACGTCGCGAAGCAATGGAAAAAGGAGTTGGGTGGGATTGGAATTACCATAACACTTATTTTTGTATACCGTGGTATTATAATTAATATGGTACAGTCTAAATTCATAAGTCATAACCGGTCAAAACTAAGTTGCAGAGTAGATTTAACCGATGCCCTTAGTTAAAAAAAGTTTCGATTGTTTTTTACAGTCCTCCTGACTCTATAGCCAACTTTCATTGTTAATACAAAAACAACGCGGACCATTTCAGTATTTCATGCAGTGGTATTATATTCTATGCTAACTAATCGCTACAACTTCGAGACATCCTAATCGGTCCATTCCATTCTATTTTAAGAAAGAGCAAATTGAGTTAAATTGGAACATGATATGTCACACTTTTTTCCCACATCGGTAGGCAGAGATCACTTCTTTTCACTTGTTACGATTCTTACATAGTTCTTTTGCTTCATCCTCATTATCATAATTCATCACTCATTACTTCATGCACGTCCGTCGGTTTCGGGTACTCTTGACCTGGCTCTTTTTCAATATACTTTCAATTTCATTATGAAAGATCCGCCTAGGCCTTCCTCTGCCTTTTTCTCTATGGAATTTTCCATTTTTTTATAAAATAAATCTGGTAAAAATTTTTAAAATATCTATTCATATTTTCAAAATCTGGCCTATTTTCCGAGGAGGTGTTTTATCAAAAGACATTATAATATCAAGTACAGAAGCAGAATTATTTAAAATGGTTATTGTCCACACGTACATACGTACAAACACTTCGACAGCAAATACTGTGGGCGTGCGAGGCTCGAGCGGGGTAGGTACTCGCAAATATTGACTGTGCGTAGTAACTGCGCACGATACTGCGTCAATATTACACAATAGACTACTTACATTTATCCTGTTAAGACTAGTCCCAGCGTCGGCCTATCAATGTTCTCACTGCTGAGGTGCCTTAAGTGGACGGAAGCAATGGATAACAACCTATGCCCTTTCAAGGAATGGTCAAATGCAGGCTTGAGGACATGAGGACCCTAAAGGCACCCTAGAGGCACCATATCAGCCGCTAGCTAGACGGCCGACGTGTGTGACACCCGCCCGACCTAAAGTCGGAAATACGCCACTAAACCACTGATATATATCAGGTGTCCCCAAGCCCTTTGAGTGGGGAGAGTCTGGGATCCGCCGGGAGGCATTTCACCAGTCAAGGACATGAGGACCAAGACCTTCGTCGTCCCCAAGAAAGTCCGACAAATACTGTAAAGGCGCATTGGCCACAGCGTAGGTCCTTAAAAAACGGACCGAGACGGAGAAAACCTTAAACACCTCTATCGTGTAGAGTGTTCGTTTTGCTGGTCTATTGTGGTTCCGCTAACTAAAAGTTTCGCCAAATGGTAAAGAAAAAGTTGCCAAGCTACACACACACCTCTCAGTGTGAACTTGGCATTTTTCTGTAAAACAGATCCGAAGGTTTATTCACAGTTCAAAGTATCGACTCGATACGCAGCCATCTCGAAGCGAGCACGTCCAAATATTGACTCCGCACCTAGCACTGACGGATTATCGGCAAATACAAACCATTCGTTTGCTTAGACATATTGGAATGATGGGCGAGGAAGCATTTTATCGTAAAAAAATACAGGTGAAAGGAAACGGAAGAGCATCGATGGAAATGTGCGTGGGAAGTTCGCTGGCATATCTATCTAGTAAGAGGGTACAGGAGTGTAGGAGGGAATTCGGTTTCGATTATGTTAAATTTTGTGTAAAAAGTCTGTTATATAAAGGGTGAACCTATTGCCATCTACCGGTAAGTTATTCGCAGTAGATACAAAAACCGATCTCTCATAGCCATCGCATATCCAAGACCTGTCGCACCTATCTTATGACATCTTCCCGCCCTGTTCCCAGTTTATCTTGGCGCAGTATGTTTCCTTTTCCATTCATATTAGCCAGACGTCATCACGCCATCAACTCTTTTGATTCATATCACCCATCACACCGAAAAGATACCTATCATTGACGAAAGAATGTTATGAAAAGTGATGGAAAGAGACATGTCGTAATACCGATGAACAGAGAGAGTAATTGGGATGACAAAATTCCAAGCCATACCGCTCAAGGTTTCGGCTTAGGTTTCACAGCCACCACAACCCTCTTTGGGTATGGTGTTGTAGGTGGTTTGCCCTCCGCCATTCGGGTCTTTTAATATACTTACGAACGTTACATAAGTACGTTAGTTTTTCACTCAAAGATGCTGGCCTGTGAATGAAACAATGATATTACAGAAGGATTGCTTTCATCCAATGTGAAGGTAAGGTAATTAGTTGGATCACACAAATGATCTGATTGACGGGTCTGTCGAGGAAGTAATTTGCATTGTTACGATAATTTGTGGGATTTTTTCTGCAGTTAGCAATGACTTGTAATTAAGGCTCACTTTCATTATAGGTACTTCGGCTACCGGTAATGAGTTTTGTACATTTTCTCTTTCCTCATAGCGTGTTTAATACACGTACAATAATAATACATAATCGCATAGAGACGCTTACAATGTAACCGTATTTTAGAATTTGTAAATTTTTTAAAGATTACCTTCACACGACCATGAAATTAAGCTAATATTTTTCTCTATTGATTACGTCCTCATGCGGGACTCGAATCAACGTCTTCCGCAGACCGCATTCCGTAGGGCTACCCAACCGAACCAGGGCCTGCCAACCAGGACATGATTAATACTAAGAAATATCTGTAAGATAATATTTTATTTAGTAATTATACATTTAAAAAAAATCCAAATATAAAATAATTAGTTAATACTTAAGTACCTCAAAGATTATGTATTTATAACGCAATGGTGGCTCATGGTAATAAATAAGTAATCATAATATAAATGCTTAATATTAATTATGAGACCATTTATTTCGCTTTTCAAAGCCGTTATTCGCGTAAACACGCCCACTAAACGAATAAACATCCAAATTGACGTTTCAAATTATAATTATCGAAAGTAACCGTCCATTAAGTATTCAATAAGGTAAAGCGCTGAATACTAAGCGGAGTCGGTGTCGCGGCGAAGGCTTTTGTTTGCGGTGAAAGTTGGCGCGGCTCAGGGCAAGGGCTTGCACAAAGCAGTTTTATTAATCGCAATTGTTTTAATTTCGTACGCCCGTGTGGTGAAAACGGTGTAGTTTTTAGTCTCCAAGTGACTACAGCCATATCGAAGATTTGCTTAGTCTAGTTATACCGATATACGTCAAAAGGTTCGTCGCCTATTACAGGGACTAGCTGAACTTCATTGGCGAAACGTGAGTTTGAATTCACCTCTGGCTACATCTTCGGGGATATTGGCGTGATTTATGTATTATTTATGCTTAGTCTAGTGTACAAAGGGGCTTAAGGCCAGCCTCACCCGCAGTTGTGTATGTATTGTGATACGTGACAAACTATGACACAATAATAAAAAAATCTGACATTATACATCTATCAATTTATTTATTATCAATATTATTTATTAACAGTATTATTTAATTTAATGGATTCTATATAATAAATACATTGTCACAGAGCATTCGGTACTAAATTGTGAACGTTACAGTAATCTAAAATTGAAGTCAAATAGAGAGGAAATTGTAAAAAAAACTAATCAAGATTGACAGTTAATAGAATTGTATCCCTAAACACGTGCCAATGTAAGATATTAACATCATTTTCGAATTTTACGATATCTGCTACCGATAGATGGTGGGTGACAATAATGTATTCTGATCTGCCGCGACCACACGGCTAGTAATGTTACTTTTCTTCTTAGAAATCGTTTAACCCTTACCATTTTGTACAAGAGGCAACCCTAAAAGGGCCGCAGTGTAGATTCAGTTGTGGATTCATTTAAATGTAGAATAGAAGTCACTTCTCAACGTTCCGTTTTACATTTCTTAGATGTTGTGATGTTCCTAGTGACAAGTTTTTGTTTGTGGGTTTATTCGTATCTAAATAAAATAGGATATAATATTTACGGCTTATTATCACTAATGGGTTATATTTCTATTCACATATAGATGCATACATGTTTTTTATCATAATATCTATTAAATGGCGGTGTATTAACACCACCATTTCGTCAGGTGTGTTACGTCCCGTGTATTTAAATCTACCGAGAATGTTTATATAAGAGTATGTGGAGCATTAATCTTCACAATTATAATATTACCTGGCCGTAATAATAGTCTCATATACGACATAGGTAGAGCTATAGGGAATTAGGATCATGGAATAACCAGAACCTCCGCGCCCGACCGTCGCGGCGCTCGTGCACTGTCCCTAGTGTAGTATTATTCTTTGTACACTTTTGTATTCTTTCTTTGTATTCTTTTGACACTACACTAGATATAGTGTAGTGTCATAAGACCATACAAATATTATGTAGATAGGCGCACACCCGCCCGTTTCCTAACCCCCGATTCCTCGGAGCTCGCGCGCGGACTATAGCTCTTAGTATGCGGTATGTCGTTATATTATAACCTCCAGCCTATTGAGAGCTTCATGAGAATATCAGACGCGAAACCACCACGAGTTCTCACATAAATAACGCGAGCGTATCCGATCCGTTTGTGTATCTTTCAAGAACGTCGTTGTCAAGACTCGTTCCTTCAAGGCCGAGATTTACTGTTTTTGCGAGCTAATTATAGTGTTTCTTTAGGCTATCTGGCTTGTTACAACTTACAACTCAATCCGTGTTTATTTCAAACAATAAGTGGAGCAAAGTTTTAGCTTTGCATTGTTAGTGAGCCAAGTCAGAACTTTACCTAAGCTTTGTACTCTTTGCTGTTAAATATACCTATAAATTATTTGCCATTGAATACGCTTGGTTTATACAGGTTTTACTACTAATACATACATAAATCATGCCTATATCTCCGAAGGGCCTACCCCTTCGGGGAACTAGCACTCACGATTCGCCAATTATGTTAGGTCCAATGTAATAGGTGGCGAGCGTATTGCCATTTATCGGGCACAAAAGTCGCAGTACATTGCCATTGCTAGGTGGTATAAGAGGAACGCTGCTGCCCGTTCCTCATAATTGATTTATCCTTGGTCGCCTTGTACGACACCCACGGGAGTGATTTGGGGTGGTGACAATTGTATTCTACTCTACCGTCACCACGCGGCTAACTACTAATAAAATTGTCTTATACTGTTTGATTTGTTTGTTTTGTCTTTAATTAAAAGTAAGAAAATACTCTGTGACGAATGTACAACAACCCTCATCATCCATCATGTTAACCAAGAGACGCCCGCCCACTGCATAGGCCTCCAAGGACTTGCAAACCGATTTATGTATGTAATTCGGACGAGCTTATTGCTAATGGGCATGTTAATCGCAATAGTATATTTTCGCTTCATGAATATAAAAGAGATGCAAATCAGAAACACTTCGTTGCAAAAATAAGTCTCAATGCCATACATTTTGAATACACAATGTTTCGAAGTATTTCGTAAGTTGCGCTGTTGTTTTTATTAAATAACTGATTTGTTTGTGGTAGTAAATTTAATTGAAACCGGCTCAGTGGGTTAGCCTTGAAAACGTCACAAACAGATAACACATCGGAAATCTAGTTCTTAAAAGTCATGAATGTCTAAAATCCAATGCTAGCTCAACAATGCCATAATTTTCCAGAAAAATCTAGAGCTTTTCTGTAAAATATAGTGAATAACATTTGTGGCTTTCAAAACTAGATGTGCGATATATTAGTAGTTAGTAGGAACCTATTTATGATGTTGACGAAGATTGAAATTAGACGGAAAAGTTGATGACTAATAAGTATCGTAGTACGAGAAGAGTTTAAAATGTAGAGGTTGGTGGCGCTAGACCGAGAGTTAAGTTTAACCGTCAAGGTGACAGCATAGAATAATACAATTGTCACCACCCCCTATTTTTCCCGGGGGTGTCTTACAAGGCGACAGGGTGCAGACAGCGATGCGTGGGCAACAGCGTCTCTCCTATACGACCTAGTAATGTATTATACAGTGATTTACATGCCCGCTATTACATGGGACATGACATTATCGGCGAAATTCTGCCTACTCCTTTGGATTACATATCTCCAATAAGCGTTATTGTGTAAGGTATAGTTAAACACAATACCCAAAGAGGGTTGGTGTCGTGTCAGGCAGGCGGCCGGCTGTAATACCTAAGCCCAAACCTTGAGCAGTATGCATTGGACTTCTCATCCCAATCACTCTCTCGGTTCGTCGATATCTCGCCATGGTCTAGCTAGTCGATCACTTTTCCGTACATTCATTCATCACTAGCACCTTTCCGATGTGATAGATAACAGAAACAAAAGAGAGTGAATGGCTTGATGACGTCTGACCGATATGAACGAAAAAGGAAACATATTGCGCCGACTCCAGCTAATCTGGGAAGTAAACAGGAAGATGATATAGATAGGTATAGTTAAACACGCACTAAGTGAGAACAATAAGACTTAATTGTGTCGAAATCCTGAATCATAGCACGGAGTGTATAAATCTGCGCAGGCACTGAGTTCTTTATAGCGGGCGTTCGCATTGTTGGTCAATACTTCAACAACACTATTATGGTAATAATCTGGTCACTTGCGTGGCATTTCAGTAGCAAAGCAAGCAGTCTGTTAATTTAAAGCTCTACGGTAGTATAACAATATTTTATTTCACTGTATGGGAACAGATTTATTCCATTGGTTTTGGAATTCAAATAATTGACCACTCGGTGAGAGCAGAGTAGAATACAGTTTTCACCATCCGCTTTCAGAAACCGTAGGTGTCGTAATGTAAGACATAACCATCGCAGTTTTTTTGATCCATATAATGCACCATTGTACGTCTCCTAGGAAGGTTGGTGCCAGAAAAGCCAGTATATTGCCATACAAACTTAGCCAAATCTTAGCGCTCCTGTTACCTGTAATAATTTGGGAGCAATCAGCCATAAAAACGTAAGACAATCCTGGAGCTCTCTGGCAAAATATGAGAACGTTGCCCAATAATGAAGTAGCAGGGGCGAAACAAGTTATTAAATAATTGTTATTCATCTAATATTAGAAACAATAATACACAAAACTAAACTATAAAATTATAACTGTCGTACGAGACTTGCAGGTGAAAACTTAGACAACTCGTTACGCCTTTGTGCATGTAGATTTCGTCCAGATATTGATAAACTTGTTTCTGAAGTTCAAACACAAATAACACATTAACCGTTACACGCAAATTAACTTTATTGGCTGCCTAGAGACTGCATTGTAAAAACTCTTAGCATTCGACGGCCGCCTTGGTCGAATGCTCAGATTGCTGGGTATTGGCCAAGAGGTCCCGGGTTCGAATCCTGGTAGGGGCAAACTTTGTGATGACCACAAATGTTTGTTCCCGAGTCATGGTTGTGTATATGCTTATGTAGTATATTTTCAACATTTATATACATAATTATTTTAAAAATATGTCCGTCATCCAGTATCCATAACACAAGTGCTTAGGCTACTTATTTTAGGCTAGATGATAGGTGTGAGTGTAAAAATATTTATTTATTTATTTATTCCATGGATTCACTGTGTGGGAGCCGGGTCTGAAGATGGCGCTGCCAGTGGCACAGCGCTTGGGACTTGTGACCCAAGTTTAGGTTTATGGGATCCCCTTACAACATATCAACACTCACCTTCGCCACCCCTGACTCCACTTCTGCCTACCTTAGACTCACGTTCCAGAGAAGAACTGACGAAAGCTCTAGATTTATTATCTCCAGTTCCTCCGTGCTGAAGGCACGTTAAGCCGTTGTTCCCGACTGCATCTGTAAGTCGTTAATTTCAACCAATCCCCGGTAGGCCAGCGTGGTGGGTTATGGCCCATTCTCCCTAGATTCGTCCATACATAATGAAGGCCTGTGCCCCAGAAGTAGGGATACCGCACCCCGCCACTCCGACTTTTTTCTCTGCCCTATCATATTTGTTAAGATTTATTTATAGACGTTTTAATCCGTAAAGCACAGAATCACTTGCCGCACTCAGAGACGTCAATTAACTTTAATGAGTATTTAATGTCAAAAAATTTCATTCAAATCTAGACCATAGACCCGGCAAGAATAGCGACTAGTTTGGGACTGTCATTTTTTGACGTTAAGTACTCATTAACGTTATTTGACGTCTCTGAGTACGGCAATTAGTCCAAAAATACTACAGCGTCCGACTTCATTACGCGTCGCGTATGTTATTCCCAGAGTAATTGATATAATCTGGTCCGTTATCCAGTTCCGTGGGTATTATTCCGAGGACCAGAGTACAGATGCTCTGGGCTAATTAATTTACCGCCCGTCGATGTAATTACCTTGTGTTCTTGAAACCGCACCGTTCAATATTACAGAAGCATTACATTACGTGTCGGTTTGTCCGCTGCAAGCCAATTATGTTGTAACATTTGGATCTAGTTTGGGTTCCTTTGATTGGGGATCTTTTTATCCTGCTCGATGTGACATGAAATTTAGCTAATGTGTAGGTATACATTTTTCATTGTTTGCTCATTTACTCATATACTATTTAATTTTAGCAAAGGAATGAAAATTATTAACGTAATATTAACTTAAATTTTTATATTAATTATTGAACATGATTTTTAATCATTAGCCCACCGTATCTGCCTTTATTATGTTATGTTGATATAAATAAATAGTATCGATGGATTCCTTACTCTATGGAAAGAACTCATCAAAGAGAATATAACACAAAATACACAATAAAAGTCAGTATCTATTGTCGATGATGCCGTGTGGTGACGGCAGAGTAGAATACAATTGTCACCACCCCAAATCTCTCCCGTGGGTGTCGTACAAGGCGACTAAGGATAAATCAGTGATGAGGGATGGGCAGCAGCGTTCCTCATAAACCACCTAGCAATGTACTGCGTCTTTTGTGCCCCTTAAATGGCCGATAAATAGGCTCGCCATGTACCTAACATAATTGGCGAAACGTGGGTGCAAATTCACCTCTGCCTACCCCTTCGGGGATATAGGCGTGATTTATGTATGTATGTATGTATCTATTGTCAAAAACAAATAATTGATAACTTTTTCTTCAATTTCAAAGGAGGTGTGTGTATACTGCCGAACAGAATAGTCCTATATTTTAATTATTATCATTAACCTTCTTTTGTTTCACTCTTATTCTACGGAGCCCAGCGGGATTATACGAGGGTGGATGATCCTCTTACCCAGTTTGAACCATTTTTAAATATAATATCTATTGTTTGTCTGCTACAAGCTGTCTAGCCAACTTCAAAATTAGTTTAACTAGTTTGACGTCACTCAAACAGATTCTAGTCCTAGGAATCTCTCGGCACTGCATTTCTATTCAACACCCATGTCAATCTGGGATATCTGACATCTGCCGCTGACGAGGGACTACCTCAGGGAAGCGCTAGTTGTGACATCTCCAATCCATTGTTTCGTGTTGTGTCGTTGACATTTATGCCTCCTATTTTATTGAATTACGTTGCTCTGTTGGAATGTCGGCTGCTTGTCACTTTGATTTGGGGCTTCTGCTTTTGATTGAATCAAGTTTAATTGAAGATTTATCCGGAATTGCCGCAACTGGCTCTGCGGTGAACCTCTAAAGGTTCCCAACAGGTTCATGAACGTTACGAACTGCGTTAAGTTTCAAATAACTATTTTCTGTATTGAAATGTCGAGTTGTTAGTTTTTCTTTTCTTGTCTGTGTCTAGTTTTTGTTTCTTTATTTAGAGGCTTTTGTCTTAAACAACTGTATTCCACTTAACACTCTTCTTCTCTTCACAGATTATCTGCCCTCGCATCTCCGACTTAGGTTTTGAGATTATTGGTGGCTGCGAGGCCCATTGTAAGTGGTCAGATGACTTTCAATAAATTGGTGATTCCATTACTATCACATTCTTATCATAAACATTAACGGTGTCATTGCGAAACAAAGCTCAAGACGTGTTTTGGGTAAGAAGTGTTCTTCTTCTTCATGTGTTGTATATAACAGATCCTTTGACTGTAACAAACTATTGACAAAAATTTACAACTAAATTAAGATTATTTTGTCAATAGTTTATAGTAGATAACATACATAAATCACGCCTATATCCCCGAAAGGGTAGGCAGCAGAGGTGAATTTGCACCCACGTTTCGCCAATTATGTTAGGTCCCATGTAATAGGTGGCGAGCCTATTTATCGGCCATTTAAGGGGCACAAAAGACGCAGTACATTGCGAGGTGATATAAGAGGAACGCTGCTGCCCATTCCTCATCACTGATTTATCCTTAGTCGCCTCGTACGACACCCACGGGAGAGATTTGGGGTGGTGACAATTGTATTCTACGGATACTTTTTTTGCAGCCTGGGGCTTAATGCCTTTACGCATGTCCCGCAATCCTAAAGGGTTTGTGGTATAAATGGCGTGGGTATGTGGGACTACGCCACTACACGGCGTAAAAGGGGGACTACCTACCTACTAAAACTCCCTGAGATCAGAAGGGGAGGAAGATGATGAGATGACGATGAGTTTTCTGTGGAGGTGCCATTCAGGAAATAAACAATTCGCTCGGACCGTGAAAAACGTAGATTTTTTTTTCAAGTTTTAGTCATCGGTACATACAGAACCTCCCTCCGTGTCAGCGTGTCTCTTGCTTGTAGCTCAAGGCGTTCGTCGTTCGCGTTCGTTCGTTTTTCTCTGTTTCTGCGCGTACGAACCGGCGCGAGCGCACCTGCTGTGCTACAGCGTCAAGATTCAATGTAAGTGTAATGGGCCTACTTAATTTCTTGCGTTTGTTTGTTAAAGTAAAGACTACTTAAAGTAAAGACTACTAAGTATGGGAACAGCGGGAAAATTTGAATTTTTCGTCACACAGCAAAAAAATCAAGATTAATAATTGTATATGATACTGATAAATTTTAATTTTATACATTGGTACACTACAGGGACATGCATATCATCATCATCATCATCATCGCCCTGCCCTTATCCCATCTTATTTGGGGTCGGCGCAGTATGTCCTCTTTTTTCATTCTCTTCTGTCACTCGTCTAGGGACATGAATATGTATGAATACCTATAATTAAGACAAATCTTCTTCCTCCTGACCTGTTCCCAGTCTATCTGGTGTCGGCGCAGTAATCTCCTCATCCATTCATATCGGTCAGACGTCATCAAGCCATCCACTCTCTTTTGATTCATATCATCCATCACACCGTAAATGTGCTAGTGATCGATGAATGGATGTATAGAAAAGAGACGAAACGGGCCATGTCGAGAGATCGATGAACGGAGAGAGTGATTGGCAACATTCCAGTCCATCTTACTGCTCAAGGTTTTGGCTTAGTTTTTTTTTGTATCAAAAGCAAAATTCATTTATTCGGTATAATTACAATACACCTATGCTTTTTCAAGAGACTAGACATTGAAACCCGTGCTGCCGCGCTAACGAAAACCGCATTCTTTCATCTACCTTTTTCCAATTTCTGAGAAAAACGCTTTTAAAGTTTTTTTCTTACTTTACTCGTATCCCCGGAACTAAGCTAGCTTGTAAAAATTGGACTAAGGGCCTGTTTCACAATCGACAAGTAAGTTCGAAGTAGCTTACTTTGTAGTTCAATTGACATATATTTCATATTACAACTGTCAAATGATCTGCGAAGTAAGCTACTTAGAACTTACTTGTCGATTGTGGCCCTAGAGTATATTGAAATAAATGGTTTTCCTGATTTCATAATTATAATGTATAACATTCCTGCCAAAAGTCGTACCTATATATACGTTTTTTATTTTTATTTCAAGAAAAATTATTACCTAAGAAAATAGAGTCAGATTTTTAAAATATGAATTCCCGATGCGACGCCGTGTGGTGACTGCAGAGTAGAATACAATTGTCACCACCTCAAATCTCTCCCATGGGTGTCGTACAAGGCGACTAAGGATAAATCAGTGATGAGGAATGGGCAGCAGCGTTCCTCTTATACCACCTAGCAATGTACTGCGACACTTGTGCCCGATATATGGCAATAGGCTCGCCACCTATTACATGGGACCTAACTAATTGGCGAAACGTGGGTGCTAGTTCACCTCTGCCTACCCCTTCGGGGATATAGGCGTGATTTATGTATGTATGTATGAATTCCCGATGCGGAAGCAACATTAATCAAATGGCATGTAGACGAAATAAATGCCCATTCCCTTCGACTCGGTTATAGACCATAAACTTTTCATCACAAACAGACACTTTGTTACAACTCCGAGTAAAAGGGAGTTGGTTCACACATTATATCGTTTCGAGATCACCATTTCCTGCGCCGGTAAGCCGCAGTGGCGGGTTAATGAAAAATGGAATTTATCCCGTGGCGGCTAAGGTCCAAGTGCTCTAGACATCGGACAGACGGGCGCGGAACACGAGTAGGTAGGTAACTGGGTAAAAGGTGAGTGCACTCGCGCCACTCAGCGCCAGTTCGAAATTGACCCTTATCTCCAGGTGTTAAGGCCCACGGAAACACCGAACGTGTGCTGTCGGCAGTACTTTTCACGGCTTTCTACTTGAGGCTCTTTAACAAATTGTATCAGATGTGTTGTGCTTGGCTTCTACTATGTTAGGATCGTATTGTGTTGATGTTTAGCAGGCCTGCTGTCAAACCAGAGGTTGGAGTTGACGGGTCGATAATAAGGACTGACAGTAGTCAGTATAGTAACTGGTTTAGTTCTCCGAGCATAAATGTAACTTCCTCCATCAGATAGATAATTGATTAATCTGTCTGATACAGCAATATCAATACCAGTTTATGGTATTCTAAGTAGTACGTAGGTACTATGCCGTCGCAATATTGTTAAAAAACACGTATTTTCTATACCGTGCCATATTGGAAAAGTTCGTGCCTGACTGAAAAAAGTTCTACAAGAACAAATTAAAGTTCCCTACTGTTAATTTTACGCTCTGAAAAATCTGATTGAAGTCCGCAATATTAATTTTAAGTTCAGAAAGCTCTATTTTAGGTTCCCATTGGTCGGAACTTCGAATATTATTGCCAACTAAACTGTGTGATTAATTTGTGTGGGTCTGCTTACGAAGTGTATTCAGACGTTGCGAAGTTTAATAACCAAACCAAATGTATAAGCCATCGGGAGTTTGTGCGTCATTCACTACCATATAATTACGAAATATGGAATCGCAATGGTTAGGATTTTAGATTCTTTAAATCTGGTGATCGTGATTGGTTTACAGTTGAAAACAATTAGGGGTCGCCGCAGTATGTTTCTTTTTCGTCTTCAGCCCTTCTCGTCACTTACCATCAGGTGATTCTCAAGCGTTCAGTCGCAATGGTGTGTTGACGGCAGATCAGAATAAACTTATCACCACCTCATCTGTAAGGGTAAAGACAGTGATGAGTAATGAGCAGCAGCATTCCTCGTTTACCACCTAGCAATATACGATTTGAACAAATTTCAAAAAGATAAATTCGCGAAATGGCCAACTTTTACCGACGCTCACCACGCACGCGAGCCTTTACCTAGCCATTCACCGGGAAAATTAATCGTAGGCATTTATTTATTTATTAATTAATAAAATAATGTACTTACCTAATTTTTATATCGTACAATGTAACTTTTCAAGCATACGGTCAAAACACGCCTCTTGTTTATAATCTTATTTAGCACGAAATATGGTTTCGTAACCATGTTTGAAAAGCTTGTATGGACTCGGCAACATGGGAAACATCTATATATGGCGATCACATAGAAGTTACATTACTCACACGTGTAGATTGTGTTCTGAGGCTGTTGTTTGAGGTGGAACATTTGAATAAATTGATATAGTAACTCGATATAGCTAGTAGCAAAAATAGGTCAGACTAATGTTGAAATAACGTTTCGATTTTAATTTTAACATTATATAAATGTTAGAAAAATGAGTACAAAGATTTTGGTGGTTAGAGAAAGAATTTCGAAAAATTATGGTCTCGATGCGGGAATCGAACCCGCGTCCGCTGCTATCCGGGCAGGTGCCTGACCGCTCGGCCAACCAAGACATTTCGATTCCCGCATCAAGACCATAATTTTTCGAAATTCTTTCTCTAACCACTAAAATCTTTGAAATAACGATTTAAAATAATACCAACTCTCTCCGTTCATCTGTCTCTTGACAGGGTTCGTTCCGTCTATTTTCTAAACATTCATTCATCACGATCACCTTTACGGTGTAATGGATGATATGAATCAAACGGGAGTGGAGGACTTGATGACGTCTGACCGATGAATGGAAGAGGAAACATGCTGCGGCGACCGCAGATAGACTGGGAACAGGGCAAGAAGAAGACGGCAAGATCATAGTTCGTCAAGTCACCCCCTGAACAGGAAGTGGGATTTTCCGTACCTGCCGCGTGCGGAAAAGTTTGCGTGAGAGCAAATACAATAACAAACATACACCTAACATTACAAACTCCTGCGCATACCATGCGCCAAAATGTCAACACAAACGCTATTACTGACATGACAAAACAAAAGCACGCTAGAAAGCGAATTGTTAAATGTCACTCGGTCGATACAGTTTACATCTTTTTCGCTTCGTAAGCGACATGCACTGAAATGCCAGGTGGTAATTGGTGGTTACGCAACAAATACCGCAGCAGTGAGTTACCACAATTGAAATTGCATTCTGTCTTTTTAGCAATAAGTTATAGAGCAGTTATATCCAAAGTGGACCCTCAGGAGTCCACAGGAGACACGACGGGGGTCTCCGTTGGCTTGACAAAAAATTGGGGTTCGTGTCCACGGAAATTTATATGGTTTCGATAGTTACGAACTAAAGTTGGCTTGACTTCATCAACTCCGTTCATCGGTCTTTCGACATGGTCCATTACTTTTCTATACATTAATTCATCGCTAGCACGCGCTTAAACGCGGTTAAAAGCGAGTATCTATACTAATATTATAAAGCTGAAGATTTTGTTTGTTTGTCAGGTTGGTTGATCGAGTAAAGCTCAGGTACTACTGACTCAAATTGAACATTTTTTTTTGTGTTGGATAGTCCATTAAACGAGGAAGGCTATAGGCTATATAATAACCGACATATATTATATACATATTATTTAATATATAAAATCTCGTGTCACAGTGTTTGTTATTGAACTCCTCCGAAATGGCTTGACCGATTTTAATTCAAATTTTTGTGTATATTTGGTAGGTCAGAGAAAAGGTCGTAGGCTATATATTATGCCCCTAGGTAGCAAAACCACGTTTGCCGGTATCAGATAGTAATTTTATTATAATTTAGTTTAGAGACATCAACTCGAGCGGAGCCGCGGCTAAATCCTAGTATTTCATAAAGTTATGTTCCTCAAGGGCAACCCACGGAGCGTATTCTTGCACCGTAGCGGCCCGTGGCCTACGGGTTGGACTTGGAAGTGAAAGTGTCGTGGGCAGCACACGATACGATCTCGTCTCATTAGTTCCTCACGCTCCATCTAATGAGCTCGCGGATCTGTGTCTTGCCGTGTAAACGGAGATGTGTGGATCGGGTGATAACATCGGACGTGGGAAACGCATGCTATTTATTTAGATCTAGGCTACCGCTGCATTGCATGTGTCCACAGTAGTATAAATGCTATTGCCTTATTTCGTTATAGATACATAGAACCGATTATTTTAATATGTGCTGTTGATAACTGTCATGACAGTCATCTTCCAATTTATCAAGCAAGATCAGAAAAAAAAATCAATAATTGGCAGTATAAATAAGACCTTAACAGAGGACGAATATGATATTTTTATTTATTCTATTTATTTCGTTTATTTAAGCAGACAATATTTATATTTTCTGACTTCGTTCTCTTTCATCACCATCATCACCAGCCCTATTCATTATATATCATTATTCTTTCCCAAAAACACATACTTACGACAAGTAACTCCTAAAAAATCAGGTATTAAATAAACCAAACTCAGTAGGCCATCTGTAGCGACATCACAGCATGTCCTACATTAATGCACGTAGTTACATTCATCATTTTTATAAGTTAACTTAAGACACGCACCGCAGTAATATATAAGCATATTTGTATCTTCAAATAAACAGACTTAATTACCACACCAAGTCGCGTTACACTTCTTGCCCCTGGCAAACATCCATACTTTGAAGCCCCGACCGCGCATATTACATTTCGTACAGCCTTATCTTCCAAATAAGTGAGTGTCACAAATCAACGTCATTATATCGCATCAAATTATTTTCAAACAATCGATATTCGTTTAACATTCTTAGCAGTTATCACGCTCTCAGATCGGACGACCGCCAATCGAGACTTGAGACATTCAATCGACAGTCACCGTCACAATCACTCAATCATCGGCTTTATTAGCCATGCAAGTCAGGGCTGCTCAAACTTGAACCTGAACCGCTGGCGATCTCCCTCAATTTTGTTAGACGACGATCGATCGACTCTGAGAGGCCGCAAGTATGTGTGATGCAGGATTTTCGTCTAGGTCGGGTGCATGTGTGGTATATGTAGATATTAGTCTTACGGCACAATATGCATTTTTTGCAAGTCAAGGTAAGTGTAGGTAGACCCTTTTGCCAAAACAAAAGCAAAAGGCGGCTTTATCAAAGGGACTTATGATAAACGAAATTTATGAGGAGGAGGCAAAACAAAATCTCTGTAAATAGTTCTATATCGGGTTTTTATCTCGACTCAAAAAGCACTCGTGATCGACCGTTTGAGCACCTCTGATGTAAATAGTACAGCACGATCATTTAATAGACGCTGCCAACTAAGGTTATTTCCAAGACTTAGAAAGTGGAGCCGTGGAGTAATAAAAATAAAGTAAAGCATTTGTCTTGGTTGGTGGTAGGGCTTCTTTGAAGTCCTGGCTAGCTACCACCATCTTATGAAAAATCTGTCGCCATAATAATAATGTTAACAGCATTATTGTGATCCGACAATGTGTGATAAGATAGCCAGCCCCTCTGTGGTTAAGGGTTCCAGGTGAAGCTCGATTCCATCTTCAGCCCTTATCGTCACTTACCATCAGGTGAGAGTTTACCTGTTTAACATAAAAAAAGATGTCTTTCGTGTGACTGTTCCCACTAAGTCAATTGTAAAATTAAAATTCGAATTTTCCATACGACATCTTGCTTTACTGAGCAAACAAATTTGTTAATGGCATGAAAAATTTCAAAGGTGTTAATTCACCTCTTATGGGATATAGGCGTGATTTATGTATGAGTAGGTATGTATGAATGAAAAATTTATAATTTCGATGCTACGAGTATTTATTAGTATTACTATTTACCTATATGACTATTTTAGCATGGGCAGTAGCCAGGGAGAGCGATATTTCTGTTACCTACATATTGTTTCTTCTTCCTAATAGAAGGCTGTCGTTTGGGGTCCAATGCTCTGAGAACTGAAGTGCTCTGTCCACTCCGCGCTATCCGTTCCGTTGCATGTTTTTTCGCCGTATCTTTTGTGATAGTCGCATTCGCGTCTACCGGTACCGTTTTCTTAATTACCGGTACCCAGTGGTCGTTGACCTCTCTATGAACATATCGTTTGAGTCGTGACCAATCAATTCCGCGGATACCAATGCTCAATTCGGAACTGCAGTACTTGTTACTTTCATACACAAATATATAAATATCGCCTATATCGCCGAAGGGGTAGGCAGAGGTGAATTAACACCCACTTTTCGCCAATAAAGTTAGATCCCATGTAATAGGAAGCAAGACATTATCTTATCATCTTTTACACATACCATCCATCGCTTCTTTCTTATTCTAGGTCCATAATTAACATACCTCTAGTCAAGTAACATTCATCCTCCTCATCTCGGAGTAAATAGGACTATTTCTATTCGAGTCCTATTTACTCTGAGCTCCTCATTCATTACCTACGTAAAAGAAAAAAAAAAATAATATATCCTTTTTATGAATATTTTTCCCAAGTATAGGTATTTAGTATTTCATCCGGTCTTTTTTCATTCTAAACGCAGTTTAATTGGGATCAAATTAACAAAGGTGATGGGCCACCTCCAGTTATAGGGAGTGGCTAAAACATTTGGCATTACATTGTTGAACCCTTGCCCTTCTAACCTTTCGCAAATTGGAAGATGGCGAATAAGCGAGAAACACTGTGTATATTTCCTTTGGGTCGACATAGTTAACGAATGGCAGCAGTAAACTCAGGCTAATGCTGTGATCAATTTCCTACCTGTCTTGATAATTTTTTTTTCAATAAATATAAATGTCAATTAAAAAGAAACCAGCTAAATTTATATTATACGTTAGGAATATTACATGTGATAACTAGACTAGCGTGGACGGACTGTATTAGAAAAAAATATAAAATCACGTACCTATTTTAAAAGTATCATAATAACCGACGTCTGGAGCTGGAGAAGAAGCTAGTTACCTACATAACAACCGACAAGTGAAGAAAAAGAAAAATAAATAATTAAAGAGCTTATAAACAAAAAAAATATCCGTCCGATTCCAACGGCATGTTTTGCCTTTGACACAAGATAACATACTGAGCATGTTTGCATAATCTGTGCTCACGGCGAAATGGTTGGCAGAATAAATTACAATACGTATTTGACTTGACAATGAAACCGGCCCAGCGCCCGCGCACACTGACTGAGCACTCCTAGTAAATAATAGGTATAGTACTCTCCACAAAAGAATTCTTGTTATTGTTTACACTGGCTTAAAATAAGGAACTAACTGCCGCACTCAGAGACGTCAAATGACGTCAATGAGTACTTAACGTCAAAAAATGACAATTCAAAACTAGTCGCTATTCTTGCCGGGTCTATGGTCTAGATTTGAATAAAAATTTTTGACATTAAATACTCATTAAAGTTAATTGACGTTTCCGAGTGCGGCAGTAAAATACATTTATATCACACACGGGTAGGGGGTGATTTAAAACTATGATCTTATCTCGGGCGCTAAAAAAAAAAAGCCTAAGATCGCATTGTAAATACTTGCAATCATTCACATTCTATGGCCGCGTGGTGACGGCAGAGTAGAATACAATTGTCACCACCCCGAATCTCTCCCGTGGGTGTCGTACAAGGCGACTAAGGATAAATCAGTGATGAGGAATGGGCAGCAGCGTTCCTCTTATATCTACCAACTAGCAAAGTACTACGACTTTTGTGCCCGATAAATGGCAATAGGCTCGCCTCGCCACCTATTACATGGGATCTAACATAATTGGCGAAACGCGGGTGCTTGTTCACCTCTGCCTACCCCTTCGGGGATATAGGCGTGATTTATGTATGTATGTATGTATTCACATTCTATGTTTTATCGCCCTTCGTAGTTGATATTTAATTTACTATTTTCATTTTAAATTCCCACAAGGTAATATGAGGAGATCGATAGGGTAGTAGCTTACCGCGCTCGGCCTTGCGTGAACTAAGTAACATTCGCTAAGGCCAGCCATTGGATGGGTGACCTAAATTTATTATTTTCACACCACCATTCGAGGGCCCCAAGGTGGTTATTGGTCTGCATTATTCTATTCTACTTTTACGACATCCCTGGGTGATTCGGGGCTGGCAAATTCTATACTTTATTTTTTTGCCCTAGACCAGCACGGAAGGTAAGCAGGGTATGGTATAGGTCTGAGGATAGGTAATAGTCATTTTTTTATTTATGCTCTAACTGCGGGTCCCAATATTCTATCGACAGTTGAAGCCAGACGTACTACGGCTTAGTTGCTTAGCAACTTCTGTTATTTATCGTAATATAACAAAAAATGCCAGGCAACTCACCTTTGCCTGCCAATTGACAATTGTATTCTACTCTGCCGTCACCACGCACTCACCGCGTGGTGACGGCAGAGTAGAATCCAATTGTCACCACCCCAAACCTAGCCTAATTGGCGAAGCGTGGGTGCTAGTTCACCTCTGCCTACCCCTTCGGGGATATTGGCGTGAATTATGTATGTATGTATGTAACTCACCTTTAATAAGCTTACTTTTAATTGTAGATAGAATATTGGGATCCGCCGTTATTGATATTGGAAAAAGAACGTTTGCTGGGCGGCTAGTGTTTAGTAAAAATTGACATTATATTGTCAAAAACTCGATTTTTAGTGCGATCGTAATTATATACGAGAGCTTTTGTGCGCACACAGCCTTAGTAATAGAAAACAATATAAAGCGGCTAACTGCTCATTTATTATACATTCTCGCGAACAATGCCTACAGCGTATAGAGAAATCTGTGAGCGCCCACATAATTGGGACTGACCAAAAAGGTTGCACGTAATCACCGCCGTGTATTATGTTAGGCTAATTCAATACAGATTCGTGGTATCTAAGGGCGTTAGCACACCAATTAATGGATATCGATCGACGCCAACAATCGATTAAAGAAACAAAAGAATGTCTAAAAAGGCAACGTTTGGTGAACATATTTTCTTCTTCCTGCTCATATTCCCAGTCTATCTGGGTTCAGCCCGGTGGGTTTCCTCTTCCATTCATATCGGTCAGACGTCATTAAGCCACCCACTCCCTTTTGATCTAGTAATGATTGAATGCATAGAAAAGTGATAAGAAAGGATCGTATCGAGAGACCGGTGAGTGGAGAGAGTGATAGGTATGACCGTATGACGATATTCCAATCCATACTGCTCAAGGTTTTGGCAAAGGTTTTACAGCAACCCTCATTGGGTATGCTGTTATTGATGATTTGCCCTCCATCATTCCGGTACCTAGTAGACTTTTACGACACTCCTGGGGTGAGCCTGGGCTGGCACATTCAACGTTATTTTGTCGCTCCCAGGCCAGCATCTAAGGCCTCTGTAGAAAAGAAATTAACAGTTTGGGGGTTTTGTACATAGAAGAATTCGTTAAATGTCTTACATTACATTAAGATACGTATACGTAAAATGACCCATGGATTTGAAATAAAACAACTATACGGATTAGACTCGCTTATTTGTTTGGCAGTGTTATTATTTAACTCGACGTTTCGATCACCTTACTGCAATTATTTAACAATGCCAAACACCTAAATATACGCGAGTCCAATCCGTAAAGATCTTTTATTTCAAATGTGTATTGCTCGTGCAAATATTCAGATCCAGAAAAGTGAATTGCATTGGCGATATTGCTTAAAGTGGCCTTTTTAGACCCGTGATCATTCGGCGATCGGTAGATCGTACTACAAAGTTCTTAAGCACAACTATCGGTCGAAGTTGGACGTCGTTGATTAAAAGCATCGAGCAATGATCGATCTATTGGATTGGCAACATTCTAACTAATAGGTGTTCTCGTGCGTTACGTAGTTGTAATGAAAGACTTGTTATGATTTAGTTAGACGATAGCAGTATTTAACACCCACGAGCGTACAATATTCTACACTACTATTTTTATCTGCCTGTGTGGGTATGAACTTTATTGCATCCGTGTTATATTATATTTGGAAATACGTGTAAAGGGCCCTTCGTTTTGGTTTGCCGGTTTTTCGGCACGTAGTATGTATTTGGTCTTACAATTGTGGACAAATAAGTTTAAACTTTAACCATTTGTCCAAACTGTTACTTTGGTACTTTTCGTCTCTTTTCTATAAGTACATTCATTCATCACCACTTAATACCTTTACTTAGGATAATATAAATCAAAAGGGTGTGGATGGATTGATGACGTCTGACCGATAAAATTGGAAGAGGAAATATAGTGCGCCAACCCTAGATAAACTGGGAACAGGGCAGGAAGAAGAAGAAGTAAAATTAATTTTCTATCGATGAAACAACAGCGTCTGAGTCGATTAATTTTACACGTATCGATATACCACAATTCGGCCCCCCGGCCGAACACGGTCTGTGCAAACATTCCTCAGTTTACGCAATCGCGGATCTAACGCCCTCTCAAAAGGTTATCGGCGGTTTTAGGCACACAGAGTGCAAGTACTTCCACCATTGGACGTGGTTGGTTCATCTTATTTGTCGGTTACTTACTTTGCCGTATCGGGTCAGTGTAGACATACTGCTTAATGTTTGTTCTGTGTACTGTATCTAGCAGTAGGAAGGACGTGAATGGGATATCGATAGTGTTTAAGCGCAGCGTTAAGCTTGGTGCCTACAATAATCTTAATTGAAATTTTATTCGGCAACCATCGATGACATTGGGCAATTGTAGCGGTATTATGGGTTATAATTCTTTAATTACAACCTTAAATATTGTATCCATTTCAAATACACAAATCAATAAAATGTTCCAACTGTTAGATTGTATGTTGTCTATATTTTTTAAAGATTTGTAAATAATTTGTTTCAGGTAATTCAACGATTTTTAAAGTGACAAGCAGAAGCGTTGTATATTTTGTTGTAAGAAGTCGTAATATAATCGTATAAGTAAACCCCACCGAAGTAATTTCATAAAATATCATCTCAGCCTTTATTTATAGTGTAGTGATTATTTTTGCTAATTTAATATTAATAATATGCTTAAATTATTCATAATTAAATCTGTAAGTTTCGAGTATGTAGTTAGCAATCTCGCTGAACAATGTAATTTTATCTTTATTTAGTCTAAGTTTGATTTATCAACGGAAGTCAACAAAGAAAACATTAAAGTACTTCTAAGCTTACCAACAAACAAATTCTTGCTGATGTTCTGTGGCTATACTGCCACCACTTTGACTGTGACCAAAATCATGTCATATTTTATAGAGCAGTGTTGTGTACGAGATACTGACTCAGCATAGGCCGCGTGGGTGACTATCTGTCACCGGTAGTACCGTTGTGATTGTAAAGAACTAAGGCTTAGACCATATTGCGTAGTACATTATCATTGTAAATGAATGCTACTACTGGTATGCTATGGACGAACATGTTGGCCTGGAAGCGAAAAAGTAACGTAGAATAGAGCAGTCCCGACTTATCCCATGTGATTTGATAAAAGTCGCCTAAGGGAAATTGTCCGGTGCCCCCTTCCTTGGGACAGCGTGGTGGATTATGGCCTTTCTCCCTATATTCTTCCATACATCGGGAAGGCATGTGTCCCAGCAGTACATACATACATACATAAATCACGCCTTGAGGAGCTCGCTAGCGCAGTGGCACAGCGCGCTTGGCCTGCGATTGCGTAAACTAAGCAATTTAGCTAAGGCCGGTCATTGGATGGGTGACCAAAAATTTATCGACACCCACGGGAGAGATTTAGGGTGGTGAAAATTTTATTCTACTCTGCCGTCACCACAACCACGTCCCAGCAGTGGTGAAACTATAAAGGGCTAGTAATGATGATGATGTGCAATTTGGCAACGTCGGGGTTGATTCACCTCTGCCACCCCTTCGGGGATATAGGCGTGATTTAAGCATGTATGTAGGTACTCAAGTAGCCCTGAGTTGACCAAATTGTACATCATTCGTCATTACCAGCCCTGTAATGTCCCAACTGCTGGGTCAGACGTTTTACCTATGGATGGAAGAATTTACATAGAGAAAGCTTACTGTTAACTGAACGAAGGTGATATTTTGAGCGTGGGTGTCCCGCGACGTGTCACGAATGGCACAGTTGTCCCCGCAATAATTCGATTGCGCAGACTCATACCAATTAAGTAGCGTTTAGTTAGCGTAAGTGCCACTTAGCGATATGACGACCCCCGCAAAGAGCCGCCGCGGCATCGGGACGTAGTAAAATTAATGTTCCACGATCACTTTCCGATAGCGTAGTCACTTAGACAACACATTGTAGTCGGGCAGGGGTGTCACCTGTGACTTGATAAATAAAATAAAGTTAAATTATAACTCTTTTTTTATGGGACACAATACATTTGACACATAAACTGCCGTGTAGTGACGACGGTACAGAATACAATTATTATTGACACCACTCTTACCTCAAAAAAGATAAATCTTCCCGGTGAGGCGCGCCCACAGACATTTATACATGTGACGTAACATATACATTGGCGAAACGTGGGTCCCCTACACTATGCCTTATGTTAAAGCTTTGATGCGGCAATCGAACCCGGGTCCGCTGCAACCTGGGCAGATGCCTATACCACTCGGCCACACTCGGCAAACTTTTGCTAACCACAACTTTCTTTGTAATATTTTTTTTTACATTCATATTTGACAACACATAATAGTATGACAGAAATAACTCACCCCATGAACATAACCCATGCTAAGTCATAATATAAACCTACTTCAACAATTTAAATTTTTTAAAATGAAACTATAGTACCTACCTATTTATGTGACTACTATGTTAGCATTGGTAGTATTCAGGGTGTGCATTATTTCTGTTGCATGCTGTTAAATAAAAAAATACTTAAATAAAAAAAGTATTTTTATAAAAAGTTTCGCCAGCCCTGCCAATCGGCAGTCGGTGCTAATGATTACTTTGTAAGATCAAGTCGATCGCTGCAATTTATAAGGCGCTTTCGACGGAACCCGGCTCAAATCGTTTCTGTATCATCGCACGAATCCAGCTGGTATTAGGGATCCTTACAAGCTTCCCCGAGCTGCCTAAACGAGCTTTGTCGTGTTTAGGCATCGACCCGAGATAAAATACTGATTGGATTTAGAATGTGGATTTAATGGCAGTGCTTACTTGGATTTTTTGTAATACTATACAATAAGTAAGGTTGATGGTGAAAAGGCGAAGGGAGAAGAAAAGAAGCCAGTACAGTCAGCAACATACGTGTATTATTATTTGAGTACTTTGTCATACTAACGACAGTGGTTGAGCAATGATTGCTGTCAACATATTGTATAAATATTTAAGGTAGTAACCTACCTACTTAAGTGTCAATCAACAATTTACACAAAATCAAAATTATGAAAAAAAGCCGCCATGTCGACCTGTCGCGAACTATACAATACACCATGCGTGTGTCAAAGTACAAGATTTTCAAAGAATAATAGGTTAGAGAAATTTCGAAAGACATACTTTGTAGATTTTATTACAAAAATATAAAAATATGAGCGAAACAGGGTCAACCTTGTTATACCACTTGGCAATACTTTGACGTAAAGCACAAGCAATCGATTGGGGATATTTGACATATTGTGGTAACCTTACGTGCTATTAGTGTGTGGTGACGGCAGGACGCCACATGGTGACGGCAGATTAGAATACAATTGTCACCACCCCAAATCTTTCCCGTGAGTGTCGTACAAGGCGACTAAGGATAAATCAGCGATGAGGAATGGGCAGCAGCATTCTTCTTATACTACCTTGCTAGGTGGTACCTATGTACTGGTAATTACTGCGACTTTTGTGCCCGACAAATAGCAATAGGCTCGCCACCTATTACATGGGACCTAACATAATTGGCGGAAAGTGGGTGTTAGTTTACCTCTGCCTACCCCTTCGGGGATATAGGTGATTTATGTATGTTTGTATGTATGTTACGTGCTATTGTAATAAACTATAATAAAAAAATAAGTACCACCGAGTAGGTCTAAGTAGGTAGGTACGGAATTTGTCAATCGTCTCTACAACACACACATGCTTTATAACCGACTTCACAAAACGAAGAGGTTCTCAATTCGTTTGTATTTTTCATTTTCCTGAACGACTCTGAAGCGTTAACAAGTGAACGAAATAAGTATTTAAATCAGTCTCGCTGAATCGGCCGGGGCTCGGATAAACGGTCTGTCACGGTTTTCGTACGCATTCGTTGCCAATGAAAAGGTCCAGGTAAATTGAAAAGTTTCCAATATGGCCCTCCCTTTATTGTGACGAATGGTATTCGGTACGAGATCGATCTATGTATTTCGGTGAACGGTTTTTTGTACAGCACCACTTTGATCAAACAGTGCTAGTGATGTTTTTTGAAGCTTCGGATACTTAGGTAAGGTTCCTACGTATCCGAAGCTTCAAAATGCTGTGAGAAAATAGGTATAGTCTCTGCTTTACTTGCTTTTACATTAAAAAAATGCAATGCATTAGAATTTTTTAATTTAAAACGTTTATCTTTCAATCCTCGGAACATAAGTTGACCTATCTGCAGCGCTGTAAAACATTTTCAAGTATTTATTGTGGTTCTATATGAGGTGTGTCTGTAACCACAGCAACGTAGGGATACCCGTTTACTTCTGCGCGTTCAAAATTTAGTTTAGACACTTTATCTTTCAATTATACTGCGCAGACCACTGTCATTTTGGTTCAACTTACATGCCGGGAACTACTAATTACTTAGAACTAATCAACTACTGTGTTAAAGAACATTTCTAGATGAGAGACACAAGATCATGACGTTTAGAACAATAGGCTAATGTGGAGACTTTTCTATCTGTACTAAATTATAAAGCTGAAGAGTTTGTTTATTTGTATGGTTGAACTCTTAGAACTCTACTCTAAATCTCAGGAGCTACTGACTTAAATTGAAAAATTATTTTAATGCTGGATAGTCCATTTATCGAGGAAAGGACATTAACGCGAGCGAAGCCGCTGGCGACCACTAGTGTAAAATATACTTACTTGCAGCGTAGACACCACTATTGTTAATCCTCTGTAGGTATTCGTTTTGCGGTTTCCTTGCAACCTCGGATCATGTGCGTGGTACGCGGTCAGATACTCTTATTTCATCCAAAGCTTACTTAATTAACTAGTGCTTGTGTCTGACTTTGCACGAGTCGTTTTTGTTTTTCTTATTTCAACTTAAGGAAATTGAGCGTCCAGTGTTCGATATTTTTTACCATTGCACATAAACGCCTTTTTGTATGGTTTAAAGGTTAAGCAGAGGTATAATAAAAACCGCGAAGTCTGTGTCATCATAGATCTGGAGCCTATTGCGCTAAACCGAGCACGTGGTAAAGTTTAAAACAGCTGTAGAAGGAGCTTCTGCGACAATAGTATTCTGTGTCGTCCTTAAAAATTATGTGTGAGTTAAGACAATTATAAAGAAATCTCTTGCCTTGGCTTGGAAAATTTTGCGATAAGATCCGAAATGCAAGTGACTAAAAGTGTGACATAGTATGCACGTTGAATGATGGAGACATAGAAGATGAAGAGCAGTTACAGAAAAGAGTATGAGTAAAAGCATTCGAAAAGGTGATAACTAACACTAATTGAGTGCATGGGGAGATGCCATTTTTGGAGATAATATGAGTGACAAGCAATCCAGAATCTTTGAGACTTAGGATACTCATATTTGAGTGCTTGATAACGAGATTCTGAGAAGAAATCGTTCGCTCATACGAAAGGTCATTCAAACTATATTCTTCCAACCATAGGGGAGGCCCGTTACGGCACGGGCCTTTAAAGGGTGGGGACATTAAAGGGCTGGTGATGTGGCCCGTGGGGACATTAAAGGGCTGGTGATGTTGGTGATCTAGTTTCTGGTAGAATACAATTGTCACCCCCCCAAATCTCTCCTGTGTGTGTCATACAAGGCGACTAAGGATAAGTCAGTGATGAGGAATGGGCAGCAGCGTTCCTCTTATACCATCTAGCAATGTACTGCGAGTTTTGTGCCCGAGGGACCTGACATAGTTGGCGAAACGTGGGTGCTAGTTCACCTCTGCCTACCCCTTCAGGGATATAGGCGTGATTTATGTATGTATGTATGGATAAAAACCCCATGGTGACGGCAGAGCAGAATACAATTGTCACCACCCCCACCTCTCCCGTGGGTGTCGTACCTACAAGGTGACTAAGGTTAAAGACAGTGATGAGTAATGGGCAGCAACATTTCTCTCTTACCACCCAGCAATATAAATGAACTGCAATTTATGTGCCCGATATATGGCACCTATTACATGAACCCGAACATAATCCTAACCTTTCGGGGATATAGGCATGATTTATGTATTATGTATGAAAAAACCGTTCGTAATCACACCATATAGTGACTGTTTCGCTCGTTTGCCGACGCACATGCCACTCTTTTGTGGCGGAACGGGTTGACGACCGATGAAAGCAGCTTTGTCACTTTGTCGAGTGTCAATGCGCACACAATATTGTCCGATTGAGCCGTTCCGTTGACAATGACAGAGGAAACATGAGCCCGCCGTTGTGCGGTATTATTAGGTTTCTGCGGTGGGCATTGTCCGTGTAAAGTCAAATAAAGAATGGGAATCGCCGCACTGCCTTCTGGTGTTGCGTAGCTTCAAATTGTTAATGGTGGATCACAGTCGTCCATGTTGGTCTGGCTGGGAGCAAAAAATAACGTAGAATGTGCCAGGCCCGTCTCACGCCAGGGGTGTCGTAAAAAGGACTAAGGGAGATTGCCCGGTGTAGACTAATAAGCGCTTTGGGGCACCCGAAAGGTAGAGGGCAAACCACCAACAACAGCATACCCAAAGAGGGTTGGTGTAGTGTAAGTGATTGGGATGACAACATTGAAATCCATACTGCTCAATGCTTTAGCTTATATTTTTCAGCCGCCTGCCTATTACTAATGAAGACATGAAAAATAATCGTAATAGATAACAAACCGATTTTTATAAGGGAAAGAAGAATTGTATTGAAGATCATTATGACTGCGAAGTATGTTTATCACATCGGGCGTACCAATAGATAAATATGCACTAAAGTGTGAAACGGTGATAAGGCAACATTCATAAACGTAGTGATTACCACAGCTCTCACAATGACCAATTAAACGTATTTAATATATTACAGTCGCACAGTCAAACTGTATTCACGCGACCTTTAGCAATAGCGCTTTAGAATTATTCACTAATCTATAAAATAAATTCAAGCACACGCTAAGTCTCGGCAATAAATAAAGCTCACAAAGCAAGTCGCATCAACGGGCAAATTGCTACAAATGAAAACGCAGACAAAGACGTGGATTAATATTGCTCAAGCTTTTGCGTATGCACCACAAAAAAGGTGCCATTATGTGAATTACGAATACAAACAGCAGGAAAACGCTTCGTCACGACTTGCTATGTGCACTTATACCCTGTTCAGAATTACGCGCGATTGAGACGCGTTTCGTTATACATTGCTCGCTATTAGGCAGCATCAGTAAAATAGTGCAGCACACTAGCGGCGTTGTACGCGAAAACGCTAAAGAATTCGCGCGTAAATCGCCTTATCTGGACAGGCTCTTACAGCATACTCAAATTTAATGAGAAACTGGGACAAAGAACATCCTGCTTAGAAACAGTTCGGAAAATTAGTCTTGATGCGGAAATCGAACCCGCGTCCTCTGCAATCCGGGCAGATGCCTTTACCTATTTGACAAGGCAGTGGATGATTTTATGACATCTGACAGAGATGCATAGAAGTATCAAACTAACATTGCCGACCCAAATAACCTGGGAACACTGATGTAGTGTAATTCATACACATACACAAATCACGCCTATATCACACGGGTAGGCAGAGGTGAATTAAAACCCACTGTGGCAATTAAATTGGGTCGCATGTACCTAATAGGTGGCGAGCCCATTGCCTTATCTCGGCCACGGAAATCGCAGTACGTTGCTAGGTGGTGTAAAAGAGGAATGCTGCTGCCCATTAAAAGCTAAGTCGCCTTATACAACACCTGAGATGGGGCGGTGACAATTGTATTCTGATCTGCCGCCACCACACGGCAGCAGGGTAATTCTAATTTACACAATATCAATGTCCCAAACCTTCCATCCGTGACTCACCCTGATTACACTCATCAACAAATTCGGGATTTGCTTTGCAAATTCGAAAATAATAATACACATATGCTTGTGTAAAATATTACCTATTATTCTTTGTTCTTGTTTTTTGCTTCTCACATTCAGTGGAGTTCTTTGAACCTGGTTTTTGTGTTTCAGTAGGCACGCTGGCCTTGAGTCAGCCTTCTAATATTTCCGCAATTCGTTTCTGACGCGTCACTTAGAACCGAATTCGCATAGAACGCAGAGCTGATCATGATCTTCCAAACGTATAGGAATTCTTGAAAATCTAAGTCATACATACATAAATCGCGCCTTTCCCCATCTATCGTGATAATTTGTGAGATATTTAAAGTGTTCTTAAATTATAAGTTTAAGTTTCAAATAATGTTCTCTTATATTTGCACGTTTTATTTCAAATGTTTAAGTTTCAAGTTTTAAATTTATCATAATTATATTTATAAATAACTTTTGTCAAAACAAGTTATCATGTTGTATATCATTAGTTTCCGACCCGCATTGCACATAGTAGATGACGCATATTATAGTATTGTCATAACCATACTCAAGTAGTATGATCTGATCCCTGTCGAGTTGGAATAAACTGAGATTTTTGGCTCATCCTCACCAGCTCTTTAATATCCCCACTTCTGGGGCACAGGCCTTTCCTATGAATGGAGGAACATAGGAAGAAATTGGAACAGGAATATAGGCATAAACTACTTTTGGCTCACACCTAAATAATAAGATAAATAAACAAGATTCAACATCATCTCTTATAATGCCTTGGCTTATGCTGTGTACCAACGTGTAGCTTTTGTCAAATTACAACAACAATCATACTCTGAATGAAATGAAAAGAATCTCACAACGCCAAGACAAATTGAAACGTTCACACAGCTCGCTTGCTTATTGTATCTGCTGTAGGCATCTTGCGAAAGAAATAGTACCCAAAAAATTGCCACAATTATACGTGAACGATCATTACTCTGCCCAATGCCGTTCTCAAGGTGCGGCCAGAAAGGTTACGGATGGCTTTGAACAAATTTGTGAACTGCTCAACATTAAAGCCAAGGTTGAATCGTTAACGAGACACAAGAATTGTTTGATGGTGGTATCGCGGACAGGACGAAACGCATTACGAAACTGTCCGAAAGTCCGTCTTCAAAACCATAAGCCATTAGTTTTCTTCTTTACATACATACATATATCAAGCCTGTTCAACACGGAACAAAGAAAACTAGGTTTGGATATAAATTAGGTATAATGATGCGTTAGGTTTACAATATGAGTTAATATTAGGCGCACACTGTCTTAACCGCGGCGGCGAGAGATGGCGAATGAATGAAGTGGGGTCGATGCTTGTCCCTGATTGGTCGAGTTCCATATCACGCGATGCGCTGATGATCTAAGTGGCGTAGACATCCTCCCGGCCGTTGAAACCTTCATAGTAGGTTTCAAGCATCCTTCATCATCATAGAAGTGTTGGTGTCAGTGGGCAGGAAACACAAACGGTTTAAGGCTCGTCGAACGACTCCGTTTGCCGTCCTTACATCCGCGACTCTAGGTATTCCGTCAGATCCCGGATACAGCTTGTCAACTCGTCCAAGGCGCCAACAAAGGGGTGGTGCTTGATACTCCTTTATAAGGACGAGGTCATCTAGCTCAAGCTGTTTACCTTTAGTTTTCCACTTAGTCCTTTGTTGAAGCTCGGCGATGTATTCGGCCGACCATCGTCGCCAAAAGTGCTCCCTTGCTTGCTCGAGACGTTGATAGCGGGCGAGGCGGTGCGTAGGGCAGTCCACGTAGCTCGGCGATGGCAGTGACGTCATAGGCCTACCGATCAAAAAGTGTCCCGGGGTGAGAGGCTGGAAATCGTCGGGTGACGGAGAGAGAGGACATAGGGGTCGGCTATTTAGGATAGCTTCTATCTGTGTAAATACAGAGGCCAATTCCTCAAATGTTAGGTGAGTTTGGCCTAAAATTCTATACAAATGCAATTTTGCTGATTTTACACCGGCCTCCGCCAAACCATTGAAATGAGGAGCGTACGCAGGGGAGAAGCGAAATTCAATACCCCGGCGGGCAGCAAAGTCGCAAATAGAGCCACTATTGCATTGTAAAAAATTACTTATCTCTTTAGAGGCTGCTACAAAATTTCGCCCATTGTCGCAGTAAATAAACTTGGGAAGTCCTCTGCGAGATATGAATCTTTTTAAGGTTAATATAAAGGCATCTTTGGTTAGTTCGCTAACTAGTTCTAAATGCAGGCACTTATATCTAAAACATATAAAGATGCAAAGATAACATTTAGTTATCTTGCATCCACGGCCCTTTCGGTCGGTAATAAGGAATGGGCCGGCGAAGTCAGTGGCAACAGTACTAAATGGGAAGTCTGGCTCAACACGATCGGTTGGTAAGTTACCCATTATATTAGTCATAGTCTCACCCTTAAATCTACGACAAACAAAACACCTGCGTGCAACATCCCTGGCTAGCTTGCGCCCCCCTACAGGCCAGTATTGCTCTCTTATGGAGGCTAGTAGTAGTTGCGGACCAGCATGAAATAAACGCAAATGTTCACTTTGAAACAATAATATAGTTAGGGGATGATCAGCCTTTAAAACGATAGGGTGCCTTTTTTCATAAGGGTAATTGGACGTGCCGATGCGCCCCCCAACGCGTAGTACTTTTGCATCGTCTAAAAATGGGTTCAATGAATTTAAATGACTCGACGCCTTAAGAGACTTATGTGATAAAATAGAATTAATTTCTTTATAGAATGAATCGATTTGAGCTGCTTTAATGAGAACCGTTAGAGCTTTTTTAAGCTCTTGAGCTTTAAGGGTTCCCACTAGTTTGTTTTGAGGCAGCTTGCAGTTATGCGTGAACCTAAGAAGCCAAGCATACACTCTCTGCACTGTACTTAGACTAGAAAATTTTTGAAAGTCGATGGTGGTCACCATTGTTACAGCTTCCACCACCAAGGCAGGCATTGCCTTCATCTCGGGTAGGTCTACATGTGCGGTGGAGATTACTGGCCATTCTGCCTCTGGCCTTTTGAGAAACGAAGGTCCCTGCCACCAAATTTGAGCGCTATATGCATCCTGGGGGTCAATACCTCGTGAAGCGAGGTCTGCGGGGTTCTCGAGCGTAGGCACGTGCCGCCAAGCTGCCGGGTCTGTGAGTTCGATTATTGCGGCAATCCTATTTGCTACAAAAGTTTTAGTTTTATTCGGTGAATTAAGCCACCCGAGTACCACATTAGAATCGGTCCAAAAGACCTGTTTATTTATATTAAGTCTAAGAGCCTTTTTGACAGCGGAAGTCAGCTGTGCTCCTAGTACTGCGGCACAAAGTTCTAACCTCGGGATAGTGCAAGCTTTTATAGGAGCTACCCGAGCTTTAGCGCACAGTAAGCTCACTTGTACATTTAATTTTTTATTTATTGATTTGATGTAAATACAACTACCATAAGCTTGTTGCGATGCATCGCAAAAGCAATGCAGCTCGACATAGTTGTAGTCACAAATTAAAGCTTGCCTAGGGATTTTTAAATTAGAAATTGTATTAAGTTGTGTACTGAATTTAAGCCAAGATTTTTGAACAAAGGGAGGGACAGGCTCATCCCAATCTAACTTTTCAACCCACAGCTTTTGAAGTAGGATTTTTGCCTTTATAGTGCATAGTGTTAATAAGCCTAGGGGGTCAAAAATCTTAAATGTTGAGGACAAAATGGACCTTTTAGTACAATTATTTTCATTAATAGAATAATCAATAGGAAAGTGAATTTCATCGGTTTTAGGTGCCCAGCCTATGCCCAATGTACTGGTTGCATTGCTAATAATTAAATTGGATTCTTCTGAGTTAGTGGAAATAAGTAAATTAGGTAAATTCGACCTGTATTTTCTTAGGGGAAAACATCCCTTTGATAATTCCTCAGAAACGGTTTGCTGAATGTGACGTAATTCGTCTTCTGTTTCAGCTCCAGTGAGAAGATCATCACAATAAAAATCATTTTGGATAATAGTTTTAATGTGAGGGTCCCTACACTCTGCCCCTACTTGCCATATACATCTGGTACTCAGGAACCCGGCACTGGCAAACCCATATGTTACAGTGTTTAACCTTAGTGTGCGAAGCGGCTCATTTTCATCATCGCGCCAGAGTATAAGTTGTAGATTTCGGTCAGACTCCCTCATAAGCACCTGTCTGTACATTTTTGCAATATCCCCAGATAAAACATAGCGGTACTGACGAAAGCGTAACAAAATGTTGAATAAGGAATCCTGTATAGTGGGCCCTATCATCTGAAGGTCATTGACTGAAAAACCGGAAGTAGTAGATTGAGAGGCGTTAAATACCACTCGAAGTTTAGTTGACTCACTCTTCTCTCTTAGAACAGGGTGATGAGGGAGAAAATAGGAGTTAGGAGGTATATCCTCCGATAAGAAGGTGAGATGACCTAACTCGGCATACTCGTGAATAAATTGTGAATAGAGAGCTTTAAGCTCAGGATTTTTACGGAAACGCGATTCGAGATTAAAAAAGCGTTTTTTAGCAATGTAGTGAGATTCACCTAGACAGTCTATAGTGCCTTTTAGGGGCAAACCTACACGAAAACGACCATCGCTTTCTCGAGAAGTTTGAGTCAGGAAGTGCCCTTCGCAAAGCCTTTCTTCCTCTGTATAGGGTTTAATAGGAGGGAGGTTTTCTAGCTCCCAAAATTTGGTTAATTGTTGATCAAAGGTTATTTGACTTTCTTCGTTAATTAGAAAATTACAATAGGTAGACTTCCTTGGTGTATTATTTTGTTTTTTGTATGTAGGAATAGGACCTGCGACGAGCCATCCGAGTTTAGAGCTCTGAAGTTTAGGGTTATTTAACCCTAGGGAGTGCCTTTTAGTGCCTATTAAATCCCAGAATAGGTCAGCACCAATGAGCATGTCTATAGCGGAAGGTTCATTAAAGTTGGGGTCTGCTAGTTTGAAACCCGTCAAATTGAATTGTCCAATATCAAATGGAACTTTAGGTATTTTGTCGGTAATATTTTCTAATACTAGGCAACTCATTTTAGTTTGAAATTGAGAGTTCATAGATTGTAAATTTAAAATACATCGATCAGGGTTTAAATTTAGTGAACTGTTGGCGATAGCTATAATACTAATGTTGGAAGACTGTACAGTTAAATTTAGTAATTGCTTTACCCTTTTGGTAATAAAGGATGACTGACTCCCACTATCAAGTATAGCTCGAACCGTCATACTCTTGTTATTCTGTGGATTTAATAGGCGCACCTTGGCGGTACATAGTAAAATTTCAGACGAACAAAATGTAGACATTGTGATCGACGCAGAAGTACTAGGCGCAGAAGAGGCATCTTCTTTGGATAAATGCAGTAAAGAGTTGTGTCTCTTTTTACATATGCGACAAGACCCAGGAAGTTTACAGGCCTGGGTATGATGGTTTGGTCTCAGACAGTTTTGACACAATTTGAAATTAGTAACTACTGAAAGTCGATCCTCGGGAGTTTTACATTTAAATGACGTGCATTCATAGAGGCGGTGATTGCCTTTGCATAAGGTGCATTTGTAATTGGATTGAGAAAAGGTAGCAGTCTCCTCAGAAGTTGTAATAAAAGACTTAGCTTGTATCTTATTTTGGGGTATGTGAGACATAAATTTCGTTTTATCTGACTTATCATTCCTATTTCGATTGACAGTTTCTATGACGTCTGCACGATTTTTTATGAAGCTAAAGAAATCATTTAGAGTGGGTATTTCAGGCAAAGTATTTCTAAACTCTTCCCATTTAAATATAGTACTGTTGTCTAACCTCGTAGTTAGTATATGAATGATTAGGATATCCCACTGGTCGGTAGGTAATCCTAGTGTGCCTAAGGCACGTAGGTTTTTATTTACATGATCAATTAAAAATCTTAGTGACTTGTCTGTTTCCCTGACAGATTCAATATTAAATAGTGACTTTAAGTGATTGTTAATTAATAGTCTTTTATTGTCGTACCGATTGCAGAGAAGAGCCCAAGCTTCGTGATAATTTTTATCCGATACTTCTAAATTGCTAAGAACTCGCGCAGCTTCGCCTTCCAAGTAGGAACTAAGGTAGTGAAACTTATGAACGTTATTTATTTTGTCATTATCATGAATTAATGAAGAATAAATTTCTTTGAACTCAAGCCATTTAAAATAGGTGCCGTCAAACTTAGGGATATTTATTATTGGCAATTTAAAGTTTGGGCTGTCGCAATTATTATGACCATGATGATGACAGCCATTGGAATGAGCACAGCTTGAAACATTGTGTTCTTCCTGTTTGGAGGGCGAGCTGTGCGAGCGAATGAAATCTTGAGCGAAAGAAATGCAGTTGTCAAATTCGGACTCAATTAAATCGCGGGTGATTAACTCATTGTCTTGATTGGCGTCAGTAAGCATTTCTATTTGGCTCTGCAACCCGTCGAAGTCAATGAATAAGGCCTCTATTCTTGACAGTTTCATCGCAAGCTTACTGACTTCAATAGGCGAAACCTCTTCTATAGTCATTATGGTATCTAAATAAACTTTAAACCTTGTTAGGCGTCCTTTAATAGACCCTCTTTTAACAATTAATTCCTTATATTTAGCCTCCGAAGTCATTGCGATGAAATATCAATGAACGAAAAGTTGAAAATAAATAAAGGAATAGGTACGATACGCTCCTCCTTTCGCGGTGTGCAGCCCGTAGCGGAGACTGGTGTTATTGCGAATCAGCTGATGGCAGGCGGCAAGTTAGGCACCCGCGCGGAGGCAGTGTGGCCGGGCGCAGGGAACGCCGGCCGCTTGCACCTTGCGCTCGCGTACGTGAATTCGATTAAGCCTGGAATCACCGTTAATATACGGTTTAATAGGCACACTGCGAATAATTTAAATGATTGGGCAAAGGTTAGCAAGTATCAGGGTTTTTTTAAGTCTACCCACTTGTAGGAAAATTGCGTAATATTTCTGCAATAAATTAGATATAGCTTAAAGATTGGGGAAATATTAGACCTTTAATGATAGGCAATTGCGAAATATTAGGATCTTAGGTAGTGAGAAGTTATTTAAAATGGGTGATTGCTGCAATTAGCTGTGCGAAATTTAACAGCGAAACTAATTAGGCCTTTCCCAGCAGTGTATAGGCATTGATGATAATGATGCAAATTAATTAGATTTAAAGATAACGTAACATTTGAAGTAATAGGCCAGCATCTACACAGATAGAAGAGGAAAGAACTAGGAAAAAGAACAGGAACGGGCTCACGATTAGAAAGGTAGACAAGCAGATGGTAGATGTTCAGCTCGTGCAGGTCTTCTCCGATAGCTTCGGTGTGGTGGTGGGCCTGCCTTGCCTCGCGACAAGTAGACCGTCTCGTAGCACGCGTGGCTGTCCCGCCGCACGTAGCGTAGTCGGTCTTGCAGGGATTACTATTTTAGGCTTGAGAATGCAGGTCCTGTCACGGTCGCCACTTTTGTTCAACACGGAACAAAGAAAACTAGGTTTGGATATAAATTAGGTATAATGATGCGTTAGGTTTACAATATGAGTTAATATTAGGCGCACACTGTCTTAACCGCGGCGGCGAGAGATGGCGAATGAATGAAGTGGGGTCGATGCTTGTCCCTGATTGGTCGAGTTCCATATCACGCGATGCGCTGATGATCTAAGTGGCGTAGACAAAGCCTATATCCCCGAGGGGGTACGCAGACAGTTAAAACAGTGATGATGAGCTGTTGACTCTTGTTTATTTATTTTATTAATTAGGTATGACCCCTAAGGGGGTCTGATAAGGATCTGTTATCTACACATATTATTGAAACTGTTCAAAAGTCGGCAAGTCCATCTTCAAAACCGTTCTTTTTATACAGAATTTCGAAGCGTCCATGGCCGAATAACAAAAAGATTTTATTTAATAGTCAAGGTCAAACCGCCATTAGACAACCGATGAACACATCATATCATAAACACAATAGTTGAAAAATTGTATTATGCCGTGTAAAATAATACAGTCGTGCCTCTCTCGTGAGTCTCGTACAAGGCGGCTAAGAGTTATAATATAACGGGGAGTGGGCAGCAGCGTTTTTAACGCATCCTCTAGCAAATTGCATTACATCGCAGTGATGATAGTTCCCGATGAATGGCAATACGCTCTACCACTGTTACGGGCCCGAAATAAGCTGGCGAAGCATGGCCTTTAAAACACCTCTGCCTGCCTAGCTGGCAACCTGTTACATATACGTGTCTTATTCAAGTCTAAAGTAATCATTTACATCTTTCTTCCGCAAACTAAACCCTTAGATCTGTCAAAATAGTTAACCGCTTCCAGTGGTTTGCCCACCGGAATCTAGAGGTCCCGGGACTCCCGGGTTCGATACCCAAGGAAGCTCAAATTAGCTTGTTGGTGGTAGGACTTTCGAGACCACCTGGTTAGCTACCACCATGTTAACAAAATCTGTCGCTATAATAATAATGTTAACAGCATTATTGTGTTCCGATAATTTATGATAAGATAGCCAGCCCCTCTGTGGGTGAGGCTTCCAGGTGAAGCTCGATTACATCTTCGGCCCTTATGGTCGCTCACTATCAGGTGAGATTAAGGCTAAGAGCTAGCATAAAAAAATATAGTTAGTCTTCCTATATTATGGCCTTTCGATTTGCACGTGACATGAGCATAGATTTAGACAATCACTGATAATTGATTGATGGATTTTCTTTAATGGGTCTCACAGTTTTATTAACCAATGCCTGGGTCTAATAATAGCGGTTTCAGCTCGAATCGCCCCTTGGATCTCGCCCCTTTTGATTAAAGTGTTCAACAGCATAAAACGCATAGATAATTGAAATAACAAGAACAACTACTTACAATGTTACAATACATCATGCCGGAAACTGGCCTTCAGTGGCTCAATTTCGACCGGCCTACATAACAAACGGGCGCACCGCAAATCTGTTACTAACTTTATTACGGTACGTACCTACCTCTAAAAAGCACCTGTTGGACATATTGACGGCGGACCCTCCTCCGAGACCGATGGAAGTAATGGCGGCACACACGACGCGAGTTGCGACAGATTGTCGCCTCTTAGCGCCGAAAGTTCTTTTTGTAAAACAAACACAACTTGGATAGTAACCTCCATTGGTTTGCTTTCGGCAGCAGACTCGGTAACTGGTATCTATATTTTTTCTTTCAGCTATACGAAACACTTATATAAACATGGACAAATGTGAATATACATAATAATCATAATACAAATATTGAAAATATTACAATTTAAACATACCAATTGCCATGACCCGAGAATAAACATTTGTTTTTATCACATAAGCATATCCCTCTTGATCAATATCCAGCTATCTGACCCTGACCGTTCGATTTCAACTCGTCGACCATTCGAATTACGCGGTTCGAGTTCGGTTCGAACTGATCATCTTAACCAACATTTATATAATGTTAAAATTAAAATCGAATAGTTTATAAATGCAAACCCAAGCTTAACCGAACGCACGGTATTTGTAAAAATATCTGCTTTGGAATGTTTGAAATTTATTTCTACATTGCGAGGGTACCCGTTGGCTTACAACGTGAAGTGTAAGTTTCGGCAAGTTAATTAGTGTCTTGGGTGGCCGAGCGGTCAGGCACCTGCCCATAATTTTTCGAAATTCTTTTTCTAACCACCAAAATCTTTGTACTAATTTTTCTAACATTTATATAATGTTAAAATTAAAATCGAATAAACACTTGTTTTGTATCTTATCAAGTTTGCAGTTCAGTTAAGGCTCAAAGCCGAAATCGCAAAGAAACGATTGCAACTACACTAATGATTATTTCAAGGAAATAACGGGCGTCACCGCATCAACAATCGAATAGGTCAGTCGTCTTCGATCGACCGATCGAGTCACCGCTGTTCGATTAAAATTGCCGAATTGACGGCCGCCTTGGTCGAATGCTCAGATTGTTGGGTATTGGCCAAGAGGTCCCGGGTTCGAATCCTGGTAGGGGCAAACTTTGTGATGACCACAAATGTTTGTTTCCGAGTCATGGTTGTGTATATGTTTATGTAGTATATTTTCAACATTTATATACATAATTATATTAAAAATATGTCATCTAGTATCCATAACACAAGTGCTTAGGCTACTTACTTTGGGCTAGATGATAGGTGTGAGTGTAAAAATATTTTTTTTTTTTTTAATCATTGATCTCATTAATCTGTGATCGATGAATTGGTTTGGCGATAATCTAACTGGACACCTTACTTCTATAATAGGTAATTGTCTCAGCCAAGACGTAGGCCAACGTCTTGGTTGTTGAAAGTTGACGCCTCGTCCTACCTAATCCAGAAAACTTCATGAAGATTTTACATACATACATTAATTTCGCCTATTTATTCCCGAAGAGGTTAGCAGTGATGTGACAAAACCACGTTTTGTCAATTATGCTAGGTCCGTAAAGCGGGGAACGCACTACAGGGACATGCCCGCGCGATCCTCGTTTGTATAGGCCAGGCTGGTGACGGGCGGTCCCACACTACACAAACATCGCACAGACCTAATAGAAGCGAGGTCCGGCGGGCATGTCAGCAGGCATGCCTGCGGGTGTGCTGCGGGGCTGCTGCGTGTTGTGAATGCCCCGCTTAAAACGAAACCTGAATATTTAAAATGTACACTCCCGAAAGGTGCTTCGCTTGTGCCCGCCCTAAAGCCGCCGCAGTCCAAAACCAGTGTGGCGACCGATATCTCTATTTTTTGTCTTCCGCATATCATCAATTAAAATGTTTACACGTGGTCAAATGACGCGAGGCGGATTCTTCGGAACCGGTTCCCATAGATCTGCGCAAGAGTGGAGTTTGGCGCCGGCACCACTCTAACTTGACCTGCCCACTTTGATCCATTTACCTTTACGATGTATAGAAACCGCTTCAACTACAGCGGGTCTACGTAACTTGGTCGTTTTCATCTTCAAGGCAACATTTGAAATACAATAAAACGTGTAATGTGCGTTTTCGCGGGCCATTCAAGGATTCTGAATGGCCGTATTTATGTTGTTTGGGATGGGTGTAAATGGCAAGATGTTTTAAATTCGCGGAATTTATGGGCCTACGCCCGTATTAAAGTTGTATTGTCAAATATATCTTTGTTATGATATCCGCTCATGTAATTCCAAAAGAATTCGTTATGTTATATTACGAGTATTGCTAGATTTTATTCTTCATTACTAGTTGTATTGCTCGTATACAATATGTCAAATGTTTTGTATCTTTTTAAGGTTATTTGCCCATAAATGAGATTATATTATATAAAGATTTTTGAGATAGTATATGATTAGTATTACTAAGGGATAGTGTTATTATAACTTTCCATTTAATATGCCATTCGGATGTCAGGCACCTAATTTAAAGTGCAATTACTTAGTCCCTAAAATATGGTATAAAATATATATTTCAAGCCTCGATCAATATAAAACTTTAAATACTTATATAAAAATCGAGTTAAACTTTTTTATGTTTTTAAAGCACCTGATTATCGATTTCAAGGCCTAATGTTTACCGTCAAAATTTCATGTGCAACGACTTACGTAATTATGATATCAAGTCTTCACGGTATACAGCTTACAAGATTGTCGCTAAGACAATGACAATCCTCAAAACAATTACGCTATTACAAAGTAAATTGCGCGCGAAATTGGCATAATCTATAGCTAGTCGGGCATGCAGAAAATAGTACAAACTATTCAGACATGCAATAGAAGCATTGAGGTTATAACCATATATATTAAAAAAACAACAAAACTTATAATCTATGCTCTCTATCGCGTCAATTATAAAATAAAAATTACTCTGAATGTAATCTGTGCTAAGCGCGCATAGGCAAGGATTAGACAGTCAATAAATATCGCGAGTATCGCGATATTCATTGACTGTCTAATGTAACGGAATTCGGACGTGTAAACGGAATTTGCAACTTTATTGACGGTATTGACAAAAAAAAATTATATGCTTTAAGATTCAATATTTACTGACACCGGTATCACGATATTGGATGGCGATATTTATTGAATGTCTAATCCTTGCCATATAACAATAATTGGCAATGACACAGTTTATCAATGCACATATAAGTAACGAATGAATAGTAGAGGCACGTGGAGGAGTAGGTACAAGTCAAGTCTAAATATGTACACATTTCTTCCTCGGTTCCAAACACGTTCGCAGAACAAAAGTTGAACGCCCGACTCGCACTGTGAAAAGGAATTATGAGTTTCCGATTTTGAAGACAACACTTCTTTCTACCGAATGAAACTTCGCAGTAGCTAATCCATTTTCACAAATTGTCTGATGAGTCGAGCGTTGACACCTCGACAGAAGCCATTAGTCACTGGTGATTGGTCATCAGTAATTGACCAGTTAATCCAGAACTACCATTGTGCCAGTACCGTGTGGACTGAGGGGTCAAGATAGGGAATCGCTGTCCAATTTATCTTGGTCTGCTCAAAAACACTTAGTGGATGCTGAGAAAGGTCTAGTCGAAAACAATGGGCGCGGATATTATTTTACCTAGAAAGTGGGAATATTGTGGCGAGCTAGCTGCTGTTGAGATATGACATGTATTTAGTATCCATTAAAATAAGATATTTGAAATAAATGTTTATTTGTCCGTCAGCTAGTATTCAAGATACTATAGGCAACTAAGTTTACTAATAAATTACTAATATAATATTACTAAAACTGTCCTGGATACTAGATTTAACTAATTTTTATTTGTGTTTGGCATTGTTATTATTCGACCCCAAGTTTTTCTAACATTTTCTAAGATGTTCAATAATAATCCAGGATTTATGAGAAATATTACATTTTGCAGAAAGTAGTAATAAAATGTAAATCTATTTTCAAAAATGCCTCTTACGGAACAGCTGACGGGCATGACATTGGCTTAGCCTCTACAAATTCTGGGTTTCTTAAATCAGGGGAAGACTCTGGAGAATCCCAATACAGATCTGCATTTGACCTTTAGGGTGCTTCGCTTCTTCTACTAAAATATCCACCAATCCAATGCATCTCTAATTAGTCAATTATGTAATCTTATTGGTGGATTTTCCTAGATGATGTTACCGCACTATTAATAAAACCTCTCTCTACAGAATTTAATGAAAACTCTCGCGCCAATTACGCCGGTTAAAGATAAAGTAAATATTATAGCGATCGAACCACAGAGAAAAAAAAAACTCCAATGATCAGAACGTTCGGGAGATTTACCGCGCCGCTATAAATTTACTACCGGATTGAGTTCCTTTTTTTCTTTATTTTTATTACAGTGTTCAAGCAGACAAAAGAGTTTCGGCTTGTTTATTCGTTTTTATATTGGAAAACCGTGACAAGGGCAGTGGGTAAGATGAATACTTATCATATTGAAGGTTTATTAAACTCGACGAACTATTGTGACAACTGAATAGAGACCAAATATTTTCTAGTGGCCAACACATTATGTATTTTTAATTTTAAATCTTTCTTAAGCACTCTTATCATCAGCAGTAATGTTGCAGTGTGTTGTTTTCTTCGATTCATATCGGTCATCGCCATCGCCATCAATCAATCCACTCTCTTTTGGCTCCATATATCATCCATCCATATATCATCCATCACGCCGAAAAGGTGCTAGTGCAGAAAAGTCATGGACCGACGAATGGAAAGAGTAATTGGGATGACAATATTCCAGTCCATACAATCCAACATGCTCAAAGTTTTGACTTAGGTTTTACAGCCAACCAAACTTATTAAACTTACTACACCAATAGGCTTAAAGAGGCCAACATGAAAGTATTGTTAAGGATTCTATTTTTCTTTGAAATAAAACTTACTGTCTTAAGCACATACGTCGTAAAAGAGACGCTAAACAATATTTTCTGTGCCTTATTTAAATGTTTGAATGCTTAGAACCACTCTCTTACTCTTAACCTCCACAAATGTTAAATTCGAAATACACAATTCGTATAATTAGTACAGAAAGCAAACATGCATGGAGTGTTATAGTTGCAAAATTAAGTCTTTTATTAAATATATCTGGTACAAAGATTTTGGTGGTTAGAAAAATAATTTCGAAAAGTTATGGTCTTGATGCGGGAATCGAACCCGCGTCCGCTGCTATCCGGGCAGGTGCCTGACCGTTCGGCATAATTTTTCGAAATTCTTTTTCTAACCACCATAAACTTTGTACTAATTTATATAATGTTGAAATCAAAATCGAATATCTGGAATAAAATGCTATAAGTAAGCAAAATTTATCTTGTGACCCTTTTGTGTTTAATAAATAGTATTCCGTCTTCGTGATTTTTTTGCCAACGAAGGAATCAAATTACGGGGCGCGACAAGCCATCACTGTCGTTGCGAATTTGCTCTGCTCGCGGGACCTAACCGCTGTAATCCAATATGGCGACGGTGTATGACACCTGTCACCGACATTGGCCTTCAAAATATACCTACAAAATTGTCGTCAGCATTATCGCCATTTTAATAATATGCCAGTGGGGTACACAGGTGGTAAAAGGCTTCTCTTAATATCTGTTCCTTGAGGTTCATATAATATAAGGCGTTTCCTACATAATAGCAATGGGACTTAGCATAAGTCCATTAATACGGGTTGATCTAAAAGCGAAACAATAACATAGAATGACACCCAAAGCGTCAGTAAAAGTCGTCTAAAGGATATTGCCTTATGCCAATAACACCTTGGGGACACTCGCATGATAGAGGGCAAATCACCAGCAACAGCATAGGTACAGAAGAAGTATATTGTATGATTGATCTCAAGCCAGGCGACCGGCTGTTAACTAACACTGAGCCAAAATCTTGAGCAGTAAATATTAGATTAGAATCGCAATCACTCTCTCTATGTTCATCGGTCTCTCGACTTTCCCACACTTTTCTATATATACATTCATTCATCACTAGCACCTTTCCGGTGTGACAGATGATATGAATTAATAGGGAGTGGATGACTCAATGATGTCTGACCAGTACAATGGAAGAGGAAACATGAAGAATGTTTCCTCTTCCATTGTACTGGTCAGACATCATTCCAAATTACCTAGGAAGGTAGATATTAATTGATTATTATAGTAGATTAAATATACCAAGCGGGATAAAATAAAGAATGTCTCAGTTCGCAAGTATGAATGATAAATACCAGATTATAAACGAATTTTGACTTCGACTTTCTTTTGATGTCACCCCCTGACCAGGAAGTGGGATTTTCCGTACACGTAGCGGGTGGGAAAATCCACTTTATGGTCAGGTGTGACATTAAGTTTATTTTGTTTATGTGAACTTGCCGATAAAATTTCCCAGTGACTGTGAATTTTCGTCGCGGACAAACGCTGCACCATGTTGACATTGGCAATAACTAAATCGCACAAAAAGAACACAGCCCCCGCGGACAAGTTGGAAAAATTAACTTTGCTCAATATAGATAAGTGGAATTTCGTTAGGAATATCAATTTCGGTGGCGGCAAACTTTTAATGGGGCCTTGTAAGACTTCGCCGGAGTTTGTTAAAAGAATACCTTGGCTCCGTTGCTTTTATTAGAGAGGAACGACGGAGAGACTTGGTTTTAATGTAAGTAAATTCCTGTTGTGACATATGAAAAATACATTATGATAATTTTAATTGGACTTTGATAAACTTACCATACGGTATGATATATTTTGATTATTGATTTTTTTAATATTTTTATTATTATTGGTGGTGTGTGGTGACAGCAGACTAGAATACAATTGTCACCACCCCAAATCTCTCACGTGGGTGTCGTACAAGGCGACTAACGATAAAACAGTGATGAGGAATGGGCAGCAGCGTTCCTCTTATATCTACCACCTAGCAATGTACTGCGACTTTTGTGCCCGATAAATGGCAATAGGCTCGCCACCTATTACATGGGACCTAACTAATTGGCGAAACGTGGGTGCTAATTCACCTCTGCCTACCCCTTCGGGGATATAGGCGTGACTCATGTATGTATGTATGTATATTTTGATAAGTAAATGAAACTAAATTCTAAATTCAACATTAGTGAGACGTGTATGCTAAAACAGAGGCGTTTTTTATACATGATTAAGCTCCTTCATTTCAAATTTATTATTTGCCGAGGGATTTTTTTATGATAGACAGGGAAGCTCTAGATACTTCATCTCAACTAATGGTAAGTGACGATTGGTGCCGAAGATGGAATCTTATCACAAATTGTTGGAACACATTAATGCTGTTAACATTATTATTATATATATGCTCATCATAATGTTGACAGATTTTGACAAGATGGTGGTAGCTAGCCAGGCGGACTTGAAAAAAGTCTACTACCAACAAAAGCGAGTACTCATAAAATGTACCAATGAGATCGTTGGCCTGATTCAAAACATTAATTGGGTCAACTGATCCCGTGGGATGAGTTCGAGCGGCCTGAGTTGACTAAAGAGCCACAAAATTGTAGTCCCCTATACGGATCGTACCCGGGACCTTTGGATTTTTGGTGCCAACCACCAGAACACGGAGGCGGTTCTTATTTAACTTCATGGCGATTTGTAAGTGTTTAATTTCATTTTGAATTTAGCTCAATCAACCACAAGGCTTCTACTGTTTTTTTTTATGCTACACCGGGAAGCTCTTGCCCTTCATCTCGCCTGATGGTAAGTGACGATAAGGGCTGAAGATGGAATCGAGCTTCACCTGGAACCCTCAAACACAGAGGGACTGGCTATCTCATCACACATTGTCGGAACACAACAATGCTGTAAACTTTATTATTATGGCGACAGATTTTGATAAGATGGTTGTAGCAAGCCAGGCGGACTTGAAAAAAGTCCTACCACCATCAAGCGATCAAGCTTTCTTTAAATGGTCCTTCGATTCAGTGCTATCTGTTCCCACGCGCCTGCGCAGTACTTACACGCAATCATGCTGTCAGACTGTCAGTCACGATGGCCCGATCACGAACCACCCCCCTATGGGGTTGCCCTATGCGTTCGAGAGAGCTAGGGTTGTCTAGAAATAAATATTTAGCCATTGTTTTCCACACCTAGCTCTTACTGCCGCACTCAGAGACGTCAATTAACTTTAATCAGTACTTAATGTCAAAAGAACATTTCTAGATTTCTAAATATAAGCCATAGACCTGGCAATAATAGCGACTAGTTTTGAATTGTCATTTTTGACATTGCCGTGTGGTGACGGCAGAGTAGAATACAATTGTCACCACCCCAAATCTCTCCCGAGGGTATCGTACAAGGCGACTAAGGATAAATCAATTATGAGGAATGGGCAGCAGCGTTCCTCTTATACCACCTATCAATGTACCGTGACTTTTGTGCCCGGTAAATGGCAATAGGCTCGCCACCTATTACATGGGACCTAACAAAATTGGCGAAACGTGGGTGCTAGTTCACCTCTGCCTATCCCTTCGGGGATATGGGCGTGATTTATATATGTATGTATTTTTCGACATTATATTGGCAATACTAATGGAAGGAGGTGGTGACAATTGTATTCTGCCAATAATACAGCTTCAAATCAATTTTGGTAACAAAGAATCACGAAATTTTTCAAAAGTGATTGGAACGACAACAATGCTGATCAAGGTTTTGTATAAGCTTTTACTCGGAGCAGCCTGCCTGACGCCAACCCTCCTTGGATATACATTCCACGGAGTAAAGTATTAAAACAAAAGTACAAAACCAATGACGCATAAACGGTTAAGAATCAAGAAGAGCAACATTCTAACCTCGGTTTAATCAACCCAGAGATTACTAACAGGCGGACTCATCTATAACCCTTATTACAATTCCCATAATCTGAGAGTATTAGCAACTTTGTATAATGCCTTCGTGGTTCAATCGGATATAGTTTCAATGACACTGACTGGGGTTAATCGTTTTAAAGCCAATAAAATCCTGAACCCGTTCTAGTTGGTTATTGTTGACTTGTCGCAAAGTTATGTCATCATAAGCTATAATACGAATATGTCTACGAAAGTTTTAACGAATGTTTCTGTGGTGTAAGTATTTTCTTAAAAGACTAATAGGAATACAAACTGCGCATTATCTATCTACATACATACATACATAAATACATATATAAATCACGGCTATATCCCAGAAGGGGCAGGCAGAGGTGAACTGGCACCCACGTTTCGCCAATTATGTTATGTCCCATTTAATAGGTGGCGGGCCATTTATCGGGCACAAAAGTCGCAGTACATAGCTAGGTGGTATATTATTATGAGAAACGCTGCTGTCCATTCCTCATGACTCATTTATCCTTAGTGGCCTTGTACGACACCCACGGGAGAGATTTGGGATGGTGACAATTTTATTCTACAATTGTATTCTGCCGTCACCACACGGCCATGCGATTCGGTTATGCATTTATCTATACTAATAATAAAAAGCTGAAGAGTTTGTTTGTTTGTTTGGTTAAACGCGCTAATCTCAGAAACTACAGGTTCAAATTGAAAAATTCTTTTTGTGTTGGATAGAGGTAGTCCATTTATTGATGAAGGCAGAAAACAGCTGTTTCATACATTTTGGTCAAGTAGGTATTACCATTTTGTATGGAACAGCTGATATTTTTTCGTGAATTAGGAGTTGCTACCGTAGTGAACTTTGTTCAGTTTGATGGTCTGAACGAATTCCAAAATTTTTTGCAGTGACCAAAAAGTCTCCTGGTATAACAACCGACATTAACGCTTCCTCTTGATTCATATCACCCATCACACCGGAAAGGTGCTAGTGATAAATGTTAGTTATTTTGTTTCTAAAAGCAAATAAAGAATTTGAATTTTACCATAGCAAAGTACTATAGTACCTATTTCTAAGGCCTGTGTACAGACACAAGACATTACGGCCAGGGCTCTGTCGCACGATCTAAATAACAATAAAACGTACGGTACTTCCGAAATGTTAGTAATACGACGCAGTTTCATCTATTGTATGTTAATATCTAACACCAATCCGCGGTGAACCTTACCCGGTGGAGATAGAGGTTAATATTGAAGGTCAGCGTCAAACCTCATGTCTTGCCCGTGTAGGTTGTGGATAACTGGAAAACAATTGAGATGCTCTAATTGATTTAATGGTCGACGGAAATTGCCGGTTACGCGCCCATTTGGTAATTAATATGTAATTTGGGGCACCTTTCGGGAGTATTCGTTTATCACTCGAACTACGAATGCTCCCTCGTACCACCTAGCAATATCTTCTTCTTCCTCCCCTGTTCCCAGTCTATCTGGGGTCTAGTATGTTTCCTCTTCCACTTATATCGGTCAGACGTCACCAAGGTCATCCACTTCCTTTGGATTTATATCATCCATCACACCGAAAGGTATAGTGATGAATGAATGTATAGAAAAGAGACGGGCCGCTATGTGGAGAAACCGATGAACGAGACAGTGATGGGGTGACAACATTCCAATCCAATTGCTCAAGGATTTGGCTTAGGTTTTACAGCCGTACGCCTGCCTGCCACCAACCCGCTTTCGGTAAAATAGTGAGAGTAAAAGAAAAACGATATTTCATTCTGTGCACGCAGCTTTACTCCGAATCCAGAGATTACGATACCAATAAGGTTCAATCGAACGAATTTTGTCTGTAAGTAGAAATTATTACATGACATTGTTCTCGGAAACAAAATGGCGGCACAACGGTCTTTAAATGGTGTTTTACGCGGCAAAATTGGTTGTGGGCCAGTAAAAATTGCCGCCAAAGATATGTCTGACTACTTCAATTTGTGTAAAGCGGCCACAGTGCATATTTAGACAGTGTCATAAGTAGATTTTCGAATCCATGGTTCATCTTCTTTCTGCCCTTATCCCGCTTTTTCAGGTTTTGCTTTTTAATTATTATTTAATTTTTATTTGAATATTATTTGGAGGTGGCGGTGGAGGCGGAGGAATCGAATTCGCTATACATATCTGGAACAATAATTTTTCGAAATTATTTGATTCTTTTCTTTTGTAAGTAATCATTTTTCCAGTATTATAATGTTCATATATAAAATTCAAAGAACAATTTATGGTTTATTGTTTTTCTCTGAATTGTCATTCATTATTACGCCATTTAAGAATATTTGAATCGAACTTTACTTACTGCCGCACTCAGAGTCGCTTTAATGATCATTAAATGGCATTTAAGTAAACATTAAATAAAATTCCCTCTCAGAGTCAGTTAATGGGTCAATAGTGACGTTAATGATCCCTAAATTTTAAGTGACCGATGACCCTTACTTAACTCTTATGTGACGTCTTTAGCGTCTTTTTGACATTTCAAAAGTAGGGTTATCTTTTGTTGTAATTATATTTCAGTGCATTTATAGTGATATTTTCAATAATTATTTAGATTAAATTACGATGAAGATTTTGTGAAGTTTACAGATTACGTAAGAAGGTTCAGAAAATCACACCCTAGATTCTATTTACGTGGCTATTCTGATCCTTTAACTATGTGCTTGAATTACATGCAAGATACAGATTTACACTCCAGGCAGTAAAAAATACTTTACTCCCAATTTTGGAACCTGATTTAAAAAGCACCGAAACAGGACAGGCTTGCCATTTGCCCACATTGCAGTATTTAGCAACTGGGATTTTTCAGGTTAGTATATTACTTTACATTCAATATTAGCCGTATGGTGATGGCAGAGCAAAATATAATTGTCACCACCCCCATTTCTCCCATGGGTGTCAACTACAAAACAACTGAAGGTGTGATGAGTAAAGTAAGGAAAAACAGTGATGAGTAATGGGCAACAGCAATCCTCTACAACCAAGCAATATACTGCGATTTACGTGCCCTATAGATGGCAATAGGCTCGCCACGTAATACACGGGACCATACTTAATTGGCGAATAGTGGGTGTTTAATTCACCTTGGTCTACCGTTTCGGGATATAGGCATGATTTATGTATGTATGCATGTACTTTCAATATCTGTCATTACTGTCTATAAATTTATTTCAGAAACTAGGTGGTGATGTGATGAAATATTATTAGGTCAACAGTGAGTATCACAAATTGACACCAAAGTGTCTATCTAAGCAAGAACAATGAAAGACTATGTAAAATTCCCTTCTACAGACGAAGACACAAACAGAATAAAGCAAAATTTTATCAAGCAAAGTCATAATTAATATTACTAATTGTCAAATTAAAATAATATAATGAAATTCTTTTATAAGCCTAATCTTTTTATTTTTCTGCTAATTCATTTTCATTGCTTGGGGTTTATTTTGTTTTTTTTGAATGAAACTAGTAGATTTAAAAGAAATATTTTATTTTGTGTTCCAATTTATTTTTAATTCCTTGAACGGTAATTTTCAAATTTCCAGAAGAGTTTTACTCCTCTCTTCCTCCATTTCAGCAGCAAATTTCTTTTTAACTTGATTCTCCGGGTAAAAAAATATTTTTGACTCGGTGTGTAATTATCAGTCTTTAGATTTGTTTGATAATATGGCCCTCATCGAATAATTATATCAATGTGATCTGAAAAAAGATTGGTATAATATCATTAATTTAAATCATTTTTCTAATTGCATGTTATGATTGAACTATATACACTAATAGCCAGTTGCACCAAGTTTTACAATTTTTCTAAAAGTAACATAAAACAACTTGATTCATATCAACAAGTGCCCATTTTATATAAAACCTTATAAAATTTAATAGGTACCCATAGCAAAGTCTAGGTCAAACTCACTGTCCCAAATATTTTATACTGTTTTATTTTGATTATTATGTCTATATGGACAGCGCAATACCTATACCTATGAAGGTGATGGATGTGAATGAGGAGATGACAAGTGACAGAGAAGAGAATGGAAAAGGAGGACATACTGCACCGACCCCAAATAGGATGGGATAAAGTCAGGGTGATGATGGACAGCGCAATACCATCATTATCAAATGAGTTCTGCACTTCACATATAATTGAAGGTGCAGCCTGAATAATGATATTAAAGTAACTAAGGATAGGTTGCAGATAGATTACAGATAATTTATATAAATTGTTATATTTTCATAACAGTTTATTAGTAGAAAATAAATGTTACCTTCTTTACTGCTTAAGATAGCTCCTTGTTGTGGGGAAAGTGGTGGATTTTATGGACCATTTCCAGTTTTTAATAAACTCCCTCACTCTGTTGTTTTACAGGTCATGGCCTTAAGATTGTCCCATGCTCTTTTTAATGTTATTGTATCACACTGCAAATTGCAAAGAAATATTAGTTACTTTTTAATAATGCACCTTAGAATATAGAATAATTCTATAATCTAAGCACAAAAAAATATAAGAAAATACTAATTACTGTGCACATATGCATTACAATTAATTCCTCAGTCATTCCACTCCCGGAACGATCGAGCCCCATGCATGTAACAAAGAAATTATCAATACTTACCAAGACAATCACAGTACTAATCAATTATTTTAATGAAGATAGGGTTTGTGTGGCTTTTTCTTCTTCTTTTTTCTATGGCGTTTCCTATATGATTTCGCCAATATCGAGTGTGCCGCTCAGACTTTTGTATGTTAATGATTTCCCAGGCTGACTCCACTTGCAGTGGCTTTATCTATTTGATCAATTTTGATCACAAAATAAATAATTTGATATTATTATGTTTTTGTTTGGTATTTTCATGGAATTATTTAGGGTATTTCTTATTTGTTGACATTGACTTTTTAATTTTATAATAAATGACTTTTGGTCCGGTGTGGCCAAATCTAAAAAGTTTTGGCATTTACAGTTCAAGTTTGATTAAATTAAATTATTATTATGGATTTTTACGTAAAAATTATACTAAATAGATATTAGTAACTAATTCTAATGGAAAACAATACTTTTGTGATATAAAAACTAGAGTAACTAATAATATTGTTTCAATGGCTTTTTGCATGTGGCAATTCCGCACTTACGGATAACACCGGATAACACACGCACTGCACTAACCTGACTTAAAATTGTCACATAACTAATCAATCAATTATTTTTGACTCTGAGAGGAACGGTCAATTAGATGTTTTAATGATAATTTGTAAAATACCCATTATCACTAATTTAATGAACGACTCTGAGTGCGGCAGTTACTGTCTTACCGTACAGTGTCGAATAACTGTCGTATCATCGCGATGGGGTCGAGTTCATTCCATTCTATATAATTGACTGACATATTATATAGTAACTCTGTTGCTATAATCTGAATTCAATAAATTACTTCTTTCAACTTTTAAGTGGAGTCGGCAGTATTTTGCAGTAGGTACATACCTATACTGTGCTGAAGGTTATTGGTAAACTTTTTTTTTTTCATAACATTTTCATTTTATATGGAATTCTATCATAAATACGAACGTCGAACACACACACACACACATAGTTAGACAGTTTTTGCTATACCAATTTATCTGAATTTGGTACATCTCTTAAAACAAGATCACGTGGTGAATTTCATCACTTTCTCATAACGTAAGGATAGTTGTATCATGGTTGTTTTATTAATAAATTACTATTCACAATGTTCATTGGTTTATCCATTTATTAATTAACTTAGGTAGGACTTAATGTTAACGCCATCACCATCGCCATTACATTAATTCATTACATTACATTATTGACATTAAACTACATATCCTGTTACCATAGAATAAAATAACTATACAGTACTTAGGCTGAAGTTCACCAACACTTAAACAGGCGGTTAAAAGATAACCGTCAGTTTTTGACATTTTATTGTATGGAAAATCTGGCGGTTATCTTTCAATCGCTTGTTTTAGGTACGTGTTGGTGAATTCGGGCCTTAGTTTTACGCAATCGCAGGCTGAGAACGCGGTAAACTGCGCCACCGAGCCCCTCCCGACATCGCGCTTTATCCTCCCCAAAATTAGGTTGTATATCTCCGAGTCGGCCGGCGCAGGCGGCGGTTGTACCCGACCGCCAATTTGTCCATTCCGCGCCAGCGAACGGCCGACCCAATCCCGTCGTGTGGTCACGCCGATCGTAGCGTGATCACTGGTGTAATTACGGCTGTAACTTTGTTAATGCTCGCTTTGTTATGATCCGTTTCATCGGCCTCCGTGTATTCAGAAGTCACGGACAGGTGACAAAATTACCTGATAATTGCCGTCATAAGTCCAGATGGCAGAGCAGAATACAATTACAAAGTAAAAAACACACGTAAGTCACGCCTTTAGCCCTGAAGGGTTGGCAAAGGTGAATCAACCCCCACGATTGGCCAGAGAGCTTAAATAATAAATCTAGACCTTTCGTAAGATCTTCAATGGAACGTGTGCCTAAGGCGGCTCTCACGGAATCTTACCAAATATGACTGGGTAGAGATAGAAGTCGGGTAGCCAAAGGTGGGTGTTGTGAACATACATACAAAAATCACGCCTATATCCCCGAAGGGGTAGACAGAGGTGAACTAGCACAGGTTGTGAAGGGATCCCGTAAACCTACCTTTGGGTTTAAAGTCCCAAGCGCTGCCACTGACTTCTCCCTCTGCCACTCCATGGACCCGGCACGTGCATGGTGAATCCAAGTAATGCTAAAAGTTATCGTCTGGTCTCTGGTCACCTATCCAATGACGGGCCTTAGCGAGCTGAGCTAAGATTATGCGATCACAGACCGACCACGCTATTCCACTCCATCGAGCTCCTTATCTGTTCGCATCTGTTTTTCCTTACCTATTGCTGAACGTAATGCCATTGTCGTCGGCACGTTCGTCATAACCAACGACTTATACCGTTCTTTCTTTATGGCTCTATACTTTAGGGCTCACGTGCATTGCGAACAGAGGGATTGGCTTCAAATGGCAAGTGCTTTAAGTTCCCATTCTGGCCTGGAAGTGAAAAAATAACGTAGAATGTGCCGGCTCCGACTCATCCCATGGGTGTCGTAAAAGTCGACTAAGGGAGATTGCCCCGTGTGGACCAATAAGCACCTTGGGGCACTGGAATGGTGGAGGGCAAACCATCATCAACCCAAAGTCATCAGGCAGGAGCTGTAAAACTTTAGCCAAAATTGGAATGTTGTCATCCCAATCAGTCTCTCCGTTCATCGGTCTCTCGACATAATCCTTTCCGTCTCATTTCTATAGGTACATTCATTCAACACTAGCACCTTTCTGGTGTGATGGATGATCAATCAAATGATAGCTATTGATGACGTCTCACAAATATTACTGTAGGAGCAAACTACGACGACCCCAGATAACCTAGGAATAGGCCAAGAATAAGAAGAAACAAAAATGTACTACAGAAACAGTTTACAGTAACTACTTAGATAAAATAACCATAATTTAAGTACAGTTTTAAATTAAAACAGCTATAGTGTGCGTTGTGGATTTGAATAAACTAACCTAATGATACTGAACAAGTGACAATAAGGGTGACTATTCGTCATAGTTGCGTAGGTACGTTCATTTACCTGAATGTGAGCAATGACCTGAAATCTTAATAACGAGCTTCGACTGCGTACGAGCCGCTTCGCATGAATATTTATTGTGCGTTCGAATGATGTGTGCTGTTACATCGGGTATATGGCTCGCCAAATTGCCGTATTTGAATATTAGATGGCACTACGCCTAGCTCATAACATTCACTGCGTACCTGCGTACTATGTTTCGCATTCCACCTTCGCACTTTGAAACATAGGTATATGAGAGGAAATAATAGCCTCATACAGTACTGATATTCAGTGTGTATTTTACGGTATGTATATAGAATTACATTTGTTTTAAATGTTTGGTTTTTATTTTTAGAAAAAGATTGTTAACACATCATCACCACTTGAATGCGCGTTCCCTATGTATTTATTATTTATTTATATAATTGAGTTCACAAACAGGTTTCGGGTGTAACATGACAAAACTTAAACACTATCACATTTTTTTGCAAGACTACCCAGAAAATGTGAACATAGCACATTGAATTATAAGGTAAACTAGTTATAGTAGTTCAGTGACATAACATGACAGATTTGTTGAGGCTTAAATGATAAAGATATAAATAAATATGAAAGGAAGAAGGAGAAGGTGAAACCAAATAAGGTTGAGAATATCTCGCCCCATATTGTGTTCGACTGTTTTCTTGAACTGGGGAAAACCGACAAACACGTCAACGTCCTTAGCTCATTATATAATAAGAAGTGTTATTCTTGTGCGTGATGTTAATATTATGTGATGAAAGCAGATCTGGGGTGTCAATGGAGGAATGCAAGATTTTGTGAAGACAGAGTAAGTCATTACCTTTCTCTACGGGCTGACAGTGGTAGCACATTAAATTTAGCCAACCGAGCATTTGTAACTCGTGAATGCACGTCCAAGGTTACATTTACGAGTAATGTACCGCAGGCATCGCATCTGTATCCGTGGTTCAGGGGTCAATCCTGCGAACGCCGTAGCCTTTTTCTTCTTATCCGGGTACTCCGTTGACGGCTCGGAAAGAATTCTGGTCTGAAAGGGCGAAGTCCCAACTCCCAAGGCAACAACAACAATTTAAATATTTTCTTGAATTATTCCTATACCACTGCAAACACGTCCACTCTTCCAAAGAAACACAACAAGCGAAAAAAAAATGGATGGAAGAATTTAGGATGGATCATGAATACATTTTTTGTTTAAATTTTTTTATTGTTAAGGGGGTTTCTTTTCACCGAGGGCCTTGTCAAGTGGCTTTTCTATTTGAACGCATAGATTACAACATTATGAAACGTAACGTTTTGTTTTCTCTTAAATATTACGTCAGTTTCATACATTTGTTTTCTATGCGACCGAATAGATCAATGCTAACTATAAAATACATTGATATACCAAAGTTTGCTGTAAAAATGAATATCAAACTAAAATTAAAACCGATAAAAATTTTATACTTAGAGTGGAAGAATCCTCGCTCATAAAGACGTCTCTAACATGTTAATAAAATTTCATTTCGGTGCTTAAATTTAAATCTTGCAAAAGTTTTCTCCTAACCGCCCGCTCGACGCTGTCACCTGCCGGCTTAACGTTTAATGAACAAGTTAAAATTTAACCCGTTTATTGAGGCTCCTCAGTGAGGGGATCTAGTTATTTTGCACGTGGTTTAAGTGAAAATGGTTTAGTTGGGGAAGTAGACTTTATACCGTAACTGGATCTATATACGTTGTTATGCTTTGTTCGTTTAATACCCACATTATACAGATTAAGTAGCCGTATGGTGACGGCAGAGCAAGATGCAATTTTGACCACCCCAAATCTCCTCCGCGGGTGTCGTACAAGGCGGCTAAGGGTTAATACAGCGACAAGGAATCGGTAACAGCACTAACAGTGTTCTAACAGTGTTCTTATACATATTATGATATATGACCCCAATATATGACATTAAGCTCGCCCCCTATTACATGGGACTTAAAATAGCGAAACGTGGGTGTTGATTACACGTCTGCCTACCCCCGCCTAGGCGTCACTTATGTACCTATGTAAACAACAAAAGCTGCAACTAAGCTTAAGTACTTAAAAAATAAAACGGTCAGTTCAACGAATAAAAAGCTACAAAGGCGGTTACAAGAGCAACGGTAGCCGCTATCGCGAACTGCGCACGCGCACAGTTATTGCGTCTAACCACTGCCCGCGAACTATCGCTGCACCACTCACTCATTAAGCGATTACCTGATTGTATGCGTTGACACAAATGTGGACGGTGGACCTCACAGAAGCAATGAGCTATTTGGTGCGGCCGGTTTGGTCGAACGGACAGCTTCGAATCCTGGTAGGGGCAAGTGTTTCTGATGAGACCAGATATCTGCTCTCGAGTCATGGTTGAATTTATTTATTGCAACATACATACATGACATACAAACATACATAGATACACATACATACATAAATCACGGCTATAACTATCCCCGAAGGCAGGTGAATTAACAAACCCGTTTTGACAATTATGATAGGTCCATGTAATAAGTGGCGGGCCTATTGCCATCTTTTGACGGCCGCCTTGGTCGAATGCTCAGATTGCTGGGTATTGGCCAAGAGGTCCCGGGTTCGAATCCTGGTAGGGGCAAACTTTGTGATGACCACAAATGTTTGTTTCCGAGTCATGGTGTATATGTTTATGCAGTATATTTTCAACATTTATATACATAATTATTTTAAAAAATATGTCCGTCATCAGTATCCATAGCACAAGTGCTTAGGCTACTTACTTTGGGCTAGATGATAGGTGTGAGTGTAAAAAAAAAATATATATTTATATTTACCTATCGGGCACTAAAACGCAGTACATTGATAGGTGGTATCACAGATATATCAATTTAAGGTGGTATAAAACACACGGCTTAATAGAATACAACGACGCCGGCATAGAATACAAACTGTATGAAACTGACGTATTACAGAGAAAATAAATACGTCTGTTTCAGACTTTTGTTTTCTATGCGCTCGAACAGATAAGCCCCTTGGCTAGGCCCTCCTCCTAAGCCGCTCCCGCGCTCTACGTGGTTATCGCTTTAAGTCCTCGCCACAGATTATCTCGGTCGCAGATATGGCGGCGGTATGAAAACGAGCAGTCGCTCTGCTACATTATTACCTAATCGGAGCAATGAGAAAGCTTACCGGAGGCTGTGGTTATGGGCCATAACGATAGACCTCGCGTCCAGAAGCTGACGACCTCGCCCTTACAACCTGATAACGCCCTATGTTTATATAGCCTCCGAAGTTGCGAACAAAATTCCGAGCCTACGAAGCCTCTCCTTCCAACACCCACGTTTGACCAATGTGTTCCATATTTGACGACCGGCTTCTTCTTGCTGTCAAGGCGACCATTATCATGATAAGGTCAGTTTTAGCTGGGCATTTCATGAAGTGCAACCATTTCATTAAATGGTCTGCCACATCATGAAGTGAATTCTACGATCTGGCCACGACATACACATATTATAAAAAGTTTGTCCGTCACCTAGAATCCATAACAAAAGTGCTTATCTTTGTTACTTTTAACTAGATTTTGATTTCTCTCTTTTAAATTCAAGAAGCGAAATACCTAAGCTCTTTGTTAACTCTGTTGTTAATGTCAATTTTGTTTTGTTTCAGGCAGGACTTGTTATGAAGGGTCGTCTACACATGTTCCCCAATAATGATACCGGTAAGTTCAAATTGTTTTGGTTCGCCTACAAAATTATTACTATTTGTAAATCATTTTTCACCTTTGCAGTATTATCATCTTTGGTTAATTAGTCGCCTTTGCAATATTTTCATCTTCTTTTGTTTTCCTCTTTTCCTGATATTAATCCAATCCTTTTTCAGTCATGACGTTGTTTGCAATGTTTCATTAATACCTTTTTATCAATACCTTGAAGCATCCATCGTTATCCATTCTTTTAACATTACCAGTGGCAGATTTTCATGAAACTCATTTTTATCATATCGAGAAACGCGATAACTCGCGGTAGAGATAGATGTTAGGATAGTGGTGGGTGCCAAGTATTTTCTGCTCTGTCATCACTGAAAGATGGCGAATCTAAAACGATTCAGTTAAAAATATATTTCTTCATATCGATACCGCAACAAAAACTGTGTTAGACACGTTGAAAAGCAATTAAAACTATTAAAGGGATCAGTTGCCCTTAACGAGTATGCATCATTTGTTTTTAAACAGCTATGTACGTCGATTTTTATAAACGTTGAACCGTTTAAGAATGCCCAGACATTTGATGGCTCAACAATTAGCGGAGCAGCTGCCGCAGCTGCGGTCTTCCCCTTTAAGGCGTTACGAAGCCTTATATAATTCAACCTAACAATGTTATCGATGATCGCATTACGAGTCAAGGGTGGAGAAAATCGATGAACTCTTAAAGGAAGCGCGTTTTCTAGAAGCCATATTCAATTCTGACCCCTAGCCAAGTGGCCAATGTATTCGAACGCATAGAATACAAATGAATGAAACTGACGTATTACATAGAAAACAACTTGGCGATCTTCGTCAAATGTCAAATGTAAGAGCTGTCAAAAATTACATACATACATAAATCACTTACACTACCTTTATCACCGAAGGGGTAGGCAGAGGTAAGCTAACAACCACGTTTCACCAATTATGTTAGGTCCCCCATGTAATGAAGTGGCGAGCCTATTGCCATTTATCGGGCACAGAAATCGCAGTACATTTCTAGGTAGCTGAAATAACCTCTGTATAAGAGGACCGCTGCTGTCCATTACACATTGCTGTCTTGTACGACACCCGCCGAAGAGATGGGGAATGTCAAAAATTGGCATTTGTCTATTCGTTCGAACATATGTATCACTAGCCAATTGGCTAGGCTCGATGTTCTTTTGCTAACTTTGTCACAATGTTTGCTCATTTCGATAAGGCTTGTAACGTGGGTGGATGTTGACAGGTTTTATAATAAATTCATATTCACGTCGGCCAACATTTTTATTTATTGTAAGTATAGTTGCTAGCACGCACGTGTGACTATAAAAAATGTCTAATATCGTGAATAGATAATTCTATCATAATGAAGATATATTCTATCATAATATGTTCATATCAGTGAAACAATATAGTGTTATAAAATCTGTTACAAAGACAAAGAGGCCATAAGTTTATCGAAAAAATATTGTCTTTTACCCCTCTACAAGCAAGATTACGTGGTAGGCGTTTAAGCTCTACGAATTTCTGTTATGTTTACCATTTAAATGACTAATCAGGTCCGCACTCAGAGACGTCAATTAACTTTAATGAGTACTTAATTAAGAATTGTGCAGAAAAAGCTAGATGATCTGGATAAACTGGTTTCAATATCTTCATCAAAGGCAGGCACACTAAAAACTTTGAATAGGATTCAGACCCTTGCACACCATTTATTCCATCGAATCAGTCGGCTGGATGTGGGAGAAGAGATGGACAGCGACTTCTCTTCCTCATTGGCCTCCTGTCAGAAGCGTTTAGACAGTGTTTTGGTAAAAATTGATAACATTTTACACACATTCAAAAGTAGTCTTACACAGGAAAAGCCCGGTGAACAGTCACCTAGCAGGCCACAGGATTCAAGTGGTTTGGTAGGGGATTGTTCATCTGTTCATAAACTTGGCATAAAATTTGATGGCAAAACATGTGTGAAAGCTTTCTTGCAGCGCTTGGAGGAGCTTTGCTTATCAAGGGGTATTACTGATGGTAGACTTTTCTGTTCAGCATCTGAGTTGTTTTCCAATGAGGCTTTGTGTTGGTATCGTGGTGTCAAATCAGATGTCAATGACTGGTTTGAATTAAAACAATTATTATTGGAAGAATATTTGCCTACTGATTATGACCACAGATTATTACAGGAAATTCGCTCTAGAACTCAAGGTGCTGAGGAAAGTATAATAAATTACCTCAGCATAATGCAAAACTATTTTAGTAGGTTATCTAAGCCTTTAATAGAAGAGGAAAAATTAAACATTGTTTTATTTAACATTAGACCCTTCTATACCTCCCAGTTAGCATTGACCCCAATTGACTCTTGGACAGAGTTAAAAAAGAAATGTAGATTGCTTGAGGCAGCGCAGGAGAGATGCAAACATTTCAGTGAACCTATTAGCACAACTACTTTAGCACCTGACTTGTGCTACAAACAAAATGTTACATCTCAACAGAAGGTTTCTGCAGTTCAGCCTATAAGAGGTGATTTCTGTGTCCGTTGCAGAATCAATGGTCACAGTTTAAAGAATTGCAGGGCACCTTTTGTTGTGATTTGTTATAGTTGTGGTAAGAGGGATGTCACTGCTAGGACTTGCCCTAATTGCAATGCTAGGAAACCTACTTTTGATAATAATGTTTCAAAAAACTTGAAACAGTGAACTGGCGATTAGTAAATAATAATTTAAATTTCCCTAAATATAAAACTAGGATATTTTATTCTAATAGACATGACTATAATAAAATTAATACAATAAAGTCTACATGTCTTTCATCACCAGTTCACTCTATACATGCAGATATACGTCCATATTTAAAAGTAAATATCTATGATTTAGGATTCAGAGGGTTGTTGGACTCTGGTTCGGAAATTTCAATAATGGGACAAGATACAGTAAAACATTTTATTAACTTTGCTAATATACATACTTCACATAACTTACAATTCATTAAAACTGCCAATGGTTCTTCATCTCCTGTCACTGGCTACATGTTTTTGCCGGTAACAGTTGATGGGAAAACTTGTGTAGTTAAATTTTATATAGTACCAGGGGTCATTACTGGTCTGCTTTTTGGTCTTAATTTTTGGAAGGAGTTTAATATAGCACCAGAGGTTTTAAAGTTATTGAAGGGGGGAGAATTTTTTAATGTAAATGAGCAAGTAAACACTGTTATAGCTACTGATATGGCATTACATGATTTTGATTCATTATCTGAGGAGGAGCATAGGCAGGCTAGGGAGGTCATCTCTCAATTTGAAGATATTTCAGCTGAAAAAATAGGTTTAGGCAGGACACATTTGGTTAGTCACATAATAGACACCGGTGATCATGCCCCCATAAAACAGCGCTATTATGTGGTTTCTCCTGCCAAGCTGGCACTGATGAATGAGCATTTGGATCAGATGCTTAAGGATGATGTGGTGGAGCCTAGCAGCAGTGCTTGGAATAATCCTGTCACATTAGCCATGAAAGCTGATGGTTCTTCTCGCTTCTGCTTGGATAGTCGAAAGCTTAATTCAATTTCAAAGCATGATGCTTATCCTATGCCTTATATAAGCCATATTCTTGACCAGCTTAGGGATGCGAAGTACCTCTCTTCCATAGATTTAAAATCTTCATTTTTTCAAGTGCCTTTGCATGTAGACTCTAGGGAAAAAACAGCTTTCACCATTCCCGGAAGAGGTCTCTATCATTTTAAAGTTATGAGCTTTGGTCTTACTTCAGCTCCGGCTACGCAACAGCGTTTGATGGATCGCTTATTTGGCCCAGAGTTTACTGGTCCTGGAAATAATATTAATATTAATTTAACTAATAATAGTAATAATTTAATTAGTAATAATAGTAAATTGTTCGTCTACCTCGATGATTTAGTTTTACTAACAAGCAATTTCCAGGAGCATTTGGAGTTGCTCCAGTTGGTGAAGGACAGGTTGAGTCATGCTGGCCTCACCATTAACATGGGAAAGTGTCAGTTCTTCAGAAAACAGCTTAAATATTTGGGTCATGTAGTTGATGAATACGGTTTGCGCACTGATCCTGAAAAGGTGAAGGCTATAGTAGATTTTCCCACCCCCACAAGTAGAAAAGAGGTGAAGAGTTTCTTGGGAACAGCATCATATTACCGTCGTTTCATTGTAAATTTTAGTAACAGGGCAGGGCCGTTGAATGCTCTTACATCAACTCGCAAAGGCGCTCCACCGTTCAAATGGTCAGTCGAGGCGGACAGGGCGTTCAACGACCTAAAATTGGCATTAACCACTGCACCAGTGTTGGCATGCCCCGATTTTTCAAATGAATTTGCAGTGCATTGCGATGCATCCGATTACGGGCTGGGAGGGGCCTTGACACAAACCATAGACCACGTCGAACATCCCATTGCTTTTTGTAGTCGATCTCTTTCGGCAGCGGAACGCAACTATTCAGCAACTGAACGGGAGGCATTAGCAGTGGTGCATGTCGTTGAACATTTCAGAGCGTATTTAGACAATGGTCGTCCTTTTAAAATTATTACAGATCATGCTAGTCTGAAATGGTTTCTAAATCTTAAAAATCCAACTGGCCGTCTAGCACGTTGGGGCTGTAGACTGTCACCCTATAATTTTACAATTGAGCATCGCAGTGGCTCAAAGAATATTGTACCAGACGCGTTGTCCCGTGCAGTCCCAGTAGCACCGGTAGACATTATTTCCACAAACGACTCTTGGTATAATAATATTGTACAACGTTGCACGGATAAGCCACGAGCTTGTCCAAATTTTCAATTAGTAGATGGTAGGTTAATGCGTTTTACGAAAGGCACAAATAAACTAGGTAGTGATTTCCAATGGAAAGAGGTAGTCCCATTAGAATTTAGAGAGGATATAATTTTACAAAATCATTCTGTACCTACTGCTGCACACTTGGGTGTGGCAAAAACATATAAACGCTTAAAGTTAAGATATTTTTGGCCTGGTATGTATAAAGATACCGCGGACTTTATTAAAAAATGTACTGTTTGCAATGCTTATAAACACAGCACACTGGCAACACCGGGATTTATGGGTGAACCTAAAATTTGTTGCAGGCCATTCCAGTGCATCAGCATAGATCTAGTTGGTCCACTGCCGATGTCCCGTCAGCAAAATATCTATCTGCTAGTTGTGGTGTGTGTATTTAGCAAATATTGTTTAATGTTTCCATTACGTAGGGCCACCGGCAAAGTTATTGCTCAACGTTTGGAGGATCATGTATTTCTTGTGCACGGAATCCCTCAAACTGTAATGTCTGACAACGGTTCACAATTTGTTAGTCGAGAGATTCGTTCTATGTACGAGAAATATAATATCCCCCAAATACACTTGGGACCCGTGTACTGTCCTCAGGTGAATACCGTAGAGCGTTATAACCGTACAGTGATCACGGCGGTTGCGTCTTTCGTTGAAAGCGATCATAGAACTTGGGACGTGAATATACACAAAATACAGTTCGCAATGAATACGGCTGTGAACGAGGCGACCTCGTATACACCGTTCATGCTCGTTCACGGTAGGGAAGCCGTTGCGGATGGCAACATTTATAGTGAATTCACGGATATCGATGAGTTAATCGTGCAACCACGGGATGCGTATATCAGTGATCTAGGTCATCTCAAAGACGTCTTTGTGAATGTAAAATCATCTCTTCGCAAGGCTCATGAGCATAACGTTCAGTACTATAATAAAAAGCGGCGTGATATTACGTACAACGTAGGTGATAACATTTGGAAACGTACATACAAACAAAGTGTTGCAGATAGATATTTTTCGGCAAAATTAGCTCCCAAATATGAGCTATGTAAAATCATTAGAAAACTGTCTCCGTTAGTGTATGAACTTGAGGACGAGAATGGCAAGTTCATAGGCAAATGGCACATAAAGGATTTTAAAATTTTAGATTCGGCATCAGATGACTGATGTCACACAGTAACCTTTTTTTCTTTTATTTACCTTTAAGCATTATTATACATTTTGCTAGATTTTTTTTTCTCATTTTCCCCCGTGTGTTGGGCGGGCGTAAGAATTCCTACACTGCCATAATTCCACCCGGCATGTCGTAAGAGTCGACTAACGTGGGTAATAGCACTCGTAACAACAGTTGGTGCGGCAGGTGTCCACCACCTCTGTGCCTCGGTTAAGATTCTCTTGTTTCCCATCTTTTCCCACTTAACGTAACTTTTTTCCAAATTTTGTAATGTAATTCTTTTTCTAACATTTATAATTTGGGGAATACACAAGAGAGTTTTAAACCGAGACACAGGGCGGGCACCGGCTAAATGGGCGTGGAGTTAATTTTACAACTTGCAACACTAGGCTTTCTAGCTTTGTGGTTTTGTGAGTTGTGTCGCCATCTGGTGGCATTGTTTTGTATTATCTCGCGAACATTTGTGCCTCTCAAGCATGCCTGTATCGCGAAATAATATTTTAATTATTCCAATATTATTATTCGGTTTTTACCGTGGAATGAAATTTTCTTTTACATTTTAACATTTTACATACTGATTAACTTAAATAGATATATTTTAGTGTTTTTGCACGTTTCATTTTAATAAAGTTAGGACTATAGTCGGGATTATGGTTTGTGAAATGTGGGGTGGTTGGTATGACAGCTGTCATACTCGTACACATTTCTGTCTATCCTTTTCGCACTTATAGCATTTAGATATTTGTTGCCTGCTGTCATATCGATCAGGCTGGGTTTTGCGAACTATAGTTCTCGGAAATTTAAATCGTTTTAAATTTTTTTTGGCAAAAGAATTATTTTAGGGGGTTTTCAGTATCCGTTTCAGTCGTATAGGTAGGAAGGTAATGGGATTCGGGTTTGACGTGGGCGTCAAGCACGAATTCACTTACGTGAATTCTTTCGAGGGAAAGGGGATATTGTAACGTTGTCATTTTGTCACTTGTCAAAGTCGTCAAAGTCAAAATTGACAAACTGACTGACAGTGACAATGACATTAGTTGTCATAATAATTTTGGGTTTGCAAAGAGAAATTGGCATAATTGGGGACTTATAAAAAAAAAAAAAAAAAAAAAAAGGAAAAAGTTCAGATAAGAGTTGCTTGGTTTGGGTGGTTATATAACCCCCAAGTGTTATAAAAAATATTACTTTACTTTTTCCTTGGTTTCCAGACAATAATGTTGTATTTTGGCAGGTTAGGATTTTATTTAGTATTTATTCGGCGTTTAGGTTTCGTTAGGTCTTCAGTGGTCACATTTGTTGCCTAAAATTCCCTTAGAATAGATTTTTTAGAGATCGAAGAAATTGTCAATTTGTCAATGTTATCTTGGCTGTATGATACAGAATCGTTGCCCTAGTCCGGCCCAGTAGCCTTACAAAATTTCAGGATTCGATTGTCAAACTATACGGCCAATGACGAGCGCTTATTTTGAAATTCGGAAGTGGAATTCATTCCGTTTTAAAATTCCTAGCTAGACGCTGTAAATTTTTGATGGTCTTCTTATCTTGGTGGAATTTTCCAAATTTTAGAGGAATTTTATAAATATTATATCGGAGCAAGCAAGTTGTTCTCCGAATAACAGCTGTTATTAAAAGGAATACATACTGTGTCACTGACCCGAAAGGTAAATATAATGAAATGTCATAATAGGAAAGTCTCGTCTTGTCATTTTTTCTCTGTTCTAAATTCGAAAGTAAATTAAGTACATAATTTAATGCCGTAATTGTTGTGTTTCGTCATCATTTTGCATATATTTGGATCGGCAAAGTCGGTTGAAAAACCGTTGCTCGGACAATTCTCTGGATACCTTAAGTTGTATGGACAAAATTTCAAAGTAGAGTTTTTGGCGATTTTCGATATTATTTGATCTAAATTGATTATTAATATCGTTTCTTTTTAACCTCATAGGTACTTGCTGCCGGCTCGAACGTGTGCGATAGCGTTCGTCGGTGGTAATTCAGCGAAACCTGTGTATATTAGTTGGTGTTCATGTCAATTTTAGGCTTTTGATTAGGGTGTTTTTCGCATATATTGAGACGTTTTATATTGCACAACTTCAGGGTCCTTTGGTACGAGTAAAGAGACTCCAGTTAAAGCGGTCTTGATTGTGGACTGGACCTAGCGGGTAATCCTGTGAGGAATTGCTACTCCCTACTACACTTCTCTACAGTCAGGTACCTTACTAACCACCAGGCGGCTGAAGGCTCGGAGATAAAGATAGACTTCTATAGATATAGACAGATTAATATAATTTAGATTCATATACTCGTCCCACTCGTTATCGACCAGAACGACTCCACCCGAACTCCTTGGTCTTGGTTCTTTTTAACTACCGCTTATGTAAATTTTAAATTGTGTTAAATTTGTATTAAATTGAAATTATAAATTTACTACTGTCCAACTGGTTGTTTTTATTTTATTGTCACCATTAGGTATATTAGGTAGAAGGGGGGAAATCTAAATTATTATTATATAGGAACACATAAGCAGGAAAAAATACAAGTATTACACACTAAGATATTCTCTTTGCAATCGATTGAAAGGCCAATCGCCTATCGGAGTTGCAAAAGCCGGCCCTTGGCATTGTGGCACTGGGCGAAACGCGCATTATGTTAAACCGCGAGTTTAACAGAGATGTTATAAGTTACAGTGAACTGCCCGATGAACCATAACTCTGTTTGACGGACGGCTTTGGCTGCCTATGCGGCAGGGTTGTCGCCTAACACATACATACAAAAATCACGCCTATATATCCCCGAAATGGTAGGTAGTGAGAGAGGTAAATCTACACTCACTTTTTGCCAATTAGGAAAGGGCTCATGCACAGATATAACATTGATATATCTGTGGGCTCATGTAATAGGTGGCGAGCCTATTGCCATGTATCGGAAACGAAAATCGCAGTAAATTAGCTAGGTGGTATAATAGGAACGTTGCCCATTTCTCATCACTGTTTTAACCCTTAGTCGCCTTGTACGACACCCACGGGAGAGATTGGGGCGGTGACAATTGTATTTTGCTCTGCCGTCACCACACGGCGGCCTCGTGGATTGCCCATACTTATAAAAGCAATACAATTTCAAATAAATATGACAATCTTTGCAAACCCTGAACCGACATGATGACAGTGACGTTGCGTCGCAGTATAGAACTCTCGTGAATACCATAACCATGCGTAGCAATACGTTTGGTATTATATAGAACTTCCGCGAATTATTCTTATGGTAATATCATGATGTAAGCAGATATGAAAGATTTATGTAATTTGTGCTATATTTTTGAGGGTTTTTGAAAGGAAATCCGTTAATCGCCTAAATAACCGTGACTAACCGAATGAGTATAGATGATCATAATAATTATGATCGAAAAGAGTTGTTGAGTTAATAAGTTAAGGTAACAAGTAGCTGCTCATGATCTTAGATTTTGATAGAGACTTTGAATCATGAGGGCCTGTTTCACAATCGAAAAGTAAGTTCGAAGTAGCTTACTTCGCAGATCATTTGACAGTTGTAATATGAAATATATGTCAATTGAACTTCAAAGTAAGCTACTTCGAACTTACTTTTCGATTGGGAAACAGGCCCTAAGCATAATATCCAGCTGGTCCTTATGCCGCCCTCAGATTTAGTTGAGTTGCGTATTTGTATTAAATGAGTGATACGTTTAAGACGTAGATCGAATCGAAGATGTTGAATACATTATTTAATTATGAAAAAAAAGGCATGCATTCCATACGGGATTCCATACGGGAAGTTAGTTCTGAGTAGCTTACTTTGGAGTTCAATTGTCATTTTTCAAAAAATGTAAATAAGTAATAAAAAAATTTAAAAAAATATTTTGGAAGGCAGGATTGGAAAATAAAGAAACGGTAAGTATTTTTATTTTGGGGGGTTATAATTTTTGAAATGTTGTCATATTGTCATTTTTTAAATAATTAATTAGTCGTTAAATAACGTTAATTGACGTCTCTGAGTGCGGCAAGAGTTAAAACAGGAGCATCAGTGTTCCAACTATAGTTACTTATTCCCAAAAAAAAACAAGACCATCGCCCCAAATGACTCGCGAGCAACACTAATCGTTGGACGGTTTCCCGTGCAGGCCTTTGTATATTTACACCTATGGAAATAAATAATTCCCAAGCTCAGCCGGCCAGGAGGAATTATAATTAAGGATATGGGGGCTGGCATTTATTTCCACTGGCTTTGTTTTGTTTTTCATTAATTCCCCGGCCTATTCTGGCTTTGAGCTCGCTTCTGCATGCTCCTGTTGCTTGATCATTTATATAAACCGCGCCCCACCCTTTCTTTTCACAGCTATGCCCGCTCCATTATTCCGATTTTTATTACGCTTCCGTTCTGGTTGGGGCAAAAGGCGATAATTTTCGTATTGTTCAAAAGCAGTTCGACAGTCGATTCTTTATAAAAACAGTTTTAAGAAAATGGTGGTAAACTGAACCAGAATAACAACACACGCAATGGAATTATAACCCTTACACCAGCATTAAAGATACTACTAACTTTTCCGTGTGAAGTCTGAAACGAAATAGTCGAGTTAACGAACTGGGCAACTACTTCGCCGGTTAAAAATTCCAACGGGCTTATAACAGTAAAAGCTTTCCTAAGTACAGCGTTAAGTGTTATAAAATTGGACAAAGGACCCCTTAGATACATAACACCTGCACTTAATATAGTCTTAATTTGGAATGGTGCTTTAACGTCTTTGGGTACAATAAGCGAATGACTCGGCACGCAACCGTAATTGGCGTTTATGTCGAAACGCCGATAAGCGTTCAATTAATTGTCTAAGTTGAGAGCTTAACTTTGTGGCGACTAGAACTTTGAACCGTATATTGGCCACTGTGAGTGTCGAGAGTTTGCCGTGTGGTGACGGCAGAGTAGAATACAATTGTCACCACCCCAAATCTCTCCCGTGGGTGTCGTACAAGGCGACTAAGGATAAATAAGTGATGAGAAATGGGCAGCAGCGTTCCTCTTATACCACCTAGCATGTACTGCGACTTTTGTGCCCGATAAATGGCAATAGGCTCACCACCTATTACATGGGACCTAACATAATCGGCGAAACGTGGGTTATAGTACACCTCTGCCTACCCCTTCGTGAATATAGGCGTGATTTATGTATGTATGAGTGGCGAGACGCCGTTGTTTGCGGGAGCTGATGGCGAATCTACTTCTTGGACAAGCGAAGCAATGTTTACGACACTACTAAGGAACTTTTTGATAGTAGACTAGCTGTCATCTGTTCCTAAATACAAAAAAGACACAATCGGTAATAGCATCGATTTCTTTACACGCACTTATAAGCACTTAAATACTATACTTTAACAAATTGTCATTAAACAATACAGACTGTAATATGCTTAGTTAAAATAACAAAGAAGGAAATGGATGTAGTAGTCATATAAAAAGGTTCAGAACTATTCGATTTTGATTTCAACATTATATAAATGTTAGAAAACTTAGTACAAAGATTTTGGTGGTTAGAAAAAGAATTTCGAAAAATTATGGTCTTGATGCGGGAATCGAACCCGCGTCCGCTGCTATCCAGGCAGGTGCCTGATTGCTCGGCCAACCAAGACAGTTTCTTGTTGACAAGTTTTCGAAATTCTTTTTCTAACCACCAAAATCTTTGTAAAAATGTTCAGCTTAAAAAAATTGGTCAGAAAATTCATCATCACCGTCACAAGCCTCGTACAGTCCCCACTGCTGGAACACAGGCTTTTCCTATAGATTGAAGAATATTACAGATTGGCAGATATGGCCCATAACCCACCACCCTGGCCCAGTGCGGATTGATGTGTATTGACGACTGCAGATGACATATTTGTCGAAGTGGCGTTCTGTCGCATTATCACTTCGATTGGCGCAGTTTTGTATGTCGCAACTACGCACGTTATACATACATACATAAATCGTGCCTATATCCCCGAAAGGGCAGGCAGAGGTGAATTAACACACCCACGTTTCGCCAATTACGTTAGGTCCAATGCTGGCGATCCTATTGCCATTTATCGGGCACATCGCTAGATGGCACAAGAGGAACGCTGCTGCTCATTTCTCTACACTGTTATAACCTTAGTCGCCTTGTACGACACCCGCGGGAGAAATTTAGGGTGGTGACAATTGTATTGACAGCAGCGTTCCTCTTATACCATCTTGCTATGTACCTACTGCGACTTTTGTGCCCGATAAATGGCAATAGGCTCGCCACCTATTACATGGGACCTAACATATTTGGCGAAACGTGGGTGCTAGTTCACCTCTGCCTACCCCTTCGGGGATATAGGCGTGACTTATGTATATATGTACAATTGTATTCTAGGTACTCTGCCGTCACCACACTTCGCCATGTAACGCTGGTATCAAAATCAGTCCACAAACGAGACCGGGAGCAAAAACCTAATTACCAAGCAATAGCCACGTTTGACTAATTTAGTTCTAATTGACATTTTGTCCATAGGGAAGGTCCGGGATTGATTGGTCGCTATCAATTATTCGGTGGCTGACTCTGCCAGCCCCCTAGCCAAGTAGTAGCCAATCTATAGAACGCATAGAATACAAAATGTATGAAACTGACGTATTACAGACATACTTTTGATTTCTATGCGTTCGAATAGATAATCCACTTGACTAGGCCCATGGTCCATCATAGATTGGGGCGGACGCTGACGGATTAGTGTAAAAACGTGTCACATACATAAATCACGCTTAGATCCCTAGAGGGGCAGGCAGAGGTGAATCAACACCAATTCTTCGCCAATTAAGCTGTACGTTGCTCATCAGGAGGAGCTCGCTCGCGCATTAGCATAGCGCGCTCGGCCTGCGATTGCGTGAACTAAGCAATGTTCGCTACGGGTGGTCATTGGATGGGCGACTGTGCTTCGGAAGGCACGTTAAGCCGTTGTTCCCGGCTGCATCTGCAGTCGTTAATACCCACCAACCCGTACTGGGCCAGCGTGGTGGGTTTGGGCGTCATGGCGCATTCTCCCTATATTCCTACATCCATATAGGGAAGGCCTGTGCCCCAGCCGTTGACACATTAAAGGGCTGGTGATGATGATTAGTCATCACTGTCTTTCTTTACCTCTACTCGCCCTGTAGGACACCCACGCGAAAGAGACTGGTGTTGTCAATTGTATTCTTCTCTGTCGTCACCACACTGCTGCAACGAATGAAACTTTTCCACATGAAACTTTTGTATAATGTTTCTCGAAGAGTTTGCTGAGTCAGCCGTGGCGCGCTATTATTTATCTGTCGCCTTTGTACAGTAATAGCACAGTATACCCAGAACAGTAGTCTATCTACGGCCTGTTGGCGAGTTATTAATTAGCCTACACTTGCGTTGACGCTTAGGGTTGTGCGAGCGCGAATGTGCCGGGCGGTATCGAGCAGCGAGCGAAAGTGCAATCACCTTGTACACGCGCGATCACACCGAACATATAAGCCCCCGTATTTTATCAATGAATGCGTTACAGTGCGTGCCTACACCGCATGAGTACATAAACCGAACAGAGTAAAAGCTTCCTAAGAACGCCGTCGCACTAACTTGTCGCACTGACATTATGCAACTTGCTGTGCGTTATAAATCGGTTTTTCCAGTCTCACCGCGTGCGCGGCAGCGGCCAGTGGTACCGCACACATGCCCTGCGTGCTTTTAGTAGTACAACAAATTCGCGCGGTTTGTATGAAGCTTATTCTCTGTTCCGTTTATTTACTCGTGTGCCTACACGGCGCCGAGTACGAAAGCACACATTCTAATGGGCAGCGGCCAGTTTATATGAAGACGGATTACTGTTCTTCTGGGTATACTGTGGTAATAGTGTTTCCAACTTCCACGGAGCTGTCAAAGGGGAAAATTGTCACCGCGTCTGACTTCGCGGCGGCTGGATGCAGTTTCCTGGTCCATACACCCGCGCTAAGATGAACATACAAGTTTGCGAACTGAATTCCCGACAAAGAAAATTGGGTCAGTCTTCTCTCTGCAGCATAGACGAATAAAGGAAGGATAGATTGCTTATTTCTTACAGTCATAAGTTTATTTACATACAAGTTTTTGAATTGAAATAAGGACAAGGATTTTTTTCAGAAATTTAGCATAGATCAATAAAGGAAAGGGAGATTAATAATTTCTTGCAGTCATAGGTTTACATATCTACAAGTTTTTGAATTGAATTCTGGACCAAGACAATTTGAAGACTGCAGTCTGTCTGCACGAACTGGGCCTGCGTGGTGGGTTATGGCCCATTCTTCCTATATTCTTCCATCCATAGGGAAGGCCGGTGTCCCAGCAGTGGGGGCATCAAATAGCTGGTGATGATGGTGATCATGTATGTATTGTTGGCAGATGATAGTGCGCGTGTGGTGCGAGAGCGGCGACGGCTGGCTGCCGACGGCCGTGCCGGTGACGCCGCAGACCAGCTGCCTCGACGTGCTCGAGTGCTGCCGCGAGCCCGGCGAGGAGCCCTGCCTGCTGCTCAGCGTGCATCCGCACCACGGGGGTGAGTGGTCGTAAGGTTCACATTCGTTTATGCTTATGCTACTATTAGGCTAGGTTCACACGGCATTGTACCCAAGGCACGTTTTTTTCCAGGATGAATCTTACCGAATTAAGTGGTGGCCATGAACGGTTTTTATATTACGTCCATGGCCACCCCTTAACTTCGGTTTGGTGGTGGCTCATACATTGAGTATAGAACCTTTCACACGTGTATATAGGTTTTTTGCAGGAAAGGCGACGTGTGAACCGTTCTATACTCAATGTATGAGCCACTACTGGGCCCCTAGCCAAGTGGCAATCGTTTCATAACGATAACGTGTCGAAGTTCGTCTCGATCTCGGCCATATTACTTTGGTATCTACAGCGTCTTAGCTTGCGCTACCAACATAACAATAAAACTTACGAAGACAATTTTGGTCACGTGATTTCACGACGACTTACGTCAAATCCTATACATTTTGCTTTATCGAACTTAGTTATCTTTGTCGGTATGCTGCTTTGTCTAGGCCCCCTGGTTCGGTAAGATTCATCCTGCAAACGTGCCATACAATGCCGTGTGAACCAAGCTTTACGGATAGCTTTACGGACGGCGCAGGGGTGCTCAAACATGACTAGTGAATTGACGCGAAGCAGATCCCAGACTTTCCCCGCCAAAATGCTGGAGGGAAAACGGAGTTTTTAGTGGGTATTTGAGTCCCACACACGCTATTCGCATAGACAGCGGCTGGTATGGTGCGTAAACAGCATTCCACTCCGTAAAGGGCAGGGGTGCACAAACATTTTTAGGTTTTACAGCCTGCCTGTCACCAACCAACTTCGGGTATAATCTTATACCAGAATGCACACACCCAAATTGTGAAGTATAATACATAAAGATATTAAAATCGAAATGCCTGCGATTATTGAAATTTTGCATGGCAAAATTGCACCTTATTGCAATTTTAATAACAAAGCATATTATATCAAGCTCCAAGCGCAATGTGTAAGCCGAATCCGAAATGATGCAATATATTATTTCCCAAGATCGCTAATCGGAGACAATGAGAGGAAACGTCGTGTCAGCATTCCACGTATAATGGCTGGTCCGTTGTGTAGTAGTACCTCTGCTAGATCAGACGGCGACGACTTGCTAATTAGTTATAATTAATGTATTGTCATGAAGCTGCAGAACTAAGTGCCTGCTTTAAATTTATATATTATTGCAAGTCACAAGTTAAAAAGGTGTTACAAAAAATTATTGATCCAGCTAGGGCACAGCAAACATGAGGGCAAGTATTGCTTCCTACTCAAAAAATCAAATTCTTACATAATTAAATTTCAAACTTCCATTCAAATTTAATTCACAATTTCAAGTTGTGACGCCTATTTATCCCTGAATGGATGGAGCTCTAGCGTAGTGGCATAGCGTGCTTGGCCTTAGATTGCGTAAACTAAGCAAAATCGCTAAGCCCTGTCATTGGATGGGAGACCAACAAATTTTTTTATCTCGAGTTCCTCCGTGCTTCGGAGGCACGTTAAGCCGTTGGTCCCGGATGCATATGCAGTCGTTAATACCCACCAGCCCGCACTGGGCCGGCGTTGTGGGATATGTATGGCCCAATCTTCCTATATTCTTCCATCCATAGGGAAGGCCCGTGCCCTGTTGTGGGGACATTAAAGCGAAGGTGATGGGTAGGTAGAGGTGTATTAACTAACATGTTTCGCCAATTAAGTTAGGTCCCATGCACAGAACAGAGATTAACTGCCGCACTCAGAGATGTCAAATAACGTTAATGAGTACTTAACGTCAAAAAATGACAATTCAAAACTAGTCGCTATTCTTGCCGGGTCTATGATCTAGATTTGAATGAAAATTTTTGACATTAAATACTCATTAAAATTAATTGACGTCTCTGAGTGCGGCAGTTACTGTTCTGTGGACCCATGCCATCAATCGGCCACGTAAATCGCAGAACATTGCTGGACTGCTGCCCATTTTCTTAAAGCTGTCTTAATCCTTAGTCGCCTTATACGAAAACCGCGGAAGAAATAGGTGACATATATGATAGATGTATTGTACTATGAAACTCGAAAAATTTATTTTTGGTCAGCAAAACCAAAAGTGCTTAGTTTATATAATCATATCGAGGTCATCTCAAAAGTAGACATTATCTACATAACAAAGTCTAAATTCCTTGTTTCATACATGTCCATTCATTGGGATGAGAACATTCCAATCCATACTGCCCTACCGAAGTGTTTTTAAAGTGTATTAACATTTTTCTCTGTGATTAGTGAGTGAGAAAATTAAAACGCGTAGGTACTTATGTTACTGTTGACCAACATCACTAAAAGGGGCAAAAACAAGTCGCGTACCCGTTTTTTCCGTTGGCACTAGTAAATACTTTGCTGTAATTTAAACTGGTTTAATGCTTCTAGCACGGGACGTGGCCAAAATCTCCCCGGGGGAAAGAAAATATTTTCCTCTCGCTTTAACTCCAACTAAATCTCGAGACAAAACACTGCGATGTGGTGGAGAGGGACAGATTTTGTCCACATGCTAGGCCAGCGTTTGTCGGAGGTCCCAAGTTCGACGGGGATCGAATGACACTCGGGGAACATAAAAAGCCGTCTCCGTTACCGAGACGCTTTAATTCTCTAACAGTACTTGATGGGCCTCTATCTAACCCCGCTCTAGTGAGACGAACAGTAACGTGATATCTTTGATCTGAAGACATCACGTGATTCAAAATTATTGGTAAATAAATATTGTATAGACGCTATAAAAGCAAGTATGTAGATGCGAAAACCGATCTCAACCGAAAAAATGGACACGCATGAACATGCAATCCTTTCCTATCTTAGGTAATATAATTCTTAAAAACATAAATACCTATAAAGATTTTATTTAAAGACAAAAATTTATTGATTTTTTTTTCTTTTTTCCCTCCTTCCTCATTTTTCCTTCCTTTAATATTTTTTTGTCATTGCGAAAATTAAGCGATTTTCGCTAGGGCCTGTCATTGCATGAGTTTACCAAAACTCCGTTATTTGGAGTTCTTCTGTGCTTCACAAAGCACATCAAGCTGTTAGTCCCGCCTGCATCTACAGTCTATAACAGCCACCAATCCAAACTGGGCTAGCGTGATGGGTTACGGCCCATTCTCCATATATTCTTCACTATACATATACTGAGACAACACAACTGCCATCTGCGAATTTAACAACACGCACTGCCTATCGTTAAGTCCACACAACAGTCATTAAGCCTGAATTATGTTGTTTAATTCGTCCGTCCCTTTATTAAAACAACTGCTGCAAAATCGAGCCACCTGAATGTGCAATCTGACAGTTCCCACAAAGGGATTAACATCGAATGATCGAATGCGTCCGATTTCCCGCTTGCGAGCCGATTAAAGAACTTCAGTTTCTCATTTAATCGGTTCCAGCGGACTATTAACGCTATACATGGTCTTACTCCGTTTAAGGGTGCTTTTCCACCAGAGTTGTGCGACGATGCGTTACGAGGAAGGTGTTTGAGGAGAACCAATAGAATCACTCCATTTTCAAATAGAATGATTCTATTGGTGTATGATGTGTTTGAGGAGAACCAATACATAAATCACGCCTATAACCCGAGGTGGGGAGCATATTGCCATTTATCGGGCACAAACATCGCAGTACATTGCTAGGTGCCATAAGAGGTACGCTGCTGCCCATTACTCATTGCTGTCTTAACCCTTAGTCGCCTTGTACGACACCCACGGGAACGCGAGAAATGGGGTGGTGACAATTGTATTCTGCCCTAACGTCACCATCTGGAGAACCAATAGAATCACTCTATTTGAGCACATTCCTCGCAACGCATCGTTGCGCAGCTCTGGTGGAAAAGCACCCTTACTCGCGTACGCATTACATCTGGCGGATGTGATCTTGCACGAAACAAAAAGAGTCAAAGGGAAAGTAAACAACTATAAATTGAGGACGCGAAGACGCAATCTTGTCCGTTGGCTATTTATTTGATTGATTTAACGGTTTTTGTTTTGCGGACTACTGCGTATTGTAGTCTTAACCCTGACCTTTTTCTTTAGTTTATATTTTATTCAGTGATACTCTATTGGTCTTGGGTATAATGAGTTTATTAAAAAGTTACTGGTCTGATTGATTTCTGAATTTAAAGCCTCAACGTCGATTCTGATAATGACCCAAAGAGGCAGTATTTGCTCATTTATGAAAACTACTATTAAGAAAAATAAATACTGTAGGTGTGGTATCTGTAGGTCTCATATCAAAATTCAGCATTACTACACGGAGTTCGTATAAAATACCTGTGACAGAAATACTGGTTAGCCGCATCACTGTTGTGTCACCGTGGGACGCGCGGCATGATTGTCGGCGTAACTGTCCGCTGCGAGCCCAGTGCTACACAAGGGCTTCGATAATTACCTACGTGCGCTATGCTTTGTCACGGAGACTTTATGCATCCGCGAGTTTAGCTTCGGACACTGTAGAAATTTCAAGCTGGTACAAGCGTTTTCCTCTCAGAGTTCATGGCAAAATCAAAGCCAATTGTCGAGTTACCTCTTATTTTTCTCAGTGCTTGAACCCGTGACCTTTTTGCCAATAGCCAGTGATCTGACCATTCAGCCAAGCCGGCCCTCTATAAGTATATTTTTACATAAATATTGAATGGCGGAATGCCGATGACAGTTAGCAAGCCTCGCACCCCAGTCACTCTTCTTCCTGAAATTCTTGAAGTACCTACGCAACGTACCTCATTGTCCACGTGAGTATTGATAGGTATCAATACTCATATTTTGCAAGTTTATTTCAGAATCAATTGGTGATCTAGAAATTTACTTAAATATTTAATGCTTTGGGTTTGGTACTTATAATCTGAGAGAGGTTCTAATGGAAATACAAATATAATACCTGCGGGAGAGAGAGGGGTTGTGACAATTACCAAAGGATAAGATTAGCCCTGGTTGGTGATGCCGACACGTGAATTTTAGGATAGTTTGAAGATTATTAGACGATTAAACATCTAGCTCACATTTCCGTTTTGATAAAATGGAACACCGAAGTCCGATGTATTCGCCATGTAGATGTACTCTACCAATAGGGGTAGACAGAGTTCATATCTTTCCACTTCCTACGATCCTCACAGACTAGTTTCGCATCATCCAATCTCACTACTATCTTCCTGCATCATACCCGTCGTTGGTTTCGGATCCTAGCTCTTTTTAATAGACTTTCAATTTGATTACGAAAGATCAGCATTTTCTTCATTCTTCTTTTTCTTGTACAACGTCGTACGTATAGGTATATTGCTTAATACAATAAAGACGCAACTCGAAAATGACTCCGAAACATTGTGTGTTCTAAATTTATAACAGCAAGACTTACTGTTGCAGGAATACAATTTAGAGTATGTCGTTTTGTATTACAGAAGCGATATCCCGGTATTTCATAGCAAGAGCCTGCTGCAATAACGCAATTCAAATACGATTACTGACAAGACTACCAACTTCGCAACCGAAGAAAAGGACGTGACTTGAGAAAACCGTTTTCTTTCCGCACACGTGATGAGAAAATGAAATTTGCTCTCAACATGGTACCCATTAATGTGAAATGTCTTTTGACGGTGTTAAAAGACACGAAAACTCTCGGGCCCCTTTCATTCTTCGAATACCGGCTTACTTACTTTTTCGAAGCTACGCAACCTGCTGCACGCGGTACAAATGAAAGCTACTATGAAGCTTCATACAAATTGTGGCAGTCGCGTTCGCATGCCACCGGCAACACGCCGAAGAAAGAAAGAGGCCTCCATGGATTCACCGTGCGGGTACCGGGTCCATAGTGTGGCAGAGGGGGAAGTCGGATGCAGCGCTTGGAACTTGTGACCCAAGTGTGGGTTTATGGGCTCCCTTCACAACAATAAATTATGTAGGCACTATGCTCACGCATCTACCATGCAGCACTGCCGCCTCCGGCAGCTGTCGGTTTTGTGGTGGTTTGCCCTCCACCATTCAGGTGCCCCAAGGTACTTATTGGTCTACACTGGGCAATCTCCCTTAGTCGACTTTTACGACACCCATGGGAGTCGGGACTGGCCAATTCTACGTTATTTTTCGCTTCCTCAGGCCAGAATGGAAGACAGATAGCAAAATCCAGTGACGTCGCCAATAACTGTAACATTAGTTATTTCCCCATCATGTCCACTTTTGCATAACAGATGGTGTCGCGTATCGAATCTGTGATTGTCCCAGAGATCCGAACCGTACTCGATCGAACCCCCAGTCGCTGCAAAAACTGAGACGCCACTGTAATTGCGTCCGTTGTCGATACTTGAATCAAGAGAGTATTTTTCAAGAATACTTAAGAATAGGTACTTTTCTAAAAGACCTTGGCTTGTTTAGAACTTACGTAAGTTCTACCGCCTTTGGCATACGTTCCGTATGCCAAAGGCGGCTCTCAAAGAATCTTACCAAATATGGCTGGGCAGACAGAGAATTCGGGGTGGCGCAGGTGAGTGTTGTCTAGTTGTGAAGGGGCCCCTACAATTGGGTCATAAGTCTCAGGCGCTGCCACTGACACCCGCACCGGAAATCCATGGAACTCTAAGAGTTTTTGTCTTTAGTAACGGCAAAAAAGAAAACAATTGTCTTCCATGTTGGCCTGGGAGCGAAAAAAAAAAGAATGTGCCAGCCTCGACTCATCCCATGGGTGTCGGAAGAGTCGACTAAGAGAGATTGTCCGGTGTTGACCAATAAGCACCTTGGGGCATCCGAATGGTGGAGGACAACATGTTCTGAGAATGTTCAAGAAAGTCAGCAAGATTTTTTTGTACATTTACATGGACAACTATGTTAATGAAAGATGTCTTAAACTGTACAAGATATCTAAAGATGAATTGCTGTGCCGTTTGTCTCGCTAAAACTCGAGAACGGCTAGGCTGATTTGGCTGATTTTGGTTTTGAAATGATTGTCTTGGGCCAGGCAAGGCAGGAAAGGTGAGAAAATATGGAAAAATTGCGAGGAACATATTAAAAACAACAATTTCCTTTTCCCATATACTAAACTGCTTTCCTGCCAAACATTTGACGTAACCATGGCAACCACATCTTAACCACCAGGTAATTTATATGGCATAACAACGTAGGTATGCCGGGTCAACTAGTTATAAATATACTTATGCGTTCCCCTGTATACTGTTTCGAATGTTCCGCTCCGCTGATATGAGGGTTCGACAGGAATTTCGCCTGTGACCTCTTCAACTGCGGCAAAAATGCCTCCGCGTTCCCTTTCTTATTAACACGTTAGCTGCGGCACCAATTTTTGCATACTTTCCGTTCCTGCGGCACGAGGTATAATCGGCCCGTACCGTGACCAGACGTTAGGGCGACACGCGGTCTATTAGACCCCACCTCCTTTTACAGACTCAAATCCATTTTCTGGCGCGAAATCAAAGATAAATGAGAATTTTGGTCCTTATTGATATAGACAGTGAATTGATGAACCCTAATCCACCGTCGCCCCGGGATCTGATGGCTAGTTTAGTAATTATTAGCAAAACAAAATATGGGATCTTATACACCTCGTAACGCACTGAAACAGGGCAAATTTTCGCTGCGATTAGTGATGGGAAAAATAATATCGACGTTTTTAAACTGTCTTAACTACGCAACGACTTGACCGATTTTGATCAATTATATTTCATTAGATCGTTTTAAGGGCAAAACCTGGCAAAACAACACAAAGCTATCAAAGGATACATTTTTTTAAATAATCTAAATTGTGCTTGAAGTCGCCATAAAGAAAAAAAAACCGGCCAAGTGCGAGTCGGACTCGCGCACGAAGCGTTCCATTCTATACCATTAAGAGGCACCTATTACAGACTTATTATTGGAAATTAACTTCTTCCGACATCGTTTAGACATGTTCGGCGCTGTAAAAGGACGTGCTCTCCAATCGACGTGATGCACAACACTGGTCGCGGGAAGCTCGCGTTGAGTGCGGTACGAGGTCAGGGGGGATATGGGACGTTTTAGCCTCGTTCCGCACTGCATTAAAATTATATTAATTCAGTGCGGCACGAGGCCTAAGACATCCGGTACCAAGGTAGGTACACCACCGAGTCCGGAACCATTAGTGATCTCAAATATATATTTATCGCTTTCCTACACTGGACCAAACCAAAGCTATGCCATTCGCACGACAGAGAAATTCACTTTTTTGCTTGCCGCACCACAGGGAAGTTGCATCAGGGGTGATTTAGGCCTCGCTTCGCACTTAACGTGTTAAGATATGCAAGTTCCACGGTCCGAGGATCCAGTAAAAGTAGTGAGCGCTTCGCATGTAAAGGGCCTCCGGCGAAAGTGAATATATGAATAAGAATTTGCGTTGCCTCTTTGGTTTAATGGATTTTATGATATTCATGATTTTTATTTGAACATTAGTAGACAACGTGTAATGGAGATACGTACTATAGCGATGCTAACATAGTCATACAAGTAGATACTATGGTGTTTTAAAAAAAATGAAATTGTTATTTTATATATTGATATATTTAAATTGTTCGGTCAGTAAAGTTAAGTCAGTAAAAAAATTATATCACCAAAAAATATAGGTTAGTTCACTTCTGCCTACCCCTTCGGGGATATTGGCGTGAGTAAGTATGTATGTATGTATGTAAAATATAGGTATAACGACGAAAATAAAGTCAGTAGTCAATAGTTTCTTCTTTTGTTACCACACGGCTTGAGACAGAATATTATAGACACAATAAATTGCAATGCCTGAAAAAGGTATAGCTAAGTTGTGAACCACAGTGTATACTATTCTCTAACTGCCGCACTTACTGCCGCACTCAGAGACGTCAATTAACTTTAATGAGTATTTAATGTCAAAAATTTTCATTCAAATCTAGACCACAGACCCGGCAAGAATAGCGACTAGATTTGAATGAAAATTTCTGACATTACATACTCATTAAAGTTAATTGACGTCTCTGAGTGCGGCAGTAAGACATATGTATGACACTTAGGGCCTGTTTCACAATCGACAAGTAAGTTCTAAGTAGCTTACTTCGCAAATCATTTGACAGTTGTAATATGAAATATATGTCAATTGAACTGCAAAGTAAGCTACTTCGAACTTACTAGTCGATTGTGAAACAGGCCCTTAGCATTAAAGTGATTGAATTCTATTTATTACACAGAGGGAGAGTTGAGCGGTCTTCTATACTGGTCTGGGTGCGAACAAATAACGTAATATAGGCCAGAATCTCCCTTGACCGGTATAGACCAATAAGCACCTTGGGGCACACGAATGGTGGGGAGCAAACCACCAACAACAGCATACTCAAAGACTGTTGGTATCAGGCAGGCGGCCGGCTGTAAAATCTAAGGCAAAACCTTGGGCAGTATGGATTGGAATGTTGCCATTCCAATCACTCTCCGTTCATCGGTACCTAGACATCGTCGGTTCCGTCTCTTTTCTATACATTCATTCATCACTAGCACCTGTACGATGTGATATCATGTGAGGATGATATGAATCAAAAGGGAGTGGATAGCTTGATGACGTCTGACCGATATGAATGGAAGAGGAAACATACTGCGCCGACCTCAGATAAGCTGCGAACAGGGCAGGGAGAGGAGGAAGCCACAGAGGGAGAGTTTCTGAAAGTTTCTATCAGTTCCATTGTCATTCTTCAACTTGCAGGCTCGTGGAAAAGACTTGGCCGAATTGTCATTTTCAATCTTTTACACGAAACGGTCATAATACATTAAGGGCCTGTTTCACAATCGACAAGTAAGTTCGCAGTAGCTTACTTTGCAGTTCAATTGGCATATAGTTCATATTACAACTGTTTAATAAAATCTGAGAAGTAAGCTACTTAGAACTTTTCGATTTTAATTTTTAACATTATATAAATGTTAGAAAAATTAGTACAAAGATTTTGGTGGTTAGAAAAAGAATTTCGAAAAAATTATGATCTTGAGGCGGGAATCGAACCCGCGTCCGCTTCTATCCGGGCAGGTGCCTGACCGCTCGGCCACCTATACTAAGTATCTTGGGACTTAGAACTTTCTTACTTATCTTAGAACTTACTTGTCAATTGAGGCCCTAAGAGAGGCAAGCCAACCACCGTCGATTGTGGTAAGCAAGCGCTTCACCGATTCCGATATATCGAACAATAAAACGCTGTTTTTATCTCTGGTTATCACCTTAATCATAGGGAATATATAGACGCGGGTTCGATTCCCGCCTCAAGATCATAATTTTTCGAAATTCTTTTTCTAACCATCAAAATCTTTGTACTTAATCATAGGCTTTCTTTTTGGTTATTTTCTCCTACTGGGTAAAGCAAAGGAATTTAGTGTAAACAGCCAAATTTTCAGCGTTTAATTTTTGCTTCATTAATAATGAAAACCTCAATCAAAAAATCATTCAATTATTGAATCGTCCAATGGTGGTCGTTCCGTTGCAGTAATGTAACAGGAATGAGCACTCAAACAGGATAATGCGGCACCCAAAAACTGGCACGCACTAGTTTTTACGCCATGACACGCTCAGGCGCCGGCGCAACATTCGTGTGACCGACCACGCAGACACCCTATACTGAAATAAGGTGCTTTTATTCGGTGCAAGTAGCTTGCGCATGTTGAAGCACTTGCGCAAGTTATTTGCACCGTGAAAACGATTCCAGAGATGCGCAAGGAGGTTACTTGCGCAGACATGCTGACAGCTGAAACGAACAAGGCATAAAGTACTCGCGCGGACACCATGCGCGTGTAGCTTGACCAAATAACTTGCGCAAGTTGCCCGCGACTTTGTTTATGCACTGATCAACTTAATTGTGCATACCTACTGCTCGCGCAAATAGCTCGCGCCTTTACTCGCTCCAGCACTTGCACCGTGTAGAAGCACCTTAAGGGGTTTTGCAAAAAGTTTCGGCGTGTCAACAGTGATGTAATCAAATTGAAAAAGACGTACGTTAATCGTCTTGACTGGACTGAATCCTGCTTGGCTCCTTTCGCTGGAGTTCATATAGTGTTTAGGGATCAGTAGGCGATGAAATGCATTCAACGCGGTGACGGATACCTACCGATATAGGTTACCGATACCTTTTTTATCCTATATAGACAGGGAAGCTCTTGCCCTTCATCCCTTCATTAACATTATTATTATGCCGACAGGTTTTGATAAGTTGGTGGTAGCTAGCCAGGCGGGCTTGATAAAAGTCCTACCACCAACCAAACAGAGTTCAAATTTGTACTCCCCTGGGAATGGAACCCTGGATCTCTAGATCTTAATTCCTGACCGCGAATCAATAGACGACGAAGCCAAAAACTTGCTACCAATGCTGCCGCGCTTACGAAAAACGCATTATGTATATAAACGCATTATGATTTTTAGCGAAGTTGAGTTATATACGAGTACATAGTACATATTTGAAATCAGGAAAACAAGCTCTACAACTTTCCCATAGAGACCATTTCAATATACTGAATATTCAAATTTTTACATCAATAACTAGCTCAGATCAGGTCATACAAATGTATTAAGAAAAAAAACTTTAAACGCGTCTTTCTCAGAAGTTGTAAAAAGGTAGATAATGCGGTTTTCGTAAGGGCGGCAGAATGGGCGCCGGCCCTTAGACACACGTTCCAGTGTAGAACCTGCGCTAGAACTGACAAAAGCTCTAGACAAGCCAGGGAAGTATTTTGACGTCTTTTTCTTTTATCTGTAATAGTTTCTAGCACTAACTGCACTCAGAGACGTCAATTAACTTTAATGAGTATTTAATGTCAAAAATTTTCATTCAAATCTAGACCATAGACCTGGCAAGAATAGAGACTAGTTTTGAATTGTCATTTTTTGACGTTAAGTACTCATTATCGTGAATTGACGTCTCTGAGTGCGGCAGTTAAACTTTAATTAATATAAGCTAACTGGCCCGTGGGTGTCGTGCAAGGCGACTAACTGCCGCACTCAGAGACGTCAATTAACTTTAATGAGTATTTAATGTCAAAAAAATTCATTTGAATTTACACCATAGACCCGGCAAGAATAACGACTAGTTTTGAATTGTCATTTTTTGACATTAAGTACTCATTATCGTTATTTGACGTCTCTGAGTGCGGCAGTAAGGGTGGTAAAGAGCAATGCGATGAGCCATAGCCTACCTCTTAGACCACCTAGCAATGTACCTACTGCGATTTCCGTGCCCGATAAATGGCAATAGGCTCGCCACCTATTACATGGGACCTAACCTAATTGGCGAAACGTGGGTGGTAATTCACCTCTGCCTACCCCTTCGGGGATATCGGCGTGATTTATGTATGTGCGTTTTTCTCTTTCTCCGTAATAGTGTTTAGCACTAAAATTTTAATTAATACAAGTTACCTGGCCAATAGAAGCAGCTTATACGGAACCCCGCTTCGCAGTGGGATCTCATCTTCTGCGCCTTTAGTAGCGCTCATTAAAATTATATGCTCCTTGAGCGAACGTTTAAATCTGAATGTTTGTATGTCGCGTCAATAAAAAGTAGTTTGCGCTATGTTGTTCCCGGGAGCAGGTTTCATTGGATAAATTTGTGAGATCTATAATTAAACTTATCGCGAGTCTGTTGGCTCTCTCTCTCTCTCACTATTTCTCGGATAAAATGACAATTCAAAACTAGTCGCTATTCTTGCCGGGTTTAGATTTAAATAAAAAAATTGACATTAAATACTCATTAAAGTCAATTGACGTCTCTGAGTGCGGCAGTTAACCAATTGTTAAAAATTGTTACTAATACTAATAGTCTGATATTTAACGATTATTAACAATTTTCACATTTAGCCGTGTGGTGACGGCAGAGTAGAATACAATTGTCACCACCCCAAATCTCTCCCGTGGGTGTCGTACAAGGCGACTAAGGATAAATCAGTGATGAGGAATGGGCAGCAGCGTTCCTCTTATACCACCACTTCAGTTATCCACAGATCCACCTAGAAACATACTGCGAATTTTGAGCCCGATAGATGGCAATAGGCTCGCCACCTGGGACCTGACATAATTGGCGAAACGTGGGTGCTAGTTCACCTCTGCCTACCCCTTCGGGGATATAGGCGTGATTTATGTATGTATGTAACAATTTTCAACTACTGGTTGAGTAGCCGGTTTTGTATGCATAGTTAACTCAACCAATTGTTACTAATGATTAAATATCGGACTGTTAGTAATAATTTATAAAAACCGGCCCTTACCGAGCTAGCCATTAGCCAATGCGCTAACTATTAATCTTGCCTTCACATAACTTTTCCGGCGGTTACTTTCCCGCCTATAATTTCCCTCCCGGCTTAATTGGTGCGGTCGCATCGCACCTTCAAGGTACCCCAGCAATAAAATTAATCAAGATCTCAGACCCTTCCAATTCCTTCGAGACCACGGGAACAGGGTGTAATGATATTACATATCAGGCTTAAGCGAATCGCACACAACAGAGGTACTATAAAATATATCTTATCTTGGACGTATCGCTGACCATTTGACTATACTTTTCAACTGTCCACCACACACAATGAATATGTATAACTAGTGGTGACGGCAGAGTAGAATACAATCGTCACCACCCAAATCTCTCACGTGGGTGTCGTACAAGGCGACTAAGGATAAATCAGTGATGAGGAATGGGCAGCAGCGTTCCTCCTTATACCATCTAGCTATGAACCTACTGCGACTGTTGTGCCCGATAAATGGCAATAGGCTCGCCACCTATTACATGGGACCTAACATAACTGGCGAAACGTGGGTGCTAGTTCACCTCTGCCTACCCCTTCGGGGATATAGGCGTGATTTATGTATGTATGTATGTATGTATAACTAGTGGTTGCCCGCGGCTTCGCTTGCGTTACTGTAGGTTGATAGCTTCCTCGATAAATGGACTATCCAACACAAAATTAATTTTTCAATTTTTCTTTTACCCAAGATTAGCGCGTTTAACCAACCAACCAAATATACAGTGTGGAAAGAAAGAGTGGGCCCTGGAGGGAAAGTACCTTAAATCTTTAAAATAGCTCATTTTACTGAAAGTAAACATTCCTTTATTTTTAAAAAGAAACATAAATACATTCACAGAATTCTCAAGAACTCCCGGCTTACCCGAATTCCCGGGAATCGAACCAAGTAAAAAATAAATAAAAAATAATACTCGCCATTTTATTTTACTAAACGATGCAGTCGATGTAAACGATAATTTTTCTCTCAGAAACATATGGTCTTAGAAAAAAATACTATGAAATCTAATATTTGTTTTACTCTCGAATTAAATCTAAATTTGTTTGATTGACAATTTTGAAATTCAAACGAACATCTTGGTAATTTTTATCGGTTTTGATTTGTTTTATCGATTTGCCACCATTTCGTTATACCTAAGTATTTTGTACACATTTTAATAAGCATACATTTTAAACTACAACGATTGCAATTTAGACCTTCAGTAGTATGATGTAAGGTACAAAGATTTTGGGGTTAGAAAAAGAATTTCGAAAAATTATGATCTTGAGGCGGGGTTCGATTCCCGCCTCAAGATCATAATTTTTCGAAATTCTTTTTCTAACCCCAAAATCTTTGTACAAATTTTTCTAACATTTATATAATGTTAAAATTAAAATCGAATGATGTTAGGTATCCGAATTCACTATAACACTGACACAAATATCGTCGAGAAAAGTTCTGGCGCGAATGGTAAGAAAACTTAGTTTACCTGTAAGTTTTTTGTTAGAGGTTTAAAAAAACATTTATTATGAAGGTCACAAGAACGTCATAATCTGCACTTTTTCGATATGGAATTTATTAATCAAATTAATAGCCTCTTGCTAGGTGATATTTTTCTTCCATATTAGTTTATGCGTCTTTAAGAGTATTCGAGAGTAAAAGTAATATAAACTAAAATAAAGTAAAATGTTTCTCAGAGAAAATTATCGTTAACATCGACTGCATCGATTAGTAAAATAATAAGTATTCATTTTTTTATTTTCTACTTGGTTCGATTCCCGGTTCGGGTAACCTTTTTGAGAATTCGGTGAATGCAGTTATGTTTCTTATTAAAAATAAAGGAATGTTTCCTTTCAGTAAATTGAGCTATTTTAAAGATTTAAGGTGCTTTCCCTCCAGGGCCCTCTGTTTCTTTCCACACAGTATAAAGAAACTCTTCAGCTTTATAATATATTAGTAATAGATAATAATCACAGAACAGTGTTCTATTTTCTGTGATTATAATTAAGTTTTACCTTACAGTATCCCGATATGCTAACATCTTTAACATCTCAGGTTAGCCAAGACGGCTTCCAATAGAATACCGTAGTAGCAGTATACTATAGTGTCTTACTTGTCTGAGGTCGTATAAGATAATATATCTTTATATTAGATGCTATATAAAAATATATTATATTATATTCGCTGTGCGACTCGCTTTATGGTTGCGGAATAACGGTCAACAAAACCCCTCAACAAATAACACTGTAATTTTTGTAATAAACTAATTTATGCGGCAGTTTCAACACAATCGAAAGTACTGTCAACAGCACGCTATGTCACAAAATATATCAAACTTTCTCACACAATATTGTGCTTTATAGAAAACAAGTTAAGGTTGACAATCAATTGAAGGAATATGATCAGTTTTGGCCAGTGGTGTAGTGGCAGTACTGTAATGCCGTTGGTCGTACAACGTGAGAACTTATTAAATAATGGCTTTTGTTTATTTAATTTTTGTACAGCCCTTGTTAACTCATCTCTGCGCAGTTAATTATACATCTTAATAAAATGATGTACAATTTTCCTTTACCAAGTGAAAGGGCAATTAGTTGCTTTTGTGATAATTATTGCTGATAATATTCCTACAGGCGTTGCGAAATTTAAGTACTACCTAAGTGCTTGTTTTCATGGTGTTATTAAATAACAAGAGCGCCAGCCGTTGCTTTGATTAAAAATATAATTCCGTAGTTCCGTTTTAAACTGTGTTGTTTAATTAAAGCATTTATAGAGTCACCGTACTATTTTTTTAGTTAGGTATAGGTACATTAGTAAGTAATGCTAGACAAAAGACTGCTATAGCAGGCACTTCCATTGATTGTTTTATACCCATTATCATAAACATATATGTCACTATATATGTTTATGATAATGGGTGATGACGGCAGAGTAGAATACAATTGCCACCACCCCAAATCTCTGCCGTGGGTGTCGTACAAGGCGACTAAGGATAAATCAGTGATGAGGAATGGGCAGCAGCGTTCCTCTTATACCACCTAGCACTGTACTGCGACACTTTTGTGCCCGATATATGGCAATAGGCTCGCCACCTATTACATGGGACCCAACATAATTGGCGAAATGTAGGTGCTAGTTCACCTCTGCCTACCCCTTCGGGGATATATGCGTGATTTATGTATGTATGTATGTATGATTTATCCTTAGTCGCCTTGTACGACACCCACGGGAGATATTTAGGGTAGTGACAATTGTATTCTATTCTGCCGTCACCACACGGCCGAAACGTGAGTGTTAATACTGTTAATTCACTTCTGTCCACCCCTTCGGGGATATAGGAGTGATTTGTGTGTGTATGTAAGTAATACAGGGTAAGCGCCAGCTAGTACACATCTATTTATAACCACTTCCATTAAAGGTAATAATTAGAAAGCATAGCCATGTTTCCCAACATAGCAGAATAGTACTCGACTAGTTATTTCATTATGACCCTAAGCATCGTTTTATTCTTCTTGTAAAACGTTAACGATGCCACGGTATTACATAAAGGCGTCATTATTGTCGTATTGTGACGTCGGCCGCGCAACATTTCATGATTTGACCGTAAACTGGCTTTATTGCGGTCTCGACACCAGCCAGACAATTGGTTTAGGTACTTTACGACTGGGAAAGAAAGGTTACCTACCTATTGAGCAGGGAATCCACTAGACGGACATGCCCGCCTGCCATACCCGCGTGGAACTCCTTTGTATTAGGCCAGACTGTGGCGGTCCTACACGAGGCAAACATCGCACAGACCTAAATTAGGTGTTTGCCTAGTGTAGGAACTCGCTCCTATTAGGTCAGTCACCTCATAGAAGCGTCTGAAGGGCATGTCACCACCCGCTTTTTGTGGACTTTCTGTCGATAGTTCGACAGAAAATGTAGTTTTTTATGCAAGACGCAGGAAGCTCTTGCCCTTCATCTCACCTGATGGTAAGTGCCGATAAGGGCCGAAGATGGAATCGAGCTTCACCTGGAACCCTCAACCACAGAGGGGCTGGCTATCTTATCACAATTGTCGGAACACAATAATGCAGTGAACATTATTATTATGGCGACAGATTTTAGATAAGATGGTGGTAGGTAATAGGCTCGCCACCTATAACATGGGACCTAACATATTTGCCGAAACGTGGGTGCTAGTTCACCTGTGCCTACCCCTTCGGGGATATAGGCGTGATTTATGTACGGTGGTAGGTAGCCAGGCGGACTTCAAAGGAGTCCTTCCACCAACCAAACCGTTTACAAATTTGTGACTCCCTGGAGATCGAACCCGGCACCTCTGCGGGATCTTAATGACGGTGGGCGTACCACTAGACCACGGAGACGGTTGAAATTTAATTCCGGACATTTGGAATGATCGAGTGTTGCCGATCTCAATTAAACCTCTGCCTTTTCGGGAATATAGGCGTTATTTATTTATGATATTAAATCATTATGTGTTTATTGTTCGCAGTGCACGTGCTCAAAGAGACGGATCTGCCGCTAGAGATAGCTCTGTCGTTGGGCCCAGACGTCCAGTTCGTCCTCAAGTACTTCGATAGTGGTAAGTATTTTTTATTGTAATAATACCTACCACCTAATAACTAATACTATAATAGTGCCGTGTGGTGACGGCAGAGTAGAATACAATTGTCACCACCCCAAATCTCTCCCGTGGGTGTCGTACAAGGCGACTAAGGATCAATCAGTGATGAGGAATGGGCAGCAGCGTTCCTCTTATACCATCTAGCTATGTATCTTCTGCGACTTCTGTGCCCGATAAATGGCAATACGCTCGCCACCTATTACATGGGACCTAACATAACTGGCGAAACGTGGGTGCTAGTTCACCTCTGCCTATCCCTTCGGGGATATAGGCGTGATTTATGTAATAGAACCTTAAACAATGTGTTGACTTGTATAACGGCGAGTCCCTATATTATATCTACAGTTAAAAGTAAGCTTACTAAAGTTTAGTTGTCTGGCATTTTCTGTTATATTACGATAAATAACAGATGTTGCTAAGCAACTAAGCTGTAGTACGTCTATCTTCAACTGTCGATATAATATTGAGACCCGCCGTATGTATACATTTTAAGTGGGTATTCTTCCATGCTGGCTTGGGAGCGAAAAAATTACATACAATATGCTAAATGCTAACCCTCCCCCTGGACCTCTGAGGTGATCAGACGTGTGTTAACTAAACCGTATATTCATAGACCAATAAACATCTAACCACCACCAACAGCATACCCAAAGAGGGTGGGTGTCAGGCCGGCGGTCGGCTGTCAAACCCAAGCCAAAACCTAGAACGGTAAGGATTGAAATGTTGTCAGTCCAGTCATTCTTTTCGTTCATCGGTTTCATCAATATGTATTTTGTTATTTTTTATTAGCCTGCTGATAGATCCTACTGCTGGGCAAAGGCCTCCCCACCAATATGTATTAAGGTAAAAAAAGTTATGTTTCCCCTGACCAGGAAGTGGTATTTTCCGGACGCGTGGCGGGCGCAAAGGCGCTTTATGGTCAGGTGTGATATAAAAAAATTAAAAACGGACTGAAGCGTATAAAAAATAAGGTTGACTGCCAAGAGCAGCATTGAAAATGATTCCGCTAATACTCGTAGGAGTGTCGCACAATTAGCGTGTCCCGAATCGAGAAGAGATTACGGACCTTCGACGGCGGCCCGCGGGTTTTATTTCTGCTGGCTGACTGATGGATGGATGGAGATTAATGGCGAACACCACTTCCCCCGAATTGGACTTATCCTAGTCTAGGGGACAGGGGAATACTTTTATTCCGCGTACGTGCATGGTCTAGTGGTTCGCCCACCGGAATTAAGATCCAGAGGTCCCGGGTTCTATTCCAAGAGGGGTTCAAATTTGTCCGCGGTTTGGTTGGTGATAGGACTTCTTTCAAGTCCGCCTGGCTAGCTACCACAATCTTATCAAAATCTGTCGCCATAATAATAATGTTAACAGCATTATTTGTGTTCCGACAATGTGTGATAAGGCAGCCAGCCCCTCTGTGGTTGAGGGTTCCAGGTGAAGCTTGATTCCATCTTCGGCCCTTGTCGTCACTTACCATCAGGTGAGATGAAGGGCAAGAGCTTCCCTGTCTAGCATAAAAAAATTTTGCTACTACTAGCTACTGTGCCATGTGGTGACGGCAGAACAGTATACAATTATCATCATCATCATTACGAACCCTTTAATGTCCCCAGTGCTGCGGCACATTCCTTTCCTATGGATGGAAGAATAAAGGGAGAGCGGGCAATAGCCATAATCCTCCACGCTCGCCCAGTACGGATTGGTGTGTATTAACAACTGTAGATGCAGGCAGGACCAATACGGTTTAACGTGCCTTGCGAAGCACAGAGGACCTCAAGATAATATATTTTTGGTCACCCACCCAATGACCATACGAACATTGCTTAGTTTACTTACGCAATCGCAGACCAAGATTAATTGGCGAAAAGTGGGAGTTAACCTTAAAGTTATAATGTTCCCAGTCTATCTGCGGTCGGCGCAGTATGTTTCCTCTTCCATTATTATCGGTCAGATGTCATCAAGCCATCCACTCCCTTCTGATTCATATCATTCATCACACCGTATAGGTGCTTGATGAATGAATGTATAGAAAAGAGACGAAACGGACCATGTCGAGAGACCGATGAACGGAGAGAGTGATTAGAATGACAACATTCCAATCCATACTGCTAAAGGTTTTGGCTTAGGTTTTACAGCCGGCCGCCTGCCTGACACCAACCTTATAGGCATGATTTATGTATGCACGTAGATTTTTATTTGTTAAAGAAATAAAATACCTACACGCACGCTATCTCTTGGACTTTATGTAGGTACAAGTTCGAATGGATTATTAGTTTTTCCGCTAAGATGTCGCTGGAGAAACAGCTACGGAATCTAATTAATATACTTATTCATGAAATTCCGTCGGAAGGTCTTCGTACCTTCAATAAATTTAGGGAGCATTTATGTTATCTGTTTATTGCTTAGGTTTACTGGGAGATTGATTGTTTATCAACGATTCCTTTTGTCTTCATGCATTAGAAACTTTTATTGCAGGACTTACTTAAAATCGACATTTAAGTGTACCGGTATGAATAGGCGGTTCAGAATCTAAACAAGCAATAGGCAAAATTTTCTAATGTATTTCTTTTGCGAAAAAATAGAATGTGCCAGCCCTAGCATACCCCAGGGGTGTCGCAAAAGTTGACTAAGTACCTATGTTGTAAGGCTGAAGTTTTGAGAAATATGCACTAATTAAAATAAATATATAATTGATGAATTAAGCCGAAAAATCGGCGAGAGAGAGGTTTCGGACGTAATTATCTAGACTATCGTGATTCCAACATTAAAACTGTTTAAATTACAAATGAATAATAATTTACATAGTAGACTTACATTATTTTATTCTATGGCAGACCTATTCTTATCATGATATCACAACGAAAAGCCAATAAAATAATTATGGTTTCTTTCAAAGTTCCCTTCAAAATTCGCAGTCTTTTCAAATCGTGGACAAAGAATACCCCACCAATTTCATGATTGACCACTACACAAGCGCAAAAGAATTATTTCTTTCGAAGTCAACTTTTCTGTAAATAATGACAGCATTCACTTCGGAAAACATGTTTTTATCTGCTAGGGTCCCATAAAGAATGCACCTATACTGATACATTATTTATAGTTCCATTAAAATTCATGACTAGGATGATGTGAAGAGGAATTATTATAATGAAAAACGCATTAGTTTCTATTACAAAATTAACAATCGTAAGGCTATTAATTTGATTTTTATAGTCACTGATTTAAGGTTATTTATTACTAATCTCTAATGGGTTAAAGCCTAAATACGCTCGGCTTATCTCGTTCAAATTTAAACTCTATTTAACGTCAATAAATAACTGTAATGGCATACTATTTTGTATAATACCTTGTCGTGTGCTGATAAAATAGCGGCGGAAAGTACTATGTTATCATTAAGCTGTGTTTAATCAAGAAAGCACTCGCACACTAACGTGAAAAAAATCAGTGGAGATAAACTCACACATGCGCACGATTCACCTGTTTCTATCGTCGTATAGAGAGGCTGCGCAAGCGCAGGTTGTTTGTAGGCTCTCCCACTTGGCGCTGTCACACGGCGCGCCGTCCCTTTCTCGCGCGTACGGCGCGAGCGAGACGGGTGTCGTCATCGTCGGTAAACCAGTATGGCTGCTTTACCGACAGCCAACTGGACCAACGGTTTTCATGTCTAGCGGACTCGACTTAGTTACAACTTGACAACGCTTCATAGCGATTGTTTTACGCTGCGAAACAGGGATTTTGAGTGATGTTGTGTGAAATACGGCAAATTTTGTGTATGTGAAACGTTTTTGTGAAGTGTCTGTTCCCAAATAGCAGTGGTGTATCGCAAAAACTGCGGTGGGGTCGAGTGTCACCCAGTCGTACCAGTGTAAGTGCGATCGTTATACCTGTGCGAAGTTCGAATTTGTGATAAAAAAAAGTTTATACGGTTCAAGTGTATGTGAGTGTGCCCGATAAAGGATTGGCCGTCTTCAAAGACTGAGGGTATGTGGTGTACTTTACTAACGGTATTCGATACGAGTTCGAATGTTTTCATCAGCTCGCCGACCAAAGAGAGGCTTCGATAGATACGTTTGCAGGTATCAATTTCTTGGTACACTGCCCGGACGGTGAGAGGCATTTAGATTAGTTAAGCTATTAGCTAGATGTGATAAATGAAAAATGTGGTGCAGGTATGCTCTTAATGTGTTATCAGCTAGTTGACTTTGTTTACAATTTATTGTTAGATACAATTTTGAGGGTTTATTGAGTACCTATGTATATTACTTGCATTTAATTAGTTACCGGTACAATCCCGTGATAAAATTCTGGTTGAGAATTAGTGAAATTCTTGTTTGACATGCGAAATCAAAATAGAAGTGTTAAAAAAACACTGATCTAAAACAAACTATTGTCTTTTGTCAGCTGTCGCCTGCTAATCGAAAGTGAGCCTTGTTGCTTGGAGATAAGGTTGCTACGGTGACCGGTTAACCCGACCGAATCTACCTTATATGAACATCAACGCGTCCACGCGGTTTGCATTCCAAACGCAGGATTTGTTACGAAATTCGTCTTCCATTGAAACGTTTATAGTTCCTGAGGCTTTGTACGCAACTTGAACTTTATCGCCTAGGTTATAATGATCAAATTAAATTGTTGACTGGCAATATTTCTTATGGAATATTCGTATTTTAAATAATAATGGATAAGTAGGTACCTACTTGATGTTATTAAAATGTAAACATTGCAATAAACTATAAAAATATGCCTGTATCACGAATTATTAAAAGTAATAAAGTAAATATTGCATTAAAACTATCAAATAACAAATATACCTACATCATGATTCATACCTATCCCTGAAAGAGCTTCGTATTAATAATCATTTCGCCAACTATTCTCGATCCCATGTAATAGGGAGCGCTATTGTCATCGTAAATCGCAGTATGTACTTATTATTAGGTGATGTCTGTCCTGGGAGCGAAAAAATAACGTAGAATGTACCAAGTCAACCCCTACTCACCCCAAGGGTGTCGTAAAAGTCGTCTAAGTGAGATTGCCCGGTTTACACCAATAAGCACCTCGGGGCACCCGAATGGTAGAGGGTAAACCACCAACAACAGCATAGGTACCCAAAGAGGATTGGTGTCAGGCAGGCGGCCAGTAGGCATGGGCTAGAATGTAGTCATCCCAATCACTCTCACCGGAAATCGGTCTCTCGACATGGTCTTTTCCATCATTATTCAATCATCACTAAAACCTTTTCGGTGTGATTGATGATTTGAATCAAAAAAGAGTGGGTGACTTAATGACATCTGACCGATCGTTATAATGAAAGAAAAAGCCGACCTTGATAACTTGGGAACATGGCAAGAAGACGATGAGTAGTTGGCGATATAGGTACTCTTGCCAACCCTAAGGCTCCCCTTAAGGGCGTGATTTCATATTATGTAAACAATATTGATCGCACTTAAATATTTCCTGTAAGAAATTCGGGGGATTAAGAATATTGGTTTACTAACAGCATTACGTAAAAATACCTTCGAATTCTGGGGATTAAGAATATTTGTTTACTGAGAAGATCCGTTACGTAAAAACACGTTACCCACTAATTAAAAAGTGCAGGCAAGTACAATTAATTTGCGAATTGACACATCACGTAATGTTAATTTAGTAGACACGATGTTTTGTTACGTCGTAGATGTAATAAAAGTGCCGCTTTCACTGGGTTAGTCTCTACTCATAATAATTAGGCTACAGTTGCTTATTACAATTAATTTATGCATACTGTTATATTATGAGGTTGGCGTGGTACGGCCATATGATGAGGAGGGATGAATGATCGTTACTAGAGGTATGTTAAGAATAGATGTGCAATTGTGCATGGACCTAGAATGAGAGGAAGACCGAAGATGGAGAAACGTGGGTGTTAATTCACTCCTGCTTACCCCTTCTTGATGATTCTTAAGAATGATGTGTTTCTAACCCTTATAAAATGTATTACTTAGTATGGTATTATGATGATAGTATGTCTATTAATTATGCAACCTTTTCCATCTTAATTCTATGCAAAGTAGGTATGATATAGTCAAAAATTGTCGGAAATCTCGAGTCTTAATAGCAATAGACAATGAAAAAACTGACATGAGTCTATTGTTCTAACGAAAGATTCAATTATTCTAGGCCATTGTTAAGCCGCTACTTTGATCAATGAGTACACGTATCAGAATTTTAATTAGTTGTCAAGATTATGTGGGTAAAAAACTAAGATAGCTGTATGAAACGTATGGATTGGGATTTTAATTGACGCGACAATAGGAATGGGTGGATAAAACAACCTTCTATTATATTTTTATTTGCTTTAATGTTTTGATTGATATGACTGGGAAAGGGGTATACTGCAAAGTCATGTGTGTATACAATGGTTTTAAACACCCAAGGAGATAGGTGGAAACTTTACCGTTCACGTGCCATCACCCCCTCAAGGGAGTAGTAATAAGGTTGATATATTGCAGTATTGAAGATGATTTATTACACTAGAGCGGTGGTAGATCATCAAAAATGCGATTTATCCAAACAAACAACAACAATAAACAAGCAAAAATATATCATCCATCACCCGGAAAGGTGCTAGTGATGAATGAATGTTCTATACATTCATTCATCACTAGCACCTTTCCACCAAAGGGGACGGAAAGGACCATTCGAGAGTCCGATGAACGGAGAGAGTTGGTATGACAAAATTCCAATCCATTACTGCTCAAGGTATTGGCTAATGTCTACTACAGCCTGTCTGACACCAGTCCTCTTTGGGTAAAAGTAATTAACCATATTGTTATCCTGGTATGTGAGTGCTAGTTGACCTCTGCCTACCCCTTCGGGGATATAGGCGTGATTTATGTATGTATATATGTATCCTGGTATACGAGTACAATGTTCAAATGCGCTTAAACACACTAACCCATTAAAGCCTTAATTTGCGAGCCCCACTCAAGATATTGATCATCTTGTAAATTTATATCACGCGAGAAAAAAATCATTTAACAAACCGTATCCCACTTAACGCTTGAGCAAAAACAATACAACATCACCACTCCAGGCATGACACCTTTAATTATAGGACAAGGGAGAGGCACATCGGAGGAATTGTTCCGCCCACAGTACGAATCGTAAATTCGGGATAACGCAGCGCATTCCTGGGATGCTTCCCATTAAAGGGACTACCTGCTTGGCCTATGACGGCATGTGATTATTGCTCCTAAAGCTAAGTCGATACGGTTGCTATTGTGTTAATGGTTCTTGGCAAGATGCTGTGCTATGGCCTAATTTCGTATGGGCCTTGAAATTGTGAAATGTCTAGGAAGCAAACGGAGAACTTACTAACTACGAAAGAATAAGTACCTAGCCTCAATTCCCTTTTTATCAGAGGCTGGCGCAGTATGGTTCCTCTTCCATTCATATCTGTCATACGCCATCAAGCCATCTACCTACTACCTTTTGATTCATTCATTCATCACACGCGACAGGAGAAATATTACGCGAAACTAATAGGATATACATTTCAGACCCGATATACTTCAGTCAATCATATTTATGAAGATGTTTATTAAGTATTTTGTCTGAACTAACAAGGGTTTGACTATAGGGGTTTGAAAAGATCACTTCCTTTCAGACACGGCTTTGAGTAGCTTTTATATTTAAATTAACAATTGGATTGATAAAATGTTTACCCTGGTCTCCGATTAGCTACCGACTTAAATATTGGTGTAGTTTTGCATGTCTTTCACTTACAACTATGTATGAAAGGGACTCATTTAATAACTAAACTGTCGTTCTGTACGATCGGTTTTTATTTACAATCTCCATATTCTATAAGTAAGTATTCAGAGATATTTCAATAAACAATTAAGAAACTGCTCCCTTTATTTAGGGAAATAAGCACATTACCAGGTGTTGGTCTTTCGGTTCTCTATTTACATTGATTTTCAACTCAAAGCGTTTGCTGTAGAGTGCATAATCCCTTTTAGCCTTAGATGTTGACAGTACCATTAATATTTCTATTGGGATTGGCTAAATGCGTACTAAAGCGTTGATAATAATGGACAATCGTGATTTTCGTGACAGTTATATAAATTCTGTTAGTCAGCAACACAGCTCCTATAATTCTGAATAGGCATTAACATTCAATGTTAGTAGCAGAAAAACGGGGTCCCTACGGAGGGAGGAAAACGTACATAACGAGATGATAATTATATGCGTTTGATTAGAAGATAGTTGAACTTGCATGATTACGACCAAAGGCAAAAGCTGGTGGTATTATTGAATGTCGTTCGAGAGTTTGGGAATTTTTATTGAGAGAACTAACTTGTTGCCTGAACCTATAATGGCTAGTTTTATAATGATTCCTGAATCGTATTAAAAAAAGATTGAACAGGATTGAACTGAAGATTGTAACACCTACACATGGGAGTAAGGTGATTAAATATAAAAGTCTTACTAACCTCTGCCTACCCAATTGGCACAATTCACCTAATATTTTCAATCTATGTTTGGTAATAGAGCAGGGTGGTGACGGCAGAGTAGAATACAATTGTCACCACCCCAAATCTCTCCTGTGGGTGTCGTACAAGGCGACTAAGAATAAATCAGTCATGAGGAATGGGCAGCAGCGTTACTCTTATACCACCTAGCAATGTACTGCGACTTTTTGTGCCCGATAAATGGCAATAGGCACGCCACCGATTACATGGGACTTAACATAATTGGCGAAACGTGGGTGCCAGTTCATCTCTGCCTACCCCTTCGGGGTTTTAGGCGTGATTTATGTATGTATGTATTACCAACTTCTGTTATGCAAATTACTTTAAAAGTTTAAAGTAACATTTTTTGTAAGTATTCACGAGAGCGGCTGTGGCATACTTAGGTATTTATTTTAGATACTAATCATGAATTTAATGACAAATCCCTAAGGACTTACAGATTTTATACGTTTTCTATGTGTTGTTATCGTTCTGATTTCGTTCAGTCAATTTTTTAAATAAAAACACATTTTTATTCTATTTAATACTTGTAGCTTCAAGTAAGCGTTTGGATCTATGTCTCCTACCGCCTCTCGGCTATTACTGTCATGATAGTTTTTGTATTACCCTGCGTCATTAAGAGACTTAAAATCCAATTAGATGTGACTGTCCCTCTCCAACCTGACAGTGCGATCCGTCGCCTACTTGCCTATTTCTGTTTTATTATGACCGTCTCTCGGCATCGTTATAAGATTTAACACTCAATGATGTTTGTCACTTTCCAACGTTTAATTAGTGTTTTATTAGCTTTCAAATTATAGTTGTTAGTTCCACTTTTTAATCTGTTAGTAATTGTCTCTTTACTATAAGATTTTTAATGACGTTTATCTACTTACATATTCTCATAGTATCATTTTACCTTAAAAAAACGAATATACTAGTTTGTTCCGTCACAACTGTTTCTGTTATTATTTTACGAAGTCAACTCTTTTGTTAAATGGTCAAAAAGGATGTGGTTTATGTTATTACTCTCACCTTCTGTTACCTATTCTTAATAATTAGTCTTATTTACAGCCATTATATCGCCTTTAATTCTTTTAACAACCTTCAGAAATGTTCCTTCATTTAAAATCAACAGTTTTTCTAATGGATCTCTAATAAGCTATTTAGGTGGTTACGGCTTAGCTCGTCCCTTGTATTTTTTTCTTCTTCTTCTCCCTGCCCTGTTCCCGCTATCTGGGGTTGGCGCAGTATGTTTTCTCTTCCATCCATATCGGTCAGACGTCATCAAGCCATCCACTCCCTTGATTCATATCATCCTGCTCGAGGTTTTGGCTTAGGTTTTACGCCTGCCTGATACCAACCCTCTTAGGGTATATTAATTAAAGTGTGTGTATGGAGTGATGGCGTGGAGCGATGTGGATTGCAGCGATCGTACCTATCCGGCCCCTTTAGAGGTGGGCCCCGAGCCGCGTAGGGAGCCATGTCAGCGGTTCACACGACGCGTGGAATCTCGATTCTCGAGAAAGTTGGCCAGCACGAAATCGAGTGGATCGCCGCCGAACCTGTTTCGTGAATCGGCAAGTGTCCGTCTTGCTGTCGGAGCTGAGAAGCGGAGGATGCGACGCGGCCGCATTTGAATGTTATAGGGACTCATATTATTATAACGATTGTAGTCGTTCAGTCAAAAGTTTATTTAATAAAAACATGTCAATTTCATTCTTATTTCGCTGTACTTACTGGTTATTGCCCACTTGTAGCTTCAAGTCTCCTTTTCCTTGCCCTGTTTCCAGTCTATCTGGGGTCGGCGCAGTATTTTTCCTCTTCCATTCATATCGGTCAGACGTCATCAAAGCATCCACTCCCTTTTGATTCAAATCATCCATCACACAGTAGTAATGCTAGTGATGAATGAGTGTATAGAAAAGAGACGGAACGGACCATGTCGAGAGACCGATGAACGGATAGAGTGATTGGGATGACAAAATGCCAATCCATACTGCTCAAGGTTTTGACTTAGGTTTTACAGCTGACCGCCTGCAATCAATCAAATCAAATCAAAATTCGTTTATTCATATCTGGTATGATTACAATACACTCATACTGCTCGACAACCCTCTTTGGGTATGCTGTTGGTGGTGGTTTGCCCTCCACCATTCGGGTGCCACAAGGTGTTTATTGGTATACACCGGGCAATCTCCCTTAATCGACTTTTATGACACCCATGGGATGAGTCGGGGCTGGCGCATTCTAGTCGTTTTTTCGCTCCCATGCCAGCATGGAAGGCTACAAGCGTTGAAATCGAAGGATGCGACTCGGCCGCATTTGAATAAAGTGCCGTAATGTGTCTGTGGCCTCGCTGTTGACCGGTCCAGTGGCCGATAGATACATACATAAATATACATACATACATAAATCTCGCCTATATCCCCGAAGGGCTAGGCAGAGGTGAAATAACACCCACGTTTCGCCAATTATGTTAGGTCCCGTGTAATATGTGACGAGCCTATGGCCATTTATCTGTCACGAAAATCGCAGTACATTGCCAAGCGGTATAAGAGGAACGCTGCTGCCCATTCCTCATCACTGTTTTATCCTTAGTCGCCTTGTGCGACACCCACAGGAGAGATTTGGGGTGGTGACAATTGTATTCTACTCTGCCGTCACCACACGGCGCACGGACACAAATATTATATTTGAAAATACAGCTTTGGAGTTTTTTACTCACATAAATAACGCCTATATCCGCGAAGGGGTAGGTGGTGGTGAATTAAACATGGCCTCTTTTCGCCAATCAAGTCTGGTCGTACCTATATAATATCGGACACATAAATTGCAGTGTATTGCTAGGAAGCCGTGTGGTGACGGCAGAGTAGAATACAATTGTCACCACCCCCATCTCTCCCGTGGGTGTCGTACAAGGCGACTAAGGGTAAAGACAGCAATGAGTAATGGGCAGCAGCATTCCTCTGGTACCATCTAGCAATATACTGCGATTGATGTGCTAGATAGATGGCAATAGGCTCGCCACCTATTACATGGGACCTAGCTAAATTGGCGATAAGTGGGTGTTAATTCATCTCTGCCTACCCCTTAGGGGCTACAGGCGTGATTTATGTATGTATGTATTGCTAGGTGGTATCAGAGGAATGCTGCTGCCCATTACTCATAGCTGTCTTTACCCTTAGTCGCCTTTTACGACACCGACGGGTAATTGTATTCTGCTGTGCGGTCTTGATGCGGGAATCGAAGCTGCGTCCTCTGCAATCCGGGCAGCTTTATATAATGTTCAAAATAAAATCAAAACAGTAACATTTCTACATGTTTAACCAATGGATCACCCATCCAGTTACCGGCAAATATGCAATCTTAAGCCTTAGCCCTGCTATACAGCTAGTATAGTAACACGCGAAATAGACGAGTACCTATTTCGGTTTAATTTTATCGTATTTCGTGTTCTGTGTCACACACGTGTCACATGCTACTGGTCTTACTTAGGAACGTTGATTAAGCTATTTGGCCACGCACATTTCTCCGCCGCAGCCAGCACTTACGTAAGTGGACGTTTGATACGGCACTCGGGTAAGTTCATTTGCATATGTAAAGAACTAGGTATCTTAAAATAGATCGCGTGACCTGACTAGAGTTAGAATAAAAAAATGGCATCACTGTCCGTTTTTTAGATGGTGTTTCCTTATTAGCATAGATGATTAACTGCCGCACTCAGAGACGTCAATTAACTTTAATGAGTATTTAATGTCAAATATTTTCATTCAAATCTAGACCATAGACCCGGCAAGAATAGCGACTAGTTTTGAATTGTCATTTTTTGACGTTAAGTACTCATTAACGTTATTTGACGTCTCTGAGTTCGGCAGACTGTGTTGCTGTAATTTATAAATTAAATACTTAAATTAACATTCCTTACACTTAACCCTGTAAGAAAGTGGCATTAATAAATAAGCACATAAACTTAAACAACATTGCCTAGAGAACGAAATTGTCAGTTCATCAGAAACTTGTTTCTACCAGGAATCGAACCTGGGACCTCATGACCATTAGCCAGCGATCTGACCTTTCGACCGAACCTGCCGTCAATAGTGAAAATGCACAATATTTTTAAACATGATTTGAGGTTCCGAGACCAACAATGTATTCCTTTAACTTTTCTTCGTGTTGTGATCTTTATCGATCCGTAAAGCGCCTCGCCCCAAAAGTGTTTGTTATGGGTCTATTAAAGTTACATCTCTTTTAAGCCTTTTAAAATCGTAATCCGAAATGTGAAATCTGTTATGGTAACGACCGATTTAACTTTTTACTTCTTAAAACTTAATTAGAACTCGATTCGGATCTTGTAGCAGTGTTTTTATTACTAATATGATGATTGCACTGCACATTTTTTATGATCGACATATTACCACATTAATTAAGTACTCCAGCCGTGTGGTGACGGCAGAGTAGAATACAATTGTCACCACCCCAAATCTCTCCCGTGGGTGTCGTACAAGGCGACTAAGGATAAATCAGTGATGAAGAATGGGCAGCAGCGTTCCTCTTATATCATCTAGCTATTACCTACTGCGACTATTGTGCCCGATACATGGCAATAGGCTCGCCACCTATTACATGGGACCTAACATAACTGGCGAAACGTGGGTGCTAGTTCACCTCTGCCTACCCCTTCGGGGATATAGGCGTGATTTATGTATGTATGTATGTATGTAATTAAGTACTCATTCCAGTTAATTGACGTCTCTACAATTCTAGTACGGCAGTGAAATTGACTAAAAACTGTGCGTTGTCATATCCATATTTTCACAGCTGGATGTGGCTCGCGCCCACTGGCTCAGTCCATTCACGTGGTCATTTGCCTCTTATCAGATGCCCAGTTGTACGAAACTAGGCAGGAATTCTCGGAATATTTCGAGGTCCTAAGGCTCGATGTTTGTCTTTGCTTTTTCTTTTAGTCTTCACTAACTGCCGCACTCAGAGACGTCAATAAACTTTAATGAGTATTTAATGTCAAAAATTTTCATTCAAATCTAGACCATAGACCCGGCAAGAATACCGATTAGTTTTGAATTGTCATTTTTTGACGTTAAGTACTCATTGAAGTTATTTGACGTCTCTGAGTGCGGCAGTTAGGGCCTGTTTCACAATCGACAAGTTAGTCTGAGTAGCTTAGGTACTTGGCAATTTAATTGACATATATTTCATATTACAATTGTCAAATGATCTGCCAAGTACCTAACTACTCAGAACTTACTTGTCGATTACGAAACATGCCCTTGCTGTAACAAAACGTAGGTACCTAAAAGAAATTTTTGTGTATTACAGAGAGTTTTCAACAGTTTGTATAGACGGAGAGCCTCTCTACAAAACTTTACTTACTACTTTGCTGCCACATTTCTTGTCGAATGCTAAATCAATCAAAGCTATTTTTTTATGCTAGATAGGAAAGTTCTTGGCTTTCATCTCACCTGATGTTAAGTGATGATAAAGGCCGAAGATGGAATCGAGCTTCACCTGGAAGAACACAATAATTAATGCTGTCGACATTATTATTATGGCGACAGATTTTGATAAGATGGTGGTAGCTATCCGCGCCAGCTTGAAAAAAGTCCTTCCACCAACCAAATCAAGTATAATTTTGTACTCCCCTGGGGGATCTAACCCGGGACCTCAGGATCTTAATTCCGGTTTCCGAATCACTAAACCACGGAGGCGGTTATTTATTTGTAAATCATATTTACGCTTTCCGACATCATAGTAACGGACAATTTGTTCACTTACGTAAGCTTTTCACAATAGAGTAGTTGAATCGATAATAAGTTCAAGTAGCGTGTACCATGACAGTTTTATTGAAGGGGCTGAGATGGTTATGCTCGTTTCACGACCGACGGAGCGAGAAATGTTCTATGTAAACATAACATTGTGGTGACGGCAGAGTAGAACACAATTGTCACTACCTCCAATCTCTCCCGCTGGCTAAGACAGCGATGAGTAATAGGCAGCAGCGTTCCTCTTATACCACTTGGCAATATACTGCAATTAACGTGCCCGTTGGCTGACAATAGGTTCGCCATCTATTACACGGGACCTAACATAGTTGGCAAAACGTTGCTGTTAATACACCTCCGACTATTCCTTCGGGGATAAATAGACGTTATTTGTCCATGAAAGTAAATACCATGTTCTTCTTCTCCCTGCACTGTTACCAGTTTATCTGGGGTCGGCGCAGTGTGTTCTTCTTCTATTAATATCGGTTAGAAGACATCAAACCCGTCACTCCCTTTAAATTCATATCATCCATCACACCGTAAAGGTGCTAGTAAAGTAGAATGTAAATGAATCTCGACAACCGCAACTGTATTGCAAAATTCAATCGTTTACTTGATTAGTTTACTTACATAGGTAAGTAAATATCCAACGGTTATAAAATTTCCTAACAAGCTTTGACCAAGACCTAGGCGTTGAATAATGCAACATTCAGCTATCCTAGAACCCAATTTGCAGTTTTCAATTTTAATTTAAGCAGCGCCATCTAGTAGCTAGAGGCGGTATCGTTGTTATTGCCGGTATACGTGGCACAGTTGATTCCTACGTCTCGACTAGCTATAAGCTCGACCCAAATACATGCGTTATTAACAGAACAAGAAGTGCTCAGTGTTGTTGTGTAAATTAATAACAACATGTTGCTGTAGAAGCTGGTTTGGTATAGCGACAGAGCTTGATGTGAGACAATCTTCAATTATTTCCTCCATAAATTTTAGTGTGTGCGTAGTCAGGGTTGCCAGATTTTTGTTTTTCTCGTCGCGATTTTGTAACTAAATAAAGCGGGATTCTTTCTTTCGTCGAAAGCGGGACTTAATAATATCAGATATTTTTAAATATTGGATGTGGATACGCTCCGTGCATGGCCGGTTGCGGATTGGTCTAGGGGCAGAGACCTTTATCCACTATCCGACCCGGCGTGCGGCTCCGGCCCCGGCCCCGGCTTGGCTGCCGGGGAAGCAAAAATGTATGAAATATATGGCCATGTTTTTCCACTCACCGGTTCCGGCAACGGCCCGGCGTTGACTGCCACCGGTGCCGCCGCCGGCTGTCAAAACTGCATGTGCATTGTAGTGTGTGTGTGCGCGTGTGCGTGTGTCCCCAATAACAAGCGTAAATCGGCCGCGACACCGGCCGTTTTCGACGCAATGGAAAACCGAAGCTCTGGCGCCGGTGCCGGTGCCGGAGCCGGACCGGTGAGAGGAAAAACGCCAAAAACTTATCTCCGCAGCTTACTGTGTCTGTCGCACCAGTCTTCGGACTCGGAGCCGTCAACAGAACCCTCAATCTACATTCCTCCAAGTAGGCTCTTTAATTACAAGCGGATTAACGTAATTTACCGCTCCGGACTTTTGCCTTCTCGCGAAATAAGTCGCAGGTACGGTCGCGGGCAAAAAATGTTTACCAGTTTTGAAATTAGATTCTCTGACACACTTTTTTCACTAAAGACAAATATGCCATACCTTATTTATTTATTACCTTTTAAAAGTTATTATGCAAAATGACACACCGAGAATAACAAAGAGAATTATTTGTCGAAATGAATTTTTATCAAAAATTTGTGATTAAGAACGTTGGACAAGAGCAAAATTTTACGAAAGAAGGTTTTCTAACCTTGATAGTAGTCAGTCCATCTCCAAGACCGATTCATTGTCACATCATTAGAACAAAGATAATGTATTGTCAATCAAATAACTATGAAATAGACATTTAGAACTTGTGACCATGGACGTAATTTTAATAAATCTGGACTG